>CM045742.1:11392500-11530000 GCA_024760905.1 Plotosus lineatus
GACCCAAGTACAGTGCTTCTCAATTCTTTTCTGTGGCGCCCCCCTCTAGGAAGAAAAAAAACATTTCACGCCCCACACCTGCCCCAGTGAGCGACTATAAATAGTATTATTTGTCTATAAAGTTGGTATTAGTAGACCTCTGCATTAAAAAAAATACATCCTTATTTAAAGTCATTCAACTTATTTATGTCTTGATATGTCCGTCTCTCTCCACCTTTCTCTTCGTTCCTGTTAGAAAATTTTCCGTGTTGTTTCTTGAGGGGCTGTTTACTGCACTTCATATCGCTCGACAATGAGAGCGCCACTGAAAACTAGTGGAGTGGAGGTGCAATTACACTCAATTCTCATACACTATTCCAGAAAAACATGTTCCCCAGGGTCATACGCGCTACCCCTGGCATCACACCATGCCCCGTGCGCACACCCCACTATTTGAGAAGCACTGCCCTAGTAGATTAAGCAGTTCTGGAAGAGAACATGATTCCAATGTTTTCCATGATGTGATATCCTACCCCTACAGATTTATTCATTTTTTCCACTGAGAATGCAGAAAACAAGTGTGATGCCTTTCATTTAAACTAAAGAGACTAAGTAGGATTTGTAGGTTGTAGGTTCACGATTTGCTGCCTGGAGGTTCATCATTGTACAGGCATTTAGCCAACACAAACTGCAACTACAGAACATTTCTGTCGGCTCATTCATAAACACAAATCTCACTCATTTGCTGAACTGCTTAATTCTTACCAGGGTCACTGGGAGGCTAGAGCCTCAGCTGACTCTGGGCAAAGGTGGGGTATACTTTGAAGAGCTCACCAGACTATCACAGGGCAAAATATATACGACCATTTACAATCACACATGGGCTCAATTTCAAACAGTCAATTAGTGCAATGTTGTCTGTGGGCTGTGGAAGGAAACTGGAGCGCAGTGATCCCTTGCTACTTCGTGCTTCAGTTTCTGCGTCTTTAGCGCATTGCAAGTTTTTCCAAAATATTCATCAAAAAATTAAAAAATAAGGAAATTAAGGAAAATGCCACAAAACAAGGCCAATTATGCAAAAAAAAAAAAAAAAAAATCAACCCAATCCCCCCCAACAAAACTACTCAAAATTTTTATGTTGAGGTGCATATCTGTATGTGTGTGTGTATTTATATTGTATTTACAGCTTATGTATTATTTTTGAATGTGTAATTGTTGTTATAAGCATTCATAGCATTGAATATGTATCTATTGATATTATATACGTACACATATACATGTACATAGACATCTGCTGGGGTGGGGGTGTCAATCCTATTTTGCAGAAATCAGTGGACGCGTACGGGGGGGGGGGGGGTTGTCTTGGTCCCTATTAACCGTGGAAAGTGAAGGATCCCTCATCGCTGTATTCAGAGAAAGGCCATGCAAGAACAAAGAGAACATGCAGTTCTACACGTAGTGGTGGTTCAGTGGTTAGTGCCAGGGTTGCTCACCAAAGGAAGGTCTCGGGTTCAACCCCTGGTGCCACGTTCTTGAGCAAGAACAAAGTTTGCATTCATCTAAATGTGGCATTTTTTTTATTACGATAGTGAATTTTATTTCTGTACAACAAGAAAGTGCACTGCAGTGAGTAATACTTGATGAAGCCTCTTGAGTGCTTGCCAGACTTGCATCTTGTAACAAACAAGCTTGGACACAATTGTAGAAGAATTTTCAATTATATGCTCATGAAAAAACATTTCCAGTATTATTGCTGAGGATTGAACATATTAAATCTTTTTAATTTAGACCACATGTTTGGCACAGGATTCAGCGCAATACACTGAGACGACTAGTGCAGGACACTGTAGATTTCACACAGTCTGGGATTATTGTATACTTGGAAAACCTACTTTATGGATAGCTTACTGAACCTATTGGCAGAAGCAACCAGCTTGTGGCTTGAAATATCCTGGTACACTGCAGACTCTGTAATACCAAGAATCTTTGCTTGAGCCTACCAGTCACATCCCTTGTGCCACAAGAATTTATAATAAATATCAGGTGCTTATTCTTGCATGCTGTCCACACTCCCCCCCCCCCCACATTTCAGTGACGCTATAAAGTGTTTCACTGCCATAGTTCATGGGCTTGCTGCAGGAGGGGCTTCACTCAAACAACCTTTTGAAACATCCTCTTAATACCAAGTTGGCATTTAACAGTTAATTATAAAATGTAGCACCTAGACCGCTCAGCCAATAAAAAGGTATACACTATAAAATTTTAATGGGCAGCCTTTAAGCTTGCTTACAGCATATAATCACCACAGCATTGCTGCTTCAGTTGGCCTGGTTGAAGCTCAGAGGCATTCTGTAGAATTGTTTCCAGAAGCATAAACATCATATATAACATCTTGACTTGATGACTGGAAAAACAAACCACTCCATAATGTCTTCTCCTACGCATCCCAAAGATTTAAGTCAGGCTAAGGTCAGACTCTGTGGAGCCAGTTCATATCTGAAAATCATTCCTCATGTTCCCTGAACCAGTCATTTACTATTTGAGACCCATCAGTGCAAAATAAATAAATAAATAAATAAATTACAGTACATACATTCATTCATCTGCTTAATTCTTGGGTTGTGGAGAGGCTGGCACCCATCTCAGCTGACTCTGGGCGAGGTGCACCCCGGACAGCTTATCATGCCATCATAGAACTAACTCAAACAAACATTCACACGCAGACCAAAGGGCAATTTGGAACGACCAGTTAGCCTACTGTGCATGTTTTTGGACTGCAGGAAGAAACCAGAGTACCCAGAGGAAACCCATGCAACTCCACAAAGAAGCCACTTCGCCATCCTAAAAAGTACAGGTCATCGCCAACTTACGACCTGCGAGACTTATGACTGTTTGACTTTACAACCACCCATGACTAAAAAAAATTAATGAATCGCTTATATACCTGGGTATCATGTACTCTATGTGAATATCATCAGCCTAGCTGAGCTGATTCGAACCTATTTGTGAGGATCAAATGGGCTAATTCATGTGTGTGTGTGTGTGTATGTATACACACACACATAGATATACAGTGTATATTATATATATACGCACACACACACACACATGTATACAGGTATACCTCGACTTAAGTCGTTTCGAGTCAAGTCATTTTCGACTTTGTCAGTGTTCAAAAAATATATGGAAAAAAAAAAAAAAAAAGTTTACGTCATTATAATCATGCCACACTATTTGAGAAGCACGGAATCAGTGGCAGCCCCGGCAAATTCTACATATGTATCATCATGACATTGCGGGAATGTGATTCAAATTTAGCCAATGGCCATAGCCAAAAATTAGAACCAATAATATACAGACTCGATATAAATAACTGACTTATTTGAAATTAATGTTGATATTTGACATAATTTTACAATGTTATGTTTATAATAATTGATTTAGAGGTGTTTTATGAGATACGATAATGGTATTTAGTTATACGGACTTCCGGTCTTTCAAGTGTGCAAGGGTGCTGGTGAACTCGTTTAGAATGCAACCTGCACTGATGTGAAGCACCAGCAGAGTGGAGAGTTCTCTTTATTTTGTGGATTCGGGTTTTCATTCATTTTACAACTCTCTTTGCTTAACTGAGTATGCATGGTAGATTGTACCGAGCAGATAGTTAATTCATCTCGGTGTATGAGACTTGTACTCATGCTAGTAGGCTTACAGTTCTGACCAATCATATTTGCTTGGGTTACAAAAGTCCGCAAAACAGTGTAAACACAAAGATCACAGAGACAACGTCTTAACACAAGGGTAACACACTATATAACAGATATATATATATATATATATATCTGAACTGTATACGATATAGATATATATACACACACACACACACCTCAAAAAATTAGCATATTGTGATGACGTTCATTATTTTCTGTAATGTACTGATAAACATTAGACTTTCATATATTTTAGTTTCATTACACACAACTGAAGTAATTCAAGCCTTTTATTGTTTAATTATTGATAATTTTGGAAAAAAAGTAAAGAAAAACCAAAAATATCCCCTCTCAAACAATTAACATATTTCATCCGACCAAAAAAGAAAAAAAAAGAAAAAAAAAAAAAAAGAAAAAAAAAAAAAGTGTTTTTAATACAATAAAAAAGTCAACCAACCTTCAAATAATTATGTTCAGTTATGCACTCAATACTTGGTTAGGAATCCTTTTGCAGAAATGACTGCTTCAATGCGGCGTGGCATGGAGGCAATCAGCCTGTGGCACTGCTGAGGTGTTATGGAGGCCCAGGATACTTCGATAGCGGCCTTAAGCTCATCCACAGTGTTGGGTCTGGTGTCTCAACCATTTAGTAGTGGTTTTGGCACTGTGAGCAGGTGCCAGGTCGTGCTGAAAAATGAAATCTTCATCTCCATAAAGCTTTTCAGCAGATGGAAGCATGAAGGGCTCCAAAATCTCCTGATAGCTAGCTGCATTGACCCTGCCCTTGATAAAACACAGTGGACCAACACCAGCAGCTGACATGGCACCCCAGACCATCACTGACTGTGGGTACTGGACACTGGACTTCAGGCATTTTGGCATTTCCTTCTCCCCAGTCTTCCTCCAGACTCTGGCACCTTGATTTCCGAATGACATGCAAAATTTGCTTTCATCCGAAAAAAGTACTTTGGACCACTGAGCAACAGTCCAGTGCTGCTTCTCTGTAGCCCAGGTCAGGCGCTTCTGCCACTATTTCTGGTTCAAAAGTGGCTTGACTTGGGGAATACGGCACCTGTAGCCCAGTCCACTGCTTCCACAGGTCCCCCAAGGTCTGGAATCGGCCCTTCTCCACAATATTCCTCAGGGTCCAGCCACCTCTTCTGGTTGTGCAGCGTTTTCTGCCACACTTTTTCCTTCCCTCAGACGTCCCACTGAGGTGGCTTGATCCAGCACTCTGGGAACAGCCTATTCGCTCAGAGATTTCTTTCTGTGTCTTACCCTCTTGCTTGAGGGTGTCAATGATGGCCTTCTGGACAGCAGTCAGGTCGGCAGTCTTACCCATGATTGCGGTTTTGAGTAATGAACCAGGCTGGGACTTTTTAAAAGCCTCAGGAATCTTTTGCAGGTGTTTAGAGTTAATTGGTTGATTCAGATGATTAGGTTAATAGCTCGTTTAGACTACCTGAACATGATATGCTAATTTTTTGAGAGGCATTTTGGGTTTTCATGAGCTGTATGCCAAAATCATCAGTATTAAAACAATAAAAGACCTGAAATATTTCAGTTGGTGTGCAATGAATCCACAATATATGAAAGTTTAATTTTTATCAGTACATTACAGAAAAAAATGAACTTTATCACAATATGCTAATTTTTTTTAGAAGGACCTATATAATGTCTAAAGAAAGGTAAAAAGATTGCAAACTTTTCACACAAACTTGTAGAAAGGTCAAGTCTACAGACCTGACATATCTAAACCACTTTACGAGCTGTTGGTCAGAACCAAATGCGGTCGTAAGTCGGACCTGTAGATTCATGTCGTCAAACAGTCATTTCATTGTAATATGTTACTGAGTCTTGACTGGACCAATTGAAGAAAAAAAACCTCAACAAAATAATACTTCCTTCATGTCCTCAGAGTGTATTTGATGATATGAAATAAAATACAACTCTGAAATTGTAATCTTTGGCCTGTTCACTGGTCTCGGCATCCTTTGCAGAGGTGGGTGTAATAAGCTATAATAGGAATGGTTTCATTAAATAACAGTCAGAGTTTCTCTACTTGCCTGAGTGGATGTTAATTATTGTGTTATGTTTATATTAAATCTGCTTCCTCCGATTTTCTTGGTATAAAAAAGACATGGAGGCTCATGTGACAGGAAACTTTGGTTAACAGGAGCCACTAGAGGTTTTCCTTTTTAATTGTAAAGTGCCTTAAACCATCCAAGTGCATTTAGAACTGCAGTTGCTGCACTTGACCTCATTTAAACTCCCAAGTGCTCCCACAGCACCTCTTCACTGGCTTCCTGCAGCTGAATTTACATCCTCTCTGCACCACACTCCTGCTGATCTTCTGGTACTGCCTGGTTGGTCCTGTCTCCCAAAACGTACCAGAACAGTGCGTACTCCGGAAAATTTATATAATCACAACAACTTGCAGCATGTTGACTCTGTTTTTTTTTTTCTCCCCCCCCCCCCTTTTTTTTTTTGCAAACACATATCAAATGCACACCACAATCCATAAACATACGTTTAACAGAATATTTTAGCTCTATAAAACATACATACATAAATGTACATTGATCAAATTAAGCTGAATACCATAAGGGCCCAAATTAACCATGCTTATTTTACACTTTTTTTGTTTAACCCCCTCAGAGATTTTCATGTTGTTTGCATCATACCCTTGCCACCTATACTACCTCACGAGAGGCAATAAAATACTAAATGTGGTGGAAAATGATAATTCAGTTTTTGGTCGGGGCCAAAAGGCGATTGGGGGGGAGGAATCGGGCCCTTTTTGAATGAAACAGTTGAAACTTTACATAAAACAATTGTTGTTTATTCAGAATAATTTTTATTTCAAAACCTAATTTGAAAGGAACACTATATGACCATTTTTTGGCCTACATTTGCATCTGCACACTTACATAAGCTTCACATATCACGGATGGTGGGCAGGGCGTTTTGTTTATCAATAAAATAATAATAAAATAAAAAAATTCAAGCTTTACATGAAACGAAGTGAATGTACAATGACTGCAAACATTAAACCGATTACATGCACAAACATGGAGGCTTACCATGAACCAACCACATTCAACATCTCAAAGTACGAATCGTTCTCCATATCAAACTCATCCTCTGCACCTGATATCCGTGGCCGCCAAGTTATTAAAGAAATCCTGTAGCTCTCCTGGAAGATCTACTGTTGTGGCCCTGATATTAGGTTTTATAAGGACCTTCTTGCAGGTCAGGGGATGTATTGTTAAGCGATGCCAGTAGTCACACAATTTTTGAGTGGCCCTTATGGTATTTACAAGTACTGGATGTTAAATCAATTATTTAACAGCACATTTAGTTCACCCAAACTAATAAAGTACTTTGTTGCACCTCGTAGGGCCTCAATTTCTTAAGGCATGGACCCCACCAACTCAAGATAAGTTTCTTCATTAATCTGCTTACAACTTTCTTAAATAGCAAGTGACAGGTCAGCCATGCAAATTGGAGCACATTTTTAATCGACCAATTAAAACTTTCCACCATAAATTTTGAATAGTACTAAGATCTGTACTGTTTGCTGGTTATGTCAATGAGTTGGGCTGCCTTTCCTGTAAACAAACTTTGCTTTATAGAAAGATGCATCATCTTGATGGAAAAAAAGACAAAAAAAAAAAAAAAAAAAAAAAAAATCACACCAGACTTATTTTCTATTGACAGAACGAGAAAAGTGGCCAAGATTTCACTGTCCGCCTCTGTACTGACTGCAGTGGTAACGGTTGTCGTCTCTCCTAGTCCTTCACCTGATACGCAACCCCATCGTAAATGACTTTTCTTTATGCCTCAATAAAAACAACACCAGAAAACATTTCCAGGATCATGTATTCCATATTTTTTCCGCAGGGTTTGTATGTTTTGAAATGGCCTTCAAAATATTTCTGCAAGTCATTCAGGATAAATCTGTGAACTGTCATGCTCTTACAGGTGAATGTGGAAAACCCAATGTTCGCAAACCTAAAAAAATGCCTTTCCAGAAATTAGATAATTTATTGTATTATTGCTTTAAATCAGGCAAGGCAGGCTGATGGTAACGTCTTAAATGATTAAATATTCATCGGTTTCTTCCCTGCTCCCCCACCAATAAAAAAAAATTAAAATAATAATGCTTGCAGTATACTGGTCCTTCTCAAAAAATTAGCATATTGTAATAAAGTTCATTATTTTCTGTAATGTACTGATAAAAATTTAACTTTCATATATTTTAGATTCATTGCACACCAACTGAAATATTTCAGGTCTTTTATCGTATTAATACTGATGATTTTGGCATACAGCTCATGAAAACCCAAAATGCCTCTCAAAAAATTAGCATAATCATGAAAAGGTAGTCTAAACGAGCTATTAACCTAATCATCTGAATCAAACAATTAACTCTAAACACCTGCAAAAGATTCCTGAGGCTTTTAAAAACTCTCAGCCTGGTTCATTACTCAAAACTGCAATCATGGGTAAGACTGCCGACCTGACTGCTGTCCAGAAGGCCATCATTGACACCCTCAAGCAAGAGGGTAAGACACAGAAAGAAATCTTTGAGCGAATAGGCTGTTCCCAGAGTGCTGTATCAAGGCACCTCAGTGGGACGTCTGTGGGAAGGAAAAAGTGAAAGAAGGGCCGATTCCAGACCTTGGGGGACCTGTGGAAGCAGTGGACTGAGTCTGGAGTAGAAATATCCGGAGCCACCGTGTACAGGCATGTGCAGGAAATGGGCTACAGGTGCCGTTTTGCCCCAGGTCAAGCCACTTTTGAACCAGAAACAGCGGCTGAAGCACCGGACCTGGGATACAGAGAAGCAGCACTGGACGGTTGCTCAGTGGTCTTTTTTTGGATGAAAGCAAATTTTGCATGTCATTCGGAAATCGAGGTGCCAGAGTCTGGATGAAGATTGGGGAGAAGGAAATGCCAAAATGCCTGAAGTCCAGTGTCAAGTACACACAGTCAGTGATGGTCTGGGGTGCCATGTCAGCTGCTGGTGTTGGTCCACTGTGTTTTATCAAGGGCAGGGTCAATGCAGCTAGCTATCAGGAGATTTTGGAGCACTTCAGGTTTCCATCTGCTGAAAAGCTTTATGGAGATGAAGATTTCATTTTTCAGCACGACCTGGCACCTGCTCACGGTGCCAAAACCACTGCTAAATGGTTTACTGACCATGGTATTACTGTGCTCAATTGGCCTGCCAACTCTCCTGACCTGAACCCCATAGAGAATCTGTGGGATATTGTGAAGAGAAAGTTGAGAGACACCAGACCCAACACTGTGGATGAGCTTAAGGCCGCTATCGAAGCATCCTGGGCCTCCATAACACCTCAGCAGTGCAACAGGCTGATCGCCTCCATGCCACGCCGCATTGAAGCAGTCATTTCTGCAAAAGGATTCCCGACCAAGTATTGAGTGCAGAACTGAACATAATTATTTGAAGGTTGACTTTTTTTGTATTAAAAGCACTTTTGTATTGGTCGGGTGAAATATGCTAATTTTTTGAGATAGGGATTTTTGGTTTTTCTTTACTTTTTTTGCCAAAATTATCAATAATTAAACAAAAAAAAAAGGCTTGAACTACTTCAGTTGTGTGTAATGAATCTAAAATATATGGAAGTTGAATTTTTATCAGTACATTACAGAAAATGTACTCATCATAATGATCTTTATCACAATATGCTAATTTTTTTGAGAAGGACCTGTAATTACTGCTATTCAGTGCTACTACTGATCTTTATATACATGTGTCCAACTCCATACCAAAAGAATTAAAAAAAAACTGACTGCATTTAAATTTTGCTGATTTGATGAACCAGAACTTATGTGCATCGTCAAGAAATTGTTGAATAAATTCAATAAGATTCACACTTTTCAATATACCCATTTTATTAAACCTCTTTTAACCATCATAACACTGGATCTTTGGCGTCCAACAGCACGTAGTCCAACAAAACACTAAACCCCTATTTTCGCTAAAGACTTAACGTCACACTTCTTTACTTGATAAAAGAGGATTCTTACATAAAAAGGATAAG
Source organism: Plotosus lineatus (assembly GCA_024760905.1). Taxonomy (NCBI): domain Eukaryota; kingdom Metazoa; phylum Chordata; class Actinopteri; order Siluriformes; family Plotosidae; genus Plotosus; species Plotosus lineatus. The sequence goes on from CM045742.1 coordinate 11,402,261, forward strand.
GAGACTTTCACATCCTGATTTTGCAATACCTTTGATTTCTTCAGCACCGACCCAGCAGTGAGATCAACAAAACTGGCACAGAGTCGCTAACGTCTGCCCGTTATGCTACACCAGGTTTTGCATCGCTGATAAGGTATCTTCCAACGTGTATGCTTCAGTTGACCAAAGTGTTTTAAGACGACCTAAAATGCAAATAAAATACGAGAGAGATGTGTTTCTCAGACATGTACTGCATTCTGAAGTGGGGGGGGATGCAGTGCATTAAAAAAAGGGAAAAAAAAAAAAAAAAAAACTTATAAATTTGAGTGGATCTCTATGAGCAACTTTATCCAACCAACAAATATAGAATATTCAGCGGCATCAGGAAAAAAAACAACTCCTTTTTATTCCCCCTTTCCCCACAAACTACCCTATTTCAGTTATTAAATCTGTAACAGTGCTTTTGGGGGGAAAACAAAAAACACATTATAGTTCAATCAGTGTCTTTAATGACTAAACAGGGCTGAGAAGTATAAAATAATAATAAAAAATAAAGAGCACCAGACATGAGCTTTTAGTTATTTTCAACAACAGCAATCAAAACCACTCCAAGCATGAAATGGATAAAGACGTGTCTAATATTTTACCAAGAGTTCACTCTTCTCACTCACTCGCTTTGTTCTATATAAAAAGCAGTCCAACACTGACTGAGTCTCGAATATCAAGACATAGTAGAGAAATGAGAAGGCGGGGTACTTCAGCAGTTGTTAGGACATCAAAAACTAGGGATAAATATTAGGCAGCAAAAAGCGGGGCTATTAAAGGGGCTCAAATTGACCCGAGCCATTAAAAGCCGTTTAGACACCAAATAAAAACAAATTAGGATGTTCTGTGCTTTGTGTTCCTTCCTTGAGCATTGAGAGCCTGGGGAAAGCCTACCTCGATGCTTTTTCTTCTTCTTTTTTAACGCCTACAAGAGGTCGAGCTCAACACCTGCGCAGAGCAGAGACGACGAGGAAGTACTCAGAGCTTCAGAAGCGCAGGAACAGACAGAGCAAGCCTATCTACCTAAAACAAGCACATTTAACTTTCAAGTCTTTTTTTTTTTTTTTTGATTGGAACTGCTACACCTACCTGTGACACAACCTCATGCACAGTAGTACACGCACACACAAGCACATGCCCTCTGTTCAGTGATTAAGCAATGTCTGCGTTTTAATGCAAGTCAAGTTCAATTTGCTGGTTCAAGGCCATTTCTTTTTTTTTTTTTTTCCCCACAACAGCTGGCCAGCTCCTTAGATATATTCTACTATATGTAGTATATTCAAGTATGATTCTTTACCCAGGCTTGGTTTGGGAGCGATGTCCTGACAGTCATTCCCCTACATAGAAAGCCTGGAGAGAAACCAGGGTGTTTAGTGCAATCAGACACTAGCTGCCACTGTCGGTGGCACAGGCATGCTGTGACTGGTGGCATCAAAACGAACCGTTAGCATCCTAGGCTGAACACAGGTGAGCACAAGCAGCACATTGAGGAAACAGAGGCCGATTAAAACGAACTCAGTTTAGCACAGTAAGCCTGTGTTGAAGGATGAAAGAAAACAAAAAAATTATATATATATATATATATATATATATATATATATATATATATAAATAAAATGTGTATATGTTTAAAAAAAAAAAAAAAAAAGAATATTGAAGCAGCAACATTGTTGTGTTTTTTTTTTTTGTCGTCGTTTCCTTTTGGCCTGATCTCTGATAGTGTAAAAGAAGAAATCTGGAAATATATTTTTCAGGTACCAAATAAAATGCATTTGCTAATATGGAAACAAATTATAAAACATAAAACATGAGCTACTTTACGCTCTCCCTCCTTACATATTACAAGAAACTGTCATGGAGTATTTGGGTAGATTGTATCCTGCTGCTGTATGACTGCAATAGAAAGGAAAAGAGCCAAAAAAGGAAAACAAAAACAAAACACTGAATCTGATTATTATTATTAAGTCAATAAACAGCAGTGTCTCTTCAACTAATTCCTCAGACTGGATCGTAATCACTTGAAATGAATGCATGACCCACTGACAGTGAAGCAAGCGTGCTCGGTGGAATTTGACTGATGACGATCAATAAACCGAGCGCAGCACAGGAATAAACTCAAGTAGAAGCACTTTCTGGCGATGGAATGCTCAGAAGTCTGAGACCTTTCAAAGGAAGCAAAACTACAACTGAAGTGCAAGGACCGAAGTGCAACAACAATGGCTTTCCATGAAGACGTTCCTTGTGAAATGTTTGTCGCTCTTCGGAGCAGACAGCAGCCTCTCTACAGAGTGGAAATTTGGCAACATTTACTTCTGCGCATAAGGCCAAAGCAGAAGGAGGCAAAACACAGGCACACAGGGCCACCTCATGGTGCTGTCAGGGTCTGACAGAGAATGTTTCACATCTTGCCAAATCCAACTCAACCTGCTCCAGTGATGAACGTGTAGGACGGCGGGAGGAGGCACTATCTGCTATATGGGTCATCGGGGTAATTTCTGCTTCGACTTTCGTTGTTGTTGCTGTTGTTGTTGTTGCTGATGTTGGCCAAGTACCCACTCCTAGACAACGACTCTGGTTCTTCATCCTGACTGTCCTCCATGGCTGGGGCGTCTAACACTACTGCACCAGGGCCTGAATCGGAAAGGGCAGACCTCGAGGGGATTTCCGACGGAGGAGTGCTACTCCGAGATTCAGGTGGAGAAGGGTTGTTTGAAGTGTCTGAAGGAACTGTGTTGGGTCTGATGTTGAGGCTGCTTTCCCCTGATTTTGCTGGGTTACTTGCCTGTGCTGCTCCTGCAGGCGTCTGTGAGCCGCGGTGAATGCGGTGGCTAACCACAATGTTGTTGCCGAAGCCACCCATAGAGGCCATGGTGGTGCTGCGCTCTCTCTGAACCACTGCCGTCATTCCACCCTCAGCCATTAGACGCCGGATACGAGAAAGTGCATCTTCACCTGGGCCAGGATCCGACTGGGACTCACCTGACATGCAAAAAATGATTGTATCACTTTATTCAAGAAGGTCGTAACTGGCTATGAAAGTAATTAGGATGTAAAGGTATACCTTGACTTAACTTTTTTTTTTGTATTTTTCCATATATTTTTTTGAAAAAGAAAGTTTATGTCATTATAATCACATTATATATATATATATATTTTTTTTCTTTCGGCAGCTCCCTTCAGGGGTCGCCATAGCGAATAACCTGTCTCCATTTTATACACACACACATATATATATATATATATATATATGGATAGAAAGAGATTGAGGCAGATGATTGGCTGTGGCCACCCCTGAAGGGAGCAGCCGAAAGGAAAAGACGACGCTCAGTGGTAGAGCGCATGCTGTGCATGTATGAGGCCCTGGGTTCAAAGATGGGCAGTGGTGGCCTAGTAGTAAAGGTGCTGGATCAGTGATGCTAAGGTTGGGGGTTCAAGCCCTACTCACCACAGGTTGCCACTGCCCCCCCCCCCCCCCGGATTACTGGTCAGAGCTTCAAGCCCCAGTGTCTACAGGTCGTAACCCCACCCCACCCCAGTGCAGCGAACTGGGTTATCAAAGGCCGGCCATGTGTCTCACTGTCTATGGTGAGAGGTTCATGTAAAAGAACCATTGCTGACTTTCAACAAGAGTAGCTGCAAAGCCGTCAGCGTGTTTCCGCCCTGCGATGGCCTGGCAAGCTGTCCAGGGTGTACTCTGCCCTTGTCCGGAGTCAGCAGGGATGGGCGCCAGCCTCCCCGCGACCCTAATTAGGATTAAGCGGTTACAGAAAATGAACTGATGATATATAATTATACAAGTAAATTTGGAGTAGATAACCCTAGGGCTAACCTAGAGACAAGCTAACTTAATTTAAGTTGTTTTTCAAATTAAGTCATCTCTCCTGGAAACAATTAACGACTAATGACGTAAGCCAGGGTATACATTTATTAGAATAATATTAATCAGTTCATTTTTATTTACAGTATTGCATCTGTACTATAATTGAATGAATGATCGGGACAAGCTGTCTGGTAGCTCACCAACTTCAGAGGAAAAATCTCAGAAAAAGTGTGTGTGTGTGTGTGTGGGGGGGCATCAAAGATAATTATCAAATGTAAAGCATCATTTGGATTTCAAATGTGTGTCAGCAGACGCAGTATGTATATTTTATATATATATTTTTATTATTATGTGTGTGTGTGTGTAGCCGGTGGTGTAGTGGTTAGAGTGTTGGGCTCATGATCGGGAGGTTGTGAGTTCAAATCCCACTGAGATCCTCACTGTGCTAAGACCCCTGGGCAAGGTCTCAACCACAAGTGTGCCTCTGTTCACCCAGCAGTATAAATGGGTACCAGTAAAAATTTTCTGGGACGGTAACCTGCGATGGACTAGCGTCCCATCCAGGAGGAATTCAACTCCTGATTGCATCACGCTACGGAAACCGGGGATAAGCACCGGCCTGATGAGCCGCTAGGCTCGGGTGTAAAAACCCAAACAGTTAATCAAAAAAATAAATAAAAAAAATAATAATAATATATATAATAAAAGGACAGGACAAAGACTTTCTATTGAAACTCCATTTATCACTACAGATCTGTTTCAAGGGGTGGTGGAACCATCCTCTCTCTTCAGGTGATTATAGAAGAATTATAGCAAAAAGTATTGAGCACTCTCCTACGGAAGGATCTACTCAGAAAATCAATCATCCATCCATCCATATCTCTCTCTCTCTCTCTCTCTCTCTCTCTCTATATATATATATATATATATATATATATAAATAAAAGAGAGACATTTGTTCCCCACTCCATAATACGGATTAAGCTGTAAGGAAGTGTTTTGTCTAAGAGCAAAGGTAAATTTAAAACGGCCTGGCTGAAAATACATTGTCACCAAAAGTACATCCTTTAAAGTAAAATCTTCGAACACAATCTATCAATGCTAAAATACTTGTTTATAAAGGGGTTCCATCTCCAAACTGTTGTAAAGCAATGGACTTAATTTGCTGATTTTCAAATGCGTTTGTGATTTCTCAGGGTATGTCCCATATTCAGTCCTAGAATACTCGACTAATCATAAAACAGTAAACCAATGAGAAACCTGAAAACAGACATGACTTGGTGTTCACAGAAATCATCTGTTGATGGGAAGACACTAGGAAGATTGCGCGGACTAGTCAAGAGCCGGATTCATTTCGTCTATAGCCAGGGGATTTCAGATGTGGACATTTAGAAAACAGTTCTATGACCAAGTTTTCAAACGCAGCATTTAATGATTTTTTTTTTCTAGAGATGTAACCCAGTCAATGTTGATGCTATCTTCTTTTACTTTCGGCTGTTCCCTTCAGGGGTCACCACAGCGAATCATCTGCCTCCATCTCACCCCATCCTCTGCATCTTCTCTTACACCAACTACCTTCATGTCCTCCTTCACCACATCCATGAATCGTCTCTTTGGTCTTCCTCTAGTAGTTCCAACCTCAGCATCCTACTACCAATAGACTCACTATCCCTCCTCTGTACATGTCCAAACCATCTCAATCTAGCCTCTCTGACTTTGTCTCCAAAACATCTTACATGTGCTGTCCCTCTGATGTGCTCATTCCTGATCCTATCCATCCTCGTTACTCCCAAAGAGAACCTCAACATTTTCATCTCTGCTACCTCCAGCTCTGCCTCCTGTTTTTTCTCCAGGGCCACTGTTTCTAAACCATACATCGCTGGCCTCAACGTCGTCTTGCACACATTTCGTTTCATTCTTGCCGATAATCTCCTATCACACATCACCCCGGACAGTTTTCTCCAACCATTCAATGTTGATGCTATAACCATGTATTATACCTCAATGTGGAGCAGATTCAATTCTCTTCACAAACATAACATCTCAGAATTAAAGATTTTCGACTTGATCCGTATAATCCTAGAGTGGGTCACAATTTCACAATTGGGTCACATTGTTATACAAATATAAATACAGGGATCCCTCGCTACTTCGAGCTTCAATTCATGCGGCTTCAGTGCATCGTGTTTATTTTTTTTTTAAATATTCATAGAATTAAAGGATAAGGAAATTACGGAAGAATAAGGGAAAAAGTTAAGGAAAATGCCACAAAAACTAGGCCGATTATGCAAAAAAAAAAAAAAAAAAAAAATACAAACCAAAAAAAAAAAAAAAACCACCCTAAACAAACAAAACAAAAAACAACCCAAAACCTCCCATCAAAACTAGTTACATTTTTGTGAGGTGTGCATCTGTCCGTGTGTGTGTATTTATATTTTATTTGCATCTTATGCATTATTTTTGAAGATTAATTGTTATTATAAGCATTTATAGCGTTGAATGTGTATTTATTGATATTACATACATATATACATCTATGTATAATGTCAGTCGGGGTGGGGTGGGGGGGGTGGGGGGTGGTGGTGGTGGTGGATCTACTTTGTGGAATTCGGCGGTTGTGGAGGGTGGGGATCTCGGTCCCAATTAACCACAGAAAGTGAGGGACCCCTGAACATTTTAATCATTTGAATGTAATTAAATGATACATAGCTCTAGCTTTTGATGGAATAAAAAATTATTATTATTACTACAGAATTCACAGTACCATGGTTTGTGGTCAGTGAGTCACTGTGAGTATTGGGATCGTGGGAAGCAGCTCCTTGAGCCACTGTGTCTGGAGGCTCACTGCGTGGGAGTGTCTCTACACTGGCAGTCTCCACTTCACTGGTCTCTGCCACTGAGAAAAAGACATTACATTCCATCTTACATGACAAAGCCCAAGAGAAACACTGATTTCTTAATTCATGTTGTATAAAAATCGTCACGGTGCTTCGCAAAACAAGCAGATTGCACATGTTCCAAAAGCATAAGTGGAATAAATCAACCAGTACATTGTAGTGTGTGTGTGTGTGTGTGTGTGCGTGTGTGTGAGAGAGAGGGGGAACAAGACTCTTACATTGCTCTGGTGCGTGTATGGTTTGAAATGCACTCGTTGAGGGCAGCTCTCTCTCCGTCTGTGTCTCTGCGTTCTGCAGACGCACCACAGGAGTCTGTGTGCCCTGGGAGGTCACTGAGGGGGCAGGCTGACGAGGTTGCAGGCCGATCGCACTCATGAGTCCCATGTCTCTGTCTAGCCGCCAGCCAGACCTGCTTGTCCTTTATCGAGCGAGAAAATGATCATGATAAAACCCCCCCCCAAAAAAAACAGTCACAAACTAATCAGAGACCTGTAAATGTCAAGAAAGAAGGTTAGAGGGATTTCTCATCCTGACCGTTCCACTCCACGTGTCCGACTGCTACTGCTGGCAGTAAACAGAGGATCCGATGGTTGGTCAGTGGTGCCGTCTCCCTCATTACGATAATCACTGAAAATACAGGAACGTATTCATTGTAAAAACACTTTAATGACAATACATGACCAGTTCATAAATACAGTACTTCTGTACGGGGGGATATATAATCACAGGATTCAACAGCCATGCGCCAAAAATGAACTAATCCAGGCTCGTTCTAACTAAAGCAGCAGTTCCAAAGGGTATTCAGGGCAGAGCCAATTTGCTTGTAACCTTTTTATAAAGCAATCATTGGTCAGTCTGTTTTCCAGACAACGTCCCTAGTTTCCTGTCTATAATCATGACGACAGCCTGAGAAGTGACTGCATCACAATCAGACAGAAAAACAACTAAAAGAATCAGACCTTCACTCTCTCAAAGTCATTCAATCTTCTGAGAATCCACACACTTACACAGGTCTGCAAATGACCAGGTCTCCTTTGCTGGTCCCGTAAGCCAGACCCATGCCAGGCTCAGGCAGCCATCGTGCCGAATTAATACTGACATGTCTACGTTGATCTGGAGCCATGGGGTACACCACATTATACACCATCTGCAAACCACACAGACACAAGGGTTACATGAACGTATACACACACAAAGAGGTCCAGTATAAACAGTCACTCACCCTGATGGAAGTTTCTCCTCCATGTGGCTGCTGCAGACGGAACACTTGTGCCACCATGTGGTCAGTAGTAGGATGAAGAAGGATCCTGCGTGAGGCTAGGCCCACCATCACATAGCAACCCGTTGGAGACAGGCTCACAGAGATGGCATTCGGACCTGATTATATCATAGCAAACCAATCACACTGATTTACTTCACAATAAATTCACAGCAATAAAAACTGTTACCATAGCCAGACATACAGACATCACTTAAATGTTCCCGTTACGAGAAACTCACCGAATCGCTTGGTATAGAGCATCTCTCCCAAGTTGTGAGTAGCCAGAGAATATACAGCAAGAATGCCCTCATCTGGAAAGCCACGCTGACTGCTGGGTATGAAAACAGCCAATAGCTGCCCGTCTGCTGATATATCGCAACTTGCATCATTATAGATCTTGCAGTGTGGAACCAGCACGTTCACCGAGGCTACATGGGGCCCAGATACAACCACAATAAGTCCAATGGGATAAATGAATAGTAGTAGAAAAAAAAGACACACCACGTACAAGATAGGAAGATAAAACGGTCACCAAATTCAAAAACAAATAAAATTCCAAAAGCATTGATGTTAAATCAGAATCAAACCAGAATGTTGACGACTGCGTTTAGTTTATCTTGAAGAAAATTACCATTGCTGATCTCTGGCAGGTCAAATTTGGTGAAATCCCACCATTGCAATCTGTAGGTAGTGTTAGCAATGTTACTGGCTACCGCAGACTGACCATCACCAATAGATGCCCCTGAGAAATAAAAATAAACGTAAACAGCTTCCTAGCCACGTTTGTTGTGTTTCAACAATATTAATAACGATAATGAACATCTTGCACAAAATACCTGCTAATACTCTATTAATTGAGGAGTGAGTTGCCAGACCTGACTGCCCCCTCTCATGGAAAATACCAGCATAAGGAAGATATTCAGGCAACAGGAACCGTCTTCCATTTTTTTTTTTTTAAAAAGGTGGGAAAGAAAATGAAACCACATTAGAGAAAATTTTAAAACTGCCCTCCCCCAAAATCATACAGACACAATTTCAATTTAATCTACAACACAGAAACTAACGAGATTAAACACTCAGTGTTACTAAAGTTAGCAAATAAACCATGCATAGACATTTACTGACCGTGGCACAAAGCGACCGAGAGAGGGCGCAGACATCCGTGCATTGCGTGGCATTCTGTGTCTGTTTCGGTCTCCAGGTTCTCTGTTATTAGCAGTGAGATAAAGCACATGTACTGATTTATTCTGTACCCATTGAATATGAGCAAACAGGCATTTTGATTGGCTGATCAACTTCCAGGATATCGTCTCATATACCATAAGTGGGAACGAACAATACAGAGATGGGGGGGGGAGAGTCACGATTTTGTGCAAAACTGAAACCTTAGCTGGCCAGTCCCCCCCCCAAAAAAAAAAAAAAAAAAAAAAAAATGGGTGGGGGTAACTTTATCAACCTGCTGTGAGAAACAGACCTCCAGTCCATGGCATTGCCTGATGCCGATGTATTAGGATGGTACAAAATTACATTCTTGATAACATTCATGGTCCCCTCTAGATTTTTTTGTCAGATTTCGTGTAATTTCAGCTAAACTGGTTACTTAGGGGTGGCTCAAAGGACATGAAATTTTACCATATGACACGTCGTACATTCAAGTTTTTAAGTACAATAGTTACAGTTGGAACAGGAAGAAAAAGGAAGTGCGTCATGTTGTCTTCAAAGAAGAGTTGAAACATGTTTTGGGTGGCCAGGAAGTGCTTCCAGATGATTGGACAACTACAGCCAATGTGATCAGGGAGACAGGTAGGGGAGTACTTGGTGTGTCCTCTGGAAGGACAGTATATAAGGAGTCTTGGTGGTGTAATGAGGAATTGCAGGACTGTGTACAAAGGAAGAGGTTAGCTAAGAAAAAGTGGGACATTGAGGAGGACTGAACAGAGTCAACAGGAGTACAGAGAGACACAACGTAAGACGAAGGTAGTGGTGTCAAAGGCCAAACAGGGCGTATGATGCGTGTATGCTAAGGTGGACAGTAAGGATGGAGAAAATGATTTATACAGCTTGGCACAGCAGAGAAATAGAGATGGGAAGGACGTGCACCAAGTTAGAGTGATTAAGGACAGGGTGGGAAATGTATTGACTGATGACGGAAGTGTGCTGGGAAGATGGAAAAACTACTTTGAAGAGCTGATGAATAAGGGAGAAAAAAAAATAGAGTAGAAGAGGTGACTGTTGAGGACCAGGAAGTAGCAAAGATTAGTAAGGGAGAAGTGAGGAGGGCATTGAAGAGGATGAAGAGTGGAAAGGCAGTTGGTCCTGATGACATACCAGTTGAGGTATGGAAGTGTCTACGAGAGATAGCAGTAGATTTCCTGACAAGAACATTCAACAAGGTCTTAGAGAGTGAGAGGATGCCAAAGGATTGGAGGAAAAGTGTGATGGTGCCCATTTTTTAAGAACAAGGGAGACGTGCAGAGTTGTAGCAACTACAGAGGGATAAAGTTGATTAGCCATACGATGAAGTTATGGGAAAGAATAGTGGAAGCTAGACTAAGGGCAGAGGTCAGCATTTGTGAACAACAGTTTGGTTTCATGCCAGGAAAGAGCACCACAGATGCAATGTTTGCATTGAGGATGTTAATAGAGAAGTACAGAGAAGGTCAGAAGGCGCTGCATTGTGCCTTTGTGGATCTGGAGAAAGCATATGACAGGGTGCCGAGAGAGGAACGGTGGTATTGCATGAGGAAGTCTGGAGTGGCAGAGAAGTATGTTAGAGTGGTGCAGGACATGTATAAGAGATGTAAGACAGTGGTGAGGTGTGCTGTCGGTGTGACAGAAGAGTTCAAGGTGGAGGTGGGACTGCATCAACGATCAGCTCTGAGCCCCTTCTTGTTTGCTATGGTGATGGATAGGCTGACAGACAAGGTGAGACAAGAATCTCCATGGACTATGATGTTTGCAGATGACATTGTGATCTATAGTGAGAGCAGAGAACAAGTGCTGGAAAATCTAGAGAGGTGGAGGTATGCCCTGGAAAGGAGAGGAATGAAGGTTGGCCTCAGTAACACAGAATAAATGTGTGTGAATGACAAGGACCCAAGAGGAACGGTGAGGTTACAGGGAGAAGATGGAGGACTTGAAGTACCTTCGGCTCAACAATCCAGAGCAATGGAGAGTGTGGAAAAGAGGTGAAGAAGCGTGTGCAGGCAAGTTGGAATGTTTAGAGAAAAGTATCCGGTGTGATGTGTGACAGGAGGGTATCGGCAAGAATGAAAGGAAAAGTGTACAAGACGGTGATGAGGCCAGCAATGTTGTATGGTCTAGAAACAGTTGCCCTGCAGAAAAGACAGGAGGCAGAGCTGGAAGTAGCAGAGATGAAAATATTGAGGTTCTCTTTGGGAGTAACGTGGATGGATAGGATCAGGAATGAACACATCAGAGGGACAGTACATGTAGGAGGTTTTGGAGACAAAGTCAGAGAGGCTAGATTGAGATGGTTTGGACATGTGCAGAGGAGGGATAGTGAGTATATTGGTAGTAGGATGCTGAGGTTGGAACTACTAGGCAGAAGGCTGAGAGGAAGACCAAAGAGAAGATTTATGGATGTGGTGAAGGAGGACATGAAGGTAGTTGGAGTAAGAGTAGAAGATGCAGAGGATAGGGTGAGATGGAGGCGGATGGTTTGCTGTGGCAACCCCTGAAAGGGAAAAGCCGAAAAGAAGAAGTTACAGTTGGTACAGGGTTGATGATAAAATGCAACTATTGTGTGTGTTGCTACATGATTTTCATGTTTGGTCTTTAACTTCAGTGGCCTCTGATTTTTTTGGTAGTACAAGAGCAAATGACATTCTGCATCCACTGCAACACAATTCACCAAAAGAGAGACAAATCCATTTACTGTTGTTCTCACTGTGCCTGGACACTGCTGAAGTAACATCAGGGTCTCTCTTTGTGCCTGCTTACTTTTATTGTGTGCAGCTCAATGCTTATGACCTCTCTTGAAACATTACTGCTGATTGGTTGTTGATGATGGTCAAATCACATGCCTGTAAGTTAACTAACAGCATAGGAAGTTTTGCCATATTCCATTTATTTGGATTTACATTAATAAAAAACAAAACAAGGAATTAAAAAAAATTCTTATTATGACAAATATCTGAAAATCAGCCAGCTCCTCCCCCTGAAGCACCTCACCCCGAAGCGCCGAGGTTTTAAGCTCTTCAGAAGGGGAAAAAGGCTATTTCATAACACCGAAAGAGCTCGAGAAAATTTAATTTGTAATCTACATATCAATACTGTACCTCAACTTGTGGGTTTATCATGTGGGATTCCAACACTAATCAAAGTGTCACAGTCACAAATCAAATAGTCACTTGTATAGATATGTCCTGCTTCACAACACTATCATCATCAACATTGTCTTTAAACACAATCTGGAAACAAACTATACACATGACATGCTATACATGACATGGTTTCTTGAATTAATGTTTCTTTGTCTTCAGTGCTTTAGCATGGCACTTTTTTGTTTCCTGCAGCCTGAACTGTCCTTCTGGAGGCTGCCTTAGAAAGTTTGTTGTCCTTCTGGATGCTGATGCGTTTCGGTCGAGTCTCAAATTCATAGTTTTACATTTCCGATATCAATGGGCTAATTACACGAGCACACACACCCGCTGCTGTTTAGAAACATGGAATAAATGCCTATTTTCATAAGTTAATCACGAAAAACTGGTGAGTTAATGCGGCAATAATTTATTTATTCAAAACAGCAGAAAAATGATTCAGTGACCATAAAGTCGGTTCACATGATTCAGTAAACATAAACACGTGAACGTCCTACGCCTAAAACATGCATGCATTAACAATAATTTGAAAGATATAATCGGAAACTAGACAACAAAACTCTCAAACATACCTCAAAATTAACTACTCGATCGGCGACAGAAACTGGTTGTTTCACTGGGTCTTTTCTTTGCACTGAAGTTTCTGGTCGAACGGCAAACAAAGGGTTAAGTCCGTAGGGTTCTGGGATCTTCCGGCAATTGAATAATTTGTTTTCCTTAATTCCAGGTTTTTTTTTTTTTTACATGTTTCTTGCTTTTCGAGTGGCTGTCAAACGCCTTAAAAGCCTTTCCACCGTAGTCGATAGTGTCATTACATCACATACACAACGCGTATGTTTACGTATACGTTTCAACATCAGCCAATCAGCAGTAATGTTTCAAGAGAGGTCATAATGTGACGGTCTTAAGTAAGGTCTCAAGAGAGGTCATTTTTATGCAAAACTCGGAACGGAATAAAAGTGGGAAAAGGTTATTTTGATATTCCGATATTTCGCGGAAGAATCACATGCCTGCAGTTAATATCAGGCAATAGTAGAAAAAAAATGTAAGACATTTATCCACATGGTAAAAGGAAAAAATCTGGGACGGAGGGTTCGACTGGTGATATGTCAACTTTGAAATTTTTTGGAACACCCTTGTGTACATACACAACATGTAGGATAGACCCACATGTGCTCATTTCAATAATGAAAAACAAGACAATCTGAAATTCAAATGAAAATGCTCAGATCTATATCAGGATTCTATTTTTTTTTTTTTAGAAATACAACAACTACCATATATCACAACTACTATCTGTGCCTAGAACAACAAATGATAAGTAGATGTTCTTATACAAATTATTTGGGAAAATATCAAATTTTTTATTCTTTTTTTGTAATAAAAGTACAGTGATCCCTCGCTACTTCGTGCTTCAGTTTCTGCGGCTTCAGTGCATCGCGAGTTTTTCGAAAATATTGATCGAAAAAAAGAAAATTAAGGAGAAAGTTAAGGAAAATGCCACAAAAAAAAAAAAGGCAATTCTGCAAAAAAAAAAACCCCAAACAAACAAAAACCAACCCAACCCCAACCAAACGACTTACATTTTTATGTGAGGTGTGCATCTGAGTGTGTGCATTTACATTGTAATTACATCTTATGCATTACTACTTGCTCACTTGAAAGACAGGAAGTCCGTATAACATGCACTTTGTCTCAAGCACAGCAAGTACAGAAGGCCCTTGACTATTCGTGGTTTTGCACTCAGTTTGAGTATTCGCAGACTGCCGAGCAACTCACGTGATTCAAATTCAGCCAATGGCTGTTCTCCTTCCTGCTGATTGGTTGAGATGATGTGTGCAAATGAGGACAAAGGGGCGTTACAGGTTGTCAATGAGCCTTTTTTTTAGTGTGTTTTAATTACCAGTTCATTTCTATGATGTCACTCAAACGCCTGCTAAGCACCAGAAAAAGGAATGATTTTGGATGTCTCTTCTGAAGAAATACGACTTTTTTCGGAAGAAATGACAGTTTCCTCTGAAGTGCCTGAACACACCACTATTAAAGTCTTTTTCAATTATTATTCCAGTACATGACCTAAGGTAATGTTTAAAATGTTTGTGTTATATATTTTATTTACTGTGGTGTAGCATGGTTCTTATTTGGTTTTGTTTATCCAATTTATTACATTTCTTGTTCTTTTATGTCCTTTTTGTTATGGTCTGTGTTTTGGGGGACTTTGATTTTGGCGCTGTACCTCTAACTAACTGTTTACTCTCCACTTCGGCTGAGGGGTGTGGCTGAGCTGCTCAGTAGCACACACCTGAATTCACTATTCCCATTTACTCCCAATAAACAAAAGCATGCTCACCTCTGTGCCAGAGGATTAACTCACATCCCACCACCGCTTCTTTTCATTTGTAACGCTCTCTTAACTTTCTCACTCTAAAACTCTTTTGTACTCGCTCCGTCTGAGGGGCGTGGCTGAGCTGCTCAGACTTAATGCAGTTAATACCTGAATTCAGTCATCTCATGCCTAATGCAATACGTTCCTCTAGTGGGCATTTTTGAAAACTACAGTCGGTTTTCCTTTCGGCCTTTTTCCCTATTACTCGGGAGTCGCCACAGCGAATCATCTGATTTGCACGTTTGATTTGACAGAGGTTTTTACGTCGGATGCCCTTCCTGTCACAACCCTTTTTTAGCAAGGGACAGAAACACGCTGACGACGTCGCAGCCTACTCTTTACGAAAGTCAGCAATGGTTCTTTTACATGCCTCACACCATAGACAGTGACAGACATGGCCCGCCTTTGATAACCCAGTTAGCCGCACTGGGGGGACAGTGACAACCTTGTGGAGAGTGGTACTCGAACCCTCAACCTTTGGATCAGCGATCCAGCGCCCTATACCACTAGACCACCACTGCCCACTTTTTTTTTGAAAACTACAGTGCTGTATGTTATTCAAAGAGAATGCATTTAAAGGTGTTTTTATATGCATGCTGTATAATGTTTATATTTTATCATCAATAAATATCACAGTAAAAAAAAAAAAAAGAAAAAAAAAGTTTTTCTTAATCATGACTAATTCAGTATTAATGTAGTAAAATGTAATGAGTAAGACTGTCTATAGAATGTGTTTAAGAAGCATATTTTAGCGCATGTAATAGAGACATAGCATTTTACTTCCGGCTGCTCATTCGCATGTGATGTGATACATGGGGTTTTACTTCCGGGTACAGAACTCGCGGATTATCTCGATTCACGGGAGGGCCCAGAACCGAACCCCTGTGAATGTCGAGGGCCTACTGTACACTACTTTCGGTTGTGAGCGCCTCATTAAATGTGGCTCGGCTCAGCATCATGTAAAGTGACCATCCGTTGACCATCCGAACCATTTACAAGCAGAAAGATCGCATCATAGAGAATGTTAAAGGTTATATTTGATAAGTGAACTTGATTAAAATAAATTTATCTATTTGAAATTATTCTGCTTGAATTTATTTTATTTGAAATTAATGTTGATATTATTTGATATATTTGATATTATTTTACAATGTTAGTAACGTAACTTACATTTATAATAATTGACTTAGGGGTGTTTTAAGAGATACGGTAATGGTATTCATGGATGTTTAGTGCAGTATGAGCGTCATACGTCACAGTAACAACTTAAGTTCACTTTCAACTTGCGTTCGGCTGTCAAGAACCAATTAAAAACGTAAGTCGAGGAGCATCTGTACACATATACATGTATGTATACGAGGCAGTGGTGGTCTAGGGCGCTGGATCGCTGATCCTATTTGTTGGGGCTTCAAGTCCCACTCTCCACAGGGTTGTCACTGTCCTCCCCAGTGCAGCTAACTGGGTTATCAAAGGCGGGCCATGTCTCTCATTGGCTAAGGTGAGTGTCATGTTAAAGAATCATTGCTGACTTTTGTAAAGAGTAGGCTGGAAAGCCGTCAGCGTGTTTCTGTCCCTTGCTAAAAGGTTGTGTCAGGAAGGGCATCCGACCTAAAAACCTATGCCAAATCAAACGTGTGAATAATTCCGTGGCGACCCCTGATAAAGGGAAAAGCCGAAAGGAAATCTCTCAAACATGCACTTATGTCAGTGGGGGGGGGGGGGGGGGGGGTCCTACTTCGTGGAAATTTGTGTTGGGGGGGGTTTGCCTCAATAGCCATGGAAAGTGAGGGATCCCTGTACTAGATTCTGAACACCCCACGCGCTCACACAATGTGGATCATAAACTGAGAATTACACCTACTCTATGTCTTCATAGTCGGCATCACTGCTCTCTGCTGGCGTGGAGGAAGGATTGCCTGCCTGGTTGTCAGAGGACGTGGATAGAGTGCGCAGGCGGTTCTGTAAGGAGCGCTGACGAATACTTTCCCTTCTAGATAGATACTGAATCATCCTCTGGGCATAATACGCTGCTGGAGACAGCCTACACAACACAAAAACTATGAGAAATGGAACAGTACAGGCATCCTATAAACATCAGTTTAAATACATCTTTACATACCTAGCAGGATCTGGGTAAATGGGATGATCACGGGAACCGGACATGTCGTACCGGGAGAAAGGAAAAAGTGAGGACTCCAGAAGCCTCCTAAAAATAGAAATTAAAATAAAGATTTCTAATTCCTGATCATGTAACAGTTTTATTACTATTTTCTTGGCTTTATGAGATTATACCTCACTCAGGAGTCTTGTGTTTAGTATTCTATTAATAGTGCTTCCATCTAAATTATTTAACCATTTCTTACAAAAGCATTCTCATTTGGAGACCGCATGGCAACATAAAAATCCAATTAAAACATCTAGAAACAACTAGAAAACTGAGATGGTAAAGCTATCCATTGAAATAACATTCCATAATTAATTTGCATACGAGGTTTAAAACAACGATTCGGATGACTTGGAAATAGCATTTGAAGGATAAAACTCATAACATGCATGCATACAACCTTCTGAGTGAGTCCTCATCAGTGTTGTCCACAGGCACATCTGGGTTTAAGGCTTCTTGTGCTGCTTCCGTGGAGGGATTGGTTGTGGCCTGCTGATATACTCTCTCCCACTGTCCTGTGTCCTGATTATACACCAGGCCCATAGGCTGCTGGGCCTGTATAGGCTGCTGCGGCTCTTCGGTGGGATGGGATTCTTCTCTTGAACTCTGGGCAGGTACCTCAAAGGCGGGCACAGGAATCTGCCAGTGGGGCCCCTCCTGAGCTGAGGTAGAAGAAGCTTGGCCTGAAGGCTCCCAGCGCTGGGTATCATGGTTAAAGGTGAGGAGGTTGTGGCATGAGCGACAGCGGTTAGGGTGGTTGTGGTGGAGGTTGGAACTGCTGGTGCCATCACCAGGATAAACAGAGCTTCGATGCGAGGGCCCCGCTCGCTCCGAGTCTACGTTGCTGGAAAGCAGGTCTTGCATGGGCCCTTGTGTGCCTGCTTCCCGGCTCGAACCTGCTCTCTCAAGATCCTGCATGCGCTCGTATTCCATGAAATAGCGGTTCAAGTTGCACTGGAGGACGTTGCGGATAGAGGCTGGGTTATTCCGTTGGGAGTTGTCATAAAAAGGGTGATGACCACTACTGGTCCCATCACTGGCTCTACCTTGCCTTGGGTCAGTGCCAGGAAGTCCTAGACCACGGCCCTCTGTGGCTGATGTATAGATTGGTGAAGAGGAAGATGAGGAAGAGCCATCAGGGTACCTATGCAGTGAATGCAGACCTATGGAAGAGGAGCTGGTCCTGGGAGGTGGTATGATACCCCTTCCCATAATGCTTACTGCTGCCTCACCCAGCGCAGCTCCAGAATTGGTGCCCAATAAACTCGTTGACCAGTCACTAACTGGCAACCGTGCTGAGGGCTCTTGAGCACCAGCCAAAGCCATGCTAGTTCTGAGCGATGACAAACCTCGATGCAACGAGCTCCCAGCTGTGCTACTATGCACACTGCTAAAAGCCGAAGGCCTGTCTGAGGAAGGTCGTTGTTGGCTGGGAGGCTGTGGATGTGGATGAGTGTGAGTGTGAGCGGAGTCTGTAGACTGCAGAGCAGAGGAGTTTTGAACATTTCGAGGCGTGGCAGCACAGCGACTGCACAGGCAACCGAGCCCCAAGTGCTGGGTGCAGCTCTGCTGAGGGGGCCGGTCAGCTAGCTCACTGCGCCCGGGATACTGAAACAGAGGCAAGCTGTGAGAAGGTTCACGGGGTTCCGTTCCTCCAGAGGAGCGAGATGATAGAATGTGCAGGAAGTTGTGCAAAATTGGAGTGCGGCGAACAGGAGGGGAACGGAGAACAGAACGCTGGCGGAACAGAGCCATCTCCATGCTGTCAATTGGAACATCAGAGTCTTCCTCGTTCTACAAAAATTAATTGAGGGACATTTAGAACACATGAGCCCAAAAGTTAATAACAATGGCTAAACCTTTTTTTTTGTTTGTTTTAACATCAAAAAGGAATAAGGGATTCATTTCCGTACTTTTCTCTGCACTATATCGGGTCATGACTCTCAACCGTATATAAACAGGCATATGTTGCTTTCCTAAACTCTTAAAAAAAAAAAAAAAAAAACCCTCAAAAGAATTTGTACCTGTTGGTTGGTCGGGTTCACGATAGCTGTTAGAAGATTGTGGCCGAGAGGATCAAACCTTACAAGCCTGAAATGAGATGTAATTGTGCATAAACAATGAACAAAGGACAAGTTCAAAGCTGTAGAACTGCCGAAACTACCTCCAAAATATCCTACCTGACACGCTCAGTCTCGCTACCAGTCTTGACCACAGCAAAAGGCTCGGGCCGGCTCCAGTCCCAGAAGTGCAGCTCGTTGTTGGTGGCAATAAGCAGCAGCTGAGCAGTGGGGTGAAAGGCCAGGGATGCGATAGCTATATTCCCTTCTGTGAACCAGCTCTCACTACCACCCTGCAGAACAAAAACACAGCACATGTTAACGGCAAAGGACCAGAACGAAGGTAAACAATTGTCTTACGAAGTAGAAAGAAGAAAAAATTTGAACTAAAGTCCAACAGAACCAATCTCAACACAATGATCCCTCACTACTTCGCACTTCAATTCATGTGGCTTCAGTGCATCGCATTTTTTTTTTTTTTTTTAAATATTCATTAAATTAAAAAAAGGGGGAAAACAGGTAAAAGGTTAAGGGAAATGTCACAAAACAAGGCCAATTATGCAACAACAACAACAAAAAAAACCCAAAACGAACAAAAATCAACACAAAACCCCCCATGAAAACTACTTACATTTTTCTGTGAGGTGTGCATCTGTATGCGTGTTTATTTATATTTTATTTACATCTTATGCATTATTTTTAATGTTTAATTGTTATTATAAGCATTTATAGCATTGAATATGTATTTATTGATATTATACACACATATACATATCCCACTCTCCACAAGGTTGTCACTGTCCCCCCCCAGTGCAGCTAACTGTGTTATCAAAAGCGGGCCATGTCTGTCACTGTCTATGGTGAGAGGCATGTAAAAGAACCATTGCTGACTTTTGTAAAGAGTAGCTGCAAAGTCGTCAGCGTGTTTCTGTCCCTTGCTAAAAAGGGTTGTGACAGGAAGGGCATCCGACATGAAAACCTCTGCCAAATCAAACGTGTGAATCAGATGATTCGCTGTGGCGACTCCTGAGTAAAAGGGAAAAAGCCGAAAGGAAGACAGACATATACGTATCCTACTTCGCAGAATTCAGTAGTTGGGGGGGGGGGGGTCCCCTTGGCCCAATTAACTGGGGAAAGTGAGGGATCCCTGCATTTCCAATCTTAATTTAAAAAAAAAAAAAAAGGTCGAATACAGCAGAAATCTGATGACTGATACACTGCTTGATTTAAAAAGTCCCACACTAATATTTTGTTGTCCCGCCTGTAGCCTTGATTACAGTCCACAATCAGCATTGTTTCACTAAACCTATGCAGCATCACAACATTTACTTCTAACGAGAGTTGGATTCAATATCCACCAGTATCTTGAATTAATGAAGGGGAAACCAAGCCATTCAATCAAGCACATCCCAAAACATTCTATATGGTGAAGGTCAGGACTCTGTGGTACCAGTTCATGTGTGAAAATGACTCCTCATGACTCCTGAAAAATGCTGTCCGCCACAATTTATATTCGTGCTATCAGGGAAGAAAAAGTCCATTGACGTGATAACCTGCTCTACATTCAGGTTATCAGATGATTTCATTTTATTGCCACATTAATGATGCTGAGCCTCAATGTGACCAACAATGCCATGGAGATTACATGCTGTGATCAAGGTTAAATGCTCTCCATGAAAATAATAGTTTGACACTTTTTTGGCTGTGCGTGTGTTTTCAGTGGTTAAGACAATAGATTACTGATCCAAAGGTTGGGGGTTCAATCCCCCATAGCGCCACTATTAGGCCCTTAACCTGAAATTGCTCAGTGTACGTGTGTCTGTGTACATACTCACACACAGGTACCTCCACTTACAAAATTAATCCGTTTCAAGTGCGGGCTCATAAGTTGAAATATTCGTTAGATGAAACAAAAATTCCCATAAGAAATAAAAGAAAACCAATTAATCGATTCCAACCTCCTCCCAAACTCATAACCTGACACAAACACGTATATTTCACATACAGTCGGCCCCCTACCTACGAAATTAATCCGTTCCAGAGTCTTTTGCGTAACGCAAGGACTTCGTCAGTACGGTCGCATTTTACATGTTAAATGCCTAATTCGTCCCAAGGCTCCAGTCTTTGGACTGGATAAACCCCATAAACCCTTTAAAAATGATAAAAAGTACACCAATTTTATATTAAGTGTGTTAAATGTAAAAGAAAATTATTTATTAACCAATTGAAACATTTTATGAACATATTAAACCATTTTAACAACATATTTATTAATTAAACCATTATTAAACATTTTTTATTAAACACACACACCCCTCTCTCTCGCGCGCTGCGGCCACACCCACAAGACGTGGAATTCAAAGCGCATTCCCTGCTTGACGAAGGTTCAAACTCAACTTTAATTTGATTCCTTGAAGGATTGGAATTCCAGATGAGCTCAAATATGCCACATTTATTAAACATTTACTGAATTAAACAACTTAAAAAACTAAACACAAAACTAAAGAGTTAAGCTTCTTTCTATCTCTTGAAAGATCCGAAGTCCTCACTGTATTTCTGCTTTAAGGTCTCCTTCTGGTTCTGTGTCATCCCTCCTAGCCAATGGGAGCCAGCAGGGCGGGATGTTGAGAGACAGCCAATGAGAGAGCAAGTTGCGCATCGTGTGAAATGTTGATTGGCGCGTTTGAATTTTGAATTTCTTTTCGTATCCCGGGGACGGAAAATAATCTTCGTAACCCGGGGATTTCGTACCCAGGGGTCTTTGTAAGTAGGGGGCGACTGTAATATATTAAAGATAAACATGTAACAACAATAAAATCATAATACATGTACATTAACAATAATAATTAATAATAAAACGAGAATAAACAAGAGAAACTACATGTCATATTTAATCATATTCATTCTGATAAGCTGACACACAGGGACGAGGCAGCGTGCGCGGTACAGAGGCGAGACGCAGCGTCGCCGCGGTACAGAGGCGAGGCAGCTGCGACGCACGGTACAGAGACGAGACGCAGACGTCACGGTACAGAGGCGAGGCAGCAGCGTCACGCCGCGGTACAGAGACGAGGCAGCGTGCACGGTACAGAGACGAGAAAGAGCTCAGAAATAACCACCTTCATTGAACAACTGTTATAAATGTAAATATCTTTTTCGAAAAAAAACTTCGTGATAAAATAGAACATTATATATTATAACCTTGGTCTTTGTAAACACATTACATACATGTAGGTCCCAGATGCGGACTTCTCCATCAAGGCACCCTGACGCCACCAAGCCTGGAATTGTTGGGTGGAAGGTCAAACACCATGGGGTCCGGCGATGACCCACCAGAGAGTGGAGGCACTTTCCTGTTTTCACATCCGTGATGTAAATGTTATGGTTGACATGCGTGGAAGCCATGAGATTTCTAAAAATGGCACAAACAGTATTATGAACAATCTGACCTATTACCATGACATGACATCTATACCAGTAATCATGTCTTTTTAACTCATTATTACCCACCGGTCTGGACTGAAAGCCAGCAAGAAGGTTGAGCGAGGATTATCTGGCAGTTCCACTTTCTGTTGGGGAGATAAAAATACACCAGACTGAAATGAGAGCACAGTCTCTGATTGGCTGTGAATAAGATCAACTCTTTCCTAAAATTAAATGTAATGGCATGGTACACTGAACTAAACAGAGAAGAAAGAAGGGTACTATGAAAGGAATACCTGACTCTGCAGTTTCATCCAGCGTGTCCTGTCCTCCACGAGCTGCTGCAGAAGCCGCTGGGATCCCAAAATCCGAGCACCACGCTCTCGCCCTGACAGGACCAACACTGCATTCCTGTTCTGCACAGCCATCTTTCTGTCTGTCTCTATCTAACACTCTGAGTCCAGCTCGACCTTTCCTTGTGCACGGCTCAGCTATTATTCATCAGTATATAGGCCATGCATACTATAAGAAAGGAAAGATTTGGGAGCACATAATGAACATCAGCAAGCAAACCAGCAAGCATAATAAACACAGCAAAAGGAGTTAATGACACCATACAATGTTTCTCCAAAGTAATGAAATGTGAGATTCAAATGGAGCATTCATGGCAACTATTAAATAATACCTCCGTTTATCCTGAGTCTGTAAGGTCTGAGCTTTATCCATCATTTTTCTTCAGTACTGTAAACTGAACAGTTAAACCCTTCAAAAAAATCCTGTGTTTCCTCAAATGTCCAACAAAATAAATAGGTCGGTAGGTGGGTGTTTTCTTGTGAGTATGTTATACCCCATGTACCAGAAATGAATGTCAGAAATCAAGTATCCAGTAACAATCATTCTGTACTTCTAAATATGAATAATAGGTTGCTTTTCATCAAACTATTGCGTAAAGATTGATATACAAGGAATCATCTTTCAACTTTCATGCTCTTAAATAAGCACCACACTCATAAGGACAGCCTTAAAAAATATTTGTGTTGGTGGCAACATGGCCGGTTGGGCCGAAATTGTACATAAAAACCCCGCCTGAGCATTCATGGACGCAAAAAATTAAAATATACCGGCTGGTTGTGTTGAAAAAACACGTGTCCCCTATCACACAGTACTAAAAAGTGACCAAAGTGAAATCAGTATCAACTGTGTTTTGTGATTAGTCAATTTCACCAGTTCAGTGAAACAGCGATTTTGATTGGCCAGTACTGTCTTAACCTTCAAGTAACTGGGTGAGGTCATATATGACCCCGAACATATATATTCGGGCGCCATTTTTCTAATTTTAATCGGAAAAAAGTTTCCTACCAAGAATTTGTCCATCTATCTGTCCTGCATTTGTTGATAGAATTTTCTAAGGATCGGCCAATCCGTGTATAATCTAAACTTGTGCGAGGTCACTTAGCCCAGGAAGATCGATGAGATTTTTGACATTATATCTTCAGATGGTATTGATGGTGCTTCAGTTTGTCAGTTACATGTTTCAGATAGTTCAACCATATAATTATTATTTCCATTACGAAATCTAAATTATCCTACCACATTGTAATACATATTTCATGCAAAGTAACTTTACTTTTATGATGTTTTAATTTTTGATGCAAAGAAAAAAAGGTAACAATGCGTATTACAAGATGTAATAGACAACGGTTGTGTAAATAATTGTAATATTGTTCTATCATTGTGTTTTTGCTTTTTTGTAAAAATATATCAAATTCCATACCTTATTACATAAGATGATGGACAAATATATTAGAGAGTGAAATAAATATGAAGAACCCTAAAACAATCATTTATATAGAAATATTCCTATACAAAGTCAATGGGGTCACAAATAACTCCGCTCGGTCATATTAGTCAACGAAATAGTTTGGTCGTGTGAGGGTTAACTACAAAGGCGGAAAGCATGATGGAAGGGAACAACGATGGGCAAAAAATCTGTTCTGTCACTATTAAAGGTCCCAGCGTGAGAGTAATAAATAAATGCATTTCAAATTCAGCAGCACATTTTCTGACATTTTCGAACAAATACAAGTTAATTATAAATTGCCAGCAACAGCGTGGAGCGTGACGAAGGTATTTGTTAGTTGTTGAATGCAATATATTGATATGTTGAAGAAACCTTGATACTCTGTTGATTACAATATGTAAAAAAAACCTATGACATTATGTTAATTTCAAATACAAGATATTTGTTTCATTCTGCTGTGTTTACAACATCACATACATAATGCAGCACGATGTATGAAAAAAAAAAATTCTCCGTGAGTCCCGGGTGGCCTGCACAGGCAAAATAAATAAATAATGTTAAAAATTTCCTCCCAATTATCAATGAATATCAAAATGACTACAGTTTTACAAAGAACACAAAACCACATACCTGTGAAAAGAGATTTCTGTGAGACTTGCAGAGTTTTCACACTTAACAGCACAACAAAAGCTGACCGTTTTAACACAGAAATAACATGAAAGTACAGCACAAACCAAGCACCTCCAAAAAATTTTTCCATGACCGAAACTTGAAGCATCCATATATTCACAGGGGGTGAAGTTAATATCGTTCTCCACGTTATTGACCCAAACAAAGTTAGCCAACAGAATATAGTGTTGCAACTTAAATGCATTCTCATTGGCTGATTTTTGCAAGTCAATAATAAATACGAAGCACTTGTTCTGACCCTGTAGGTGAATGTCACAAACCAAATAACCAGCTTGACACATGCCAAAACAAAAAACATTTGGGTTAGGTTGGTCAAGTTAGGGTAAACAGCATTTTATTTATTTACACTCCTTAGTGATACCCTGTCTCCTTTCCCAACAACAAATGATGTTTCACAAGAAGACAGAGTCTGAATACACGAAGGCCTATATTTTGTAATACTCTGACCTTCACACCCTTGAGTAGGCCCTTCCTTAACTGTAGCATTAATGTTCTTTTACTAGTAAAAATAGTATGTGGGACTTTTTACACTGGAGCCTATTCGGATGGACTAGCCAACCAGGTTACCTTCCCAGCACTTTAACTGGTGCCCATTTGCACTGCTGTGTGGACAAAGGCACACCTGTAAAGACTTTTCCCAGAGCGGGGTCTAATGTGGATCAAACCCACAACCTTTCAATCATGAGTCCAACACCCTAACCACTACACCCACACACCAGTGAATAATGTGTGTTTTATCTTTCGTTATCAGTTCATTTCTGCTGCTTACAAGCAGAACAGGTATTCACCTGCTTTACATTTTGTTTTGGTTTGTGTCTGTTTACAACAATAATTCAAGGCTGAATGAATGAACTTGGCATGTGCGATAATTTGAACAGGAGTATGCAAAAATTTTCAGAATGACACTGTAGCCAATTCCATTTTACTTTGAAGCAATAATGTTTATAAGTAAATTAGCCCCTGTTAAAAAGTTCCCTTTGCAGGAGCAAAGAGGGCCAATGTATAACTTGTGTTCTAGCATGACAACGTTACTGTACACAAAGTGTGGTCAATGAAGTTGATATACATACAGTGTACACACACACACACACACACATATACATATATACACAGTATATATAAAATGTATGTGTGTGTGTGTGGATATGGCCTATAGGAAGACCAAAGAGAAGATTTATGGATGTGGTGAAGAAGGACATGAAAGTAGTTGGTGTAAGAGAAGATGATGAAGAGGATAGGGTGAGATGGAGGAAGATGGTTCGCTGTGGCGACCCCTAAAGGGAACAGCCAAAAGGAAAGATAGATAGATGCACACACACACACACACACACACACACACACACAATTATGTGTTTAAAATTTATATACTATGTGGGCGAAGGAATTATTGGGTGTAGGGAATGAATGCTTGCATCTTGAAATTTGGCACAAGTACTATTTAAAGCCTAAAAAAACATGCATGTGTAAAGTATTTAGATGTATTAGGCTTTAAGTGATGAGGGCATCAGCTGGCCTGCATTGCACTCCTATCCTGCATATCTTTACCAAGTGCCTATGCATAATAGAAGAGTTGAGCAACTGTACCGTTGTGCTTCACGTAATGTTCTTTACCAAAGACAGTGACCCTGGATTCCTTCAATATTTTCTTAACGAACTTCTTGTAGAATCTGAGGGACGCCATATGATGGAACAGTGAGATCTGCTCACATCACAGCCTTGAAATGCAATCATGAAAACGTCTTCTCTAAAGGCTGAATTTGAGGAATATTTGTGGCATATTGAGGTAGAAAACCTCAAGCCTCCTGTACAAAGCCCTGAACTCAACCCCACGGATTTGGGGGAGGTTATCGGGATAACTACCAGGGCCATCCTCGCATCACTCATGTTCTTGTGGCTGAAAGAACACAAATCCATACAGACTGCTCCAAAATCTCGCAGGAAGAACTCCTTGTCGGAAGAGGTGGTGATTACAACATAAGGATAGCGGACTACACAAAGTAGGTTTATCACGGGTTTCACACGGGTTTATCAAAGATGGCGCCGGGTGACCTGCAGCCAGTTACAGGAGCTCTTCAGTTTATTTTTCTTTTTTTTCTCTTTTCTATTGTATATGGGCGTGTTTCTTTATCTTTTTTCAAATTTTCTTTTTCTTTCTTCAATCCTGCATCTGGAAAACATACTTTCATGATGCTTTTGTTTTTCTGTGCACTTTTATTTTCACTTTTTGGATCGCGTCAGGAAACTCATTCACCGACGGCTCTGAGCAACGCAGGTCTTACACACGTGAGACCCTCCTCGCCTCATGCGCGCCCCACGCCCTCCTTCAGCGGAAAAAGCCCGTTGTTCCTTTGGAAATACGGAGGAAAGGAGAGGCTGCAGAGGGGACGAAGACGCGGAGGACATGTGTTCCCTCTGTCATCATGGGAAATGTCCGGCGCGATCGCCAACAAGACGGAGGAGCTGGCGGCGCCGCGACCGGCAGCAGAGGCAGTACCGGGACTGCAGCCTCATGTGTTTCGAGACGTGGCTGAATGAACTCACACGGACTCTGTGGTTTCTCTTCACGGATTTACACTGCGTGCAGATCGGAGTGTAACGGAGAGCGGTAAGAAGAAAAGGAAGGGTGTGGCGGTCTATGTGAATGAAGCGATGGTGCCACCCGGCAAGCGTGCACGTGAAGGAGCAGCTGTGCACGCGGGGCGACGGAGCTGCTCGCGTTAAGCGCTTGCGCCATATTATCTACCGAGGAGTTTTCACACGTGATTGTGTTTGCGTGTACATTCCGCCCTCGGCTGATCACGGCGTCGCGTGTGAGCGTCTACACAGCGCCGTTAATCAGACACAGACTCGTCACCCCAGCGCCATGATTCTGATCAGCGGGGACTTTAACCACGCCCCTCTCTCCGCCTCTCTTCCGGCGTTCACGCATAATACGTGAAGTGCGCCACAAGAACAATAAAACACTGGACTTACTGTATGCAAATGTGAAGGGCGCTTACAGCTCCTCCCCCTCCCCCACTGGGGCGCTCAGACCACAACCTGGTCTATCTGCTCCCCAATACACACCCAGGGTGCGAAGGAACCTGCACAGAAGAGGTCTGTGAAAGTGTGGACCGAGGAGACCAACGAGAGGCTTAGGGACTGTTTCCAGACCACAGACTGGAGCATGCTCTGTAACTCCTTTGGTGATGACATCAGCGGCCTCACACACTGTATCCCCGACTACATGAACTTCTGCGTGGACAGCACCGTGCCAACACGGAGAGTACGGTGCTTCTCCAACAACCACCCATGGGTCACCCCTGAGCTCAAAGTCCTCCTGAACCAGAAAAAGAGGGCTTTCATCTCGGGGGACAGAGAGGAGCAGAAGAAGGTCCAGCGTGAGCTCCAGTGGAGGATCAGGAGGGCAAAGAAGGACTATGGGAAGAAGATGGAGGAGAAGCTGGCTCAGAACAGCGTGCGGGACGTCTGGAGAGGACTAAAGACCATGTCTGGATTTGGGCAGAGTGTCAGAGGGACAGCTGATGGTGACCAGCGCTGGGCGGATGAACTAAACTGCTACTTCAACAGGTTTGATTCTCCCCCCTCCCCCTCTGCACCCCTCCCCGTTCCCTCCCCTCTTCACACGTCTCCAGACCAGCTGACACCTCCCCCCTCCCCAGGCCAACTTCACTTGACTGCTACAGCCCGACAGACACATCCCCTCCTCTGCAGCCCACCCCAGCCCCCCCTCTCCCTCACATCAGACCAGGTGAGAGACAGCTGAGGCGACTAAATCAGAGGAAATCTGAAGGACCTGATGGCATCAGTCCCAGGCTGCTGAGGACCTGCGCAGACCAGCTCTGTGTGGTACTATGCTACCTGTACAACCTGAGCCTCAGCCTGGAGAAGGTTCCAGTCCTCTGGAAGACCTCCTGTGTGGTTCCGGTTCCCAAAACAGCACAAGCGAAGGAACCAGCCCACTACAGACCTGTCGCCCTGACCTCCCACCTCATTAAGATCATGGAAAGGCTCCTCCTTGAACACCTCCGCTCTATGGTGAGCCCCACCCTAGACCCGCTGCAGTTTGCCTACAGGCCCAACATCGGAGTAGAACACGCCGTCATCTACCTTCTGCAGCGGGCACTCACCCACCTGGAGATCGCCGGCAGCGCTGTGAGGGTCATGTTCTTTGACTTCTCCAGCGTCTTCAACACCATCAGGCCAGCGCCTGCGAGGAAAGCTGGAGGGACGTGGGAGTGGGCGGGCATCTTGCTGCCTGATTATTGACTACCTTACTAACCGTCCACAGTACGTGCGGCTGCTTGCCGGCTGTAAGTCAAAGAGTGGTAGTCTGTAGCAGAGGGGGCACCGCAGGGCACCGTCCTCTCACCCTTCCTTTTTAACATCTATACCTCGGACTTCATATATAACACAAACAGCTGCCACCTCCAGAAGTTCTCGGACTGACTCCGCCATCGTGGGCCGTGTGTCCAGAGGGGAACGAGCTGGAGTACCCGGTCGGTCATCTGCTGACCGTGGACTGGTGTGGCGCAACCACCTGTGCTTGAACACTAGGAAGGCGAAGGAGATGGTGGTCGACTTCAGGAGAAGCACTCAAACACACACCCACTCACACATTTGCTAGTGAACATCCAGGGACAGGACATTGAGACAGTGGACAGTTTCAAGTACCTGGGTGTTCACCTTAACAATAAACTGGACTGGTCCCACAACACCAACGCCCTGTACAAGAAGGGCCAGAGTCGCCTCCACCTTCTGAGGAGACTCAGGTCCCTTCGGCATATGTGAACCTCTGCTCAGGACATTTTATGACTCTGTGGTAGCCTCTGCAATCCTCTACGCTGCCATCTGCTGGGCCCCGGGCAGCACAGAGCGGGACAGAAAGAGACTGAACAAGCTGGTCAGGAGGGTCAGCTCTGTCCTCGGCTGCCCACTGGACTCTGTGGAGGAGGTGAGTGAGAGGAGGATGGTAGCAAAGCTCACATCCATCCTGTCCAACAGCTCTCACCCACTGCACCAGACTGTCGAGGAGCTAAGCAGCTCCTTCAGTGTACGACTGAGGCATCCTCAGTGCAGGAAGGAGCGCTACCGCAGGTCGTTCATTCCCACCGCTATCAGACTGTACAACGCCACTTTGTAACTGTCTGTGAAAATACCGGTTATGTGCAATAAAAACCCCCGTGCACTTTAATCAACCACATCTACCCCACTGACTGTGAACCATATCAACCCATCTACTCTGCACTCAGATACATTACACTTTAATATAGGCCAATCTATAAAGTTGCTCCATTCTTTTCTTTTATTGTTTAGTAATTTATACTATTTATGTATCTATTTATTTATTTACTTATATAATATATATGTATGTGTGTATGTTCGTACTTGTACCTATTTTTGCACCCCCTACTGATAGTACCTCAAGAGCCTGTAACAGTGAATTTCTCCATTGTGAGATTAATAAAGCTGTATCTTATCTTATCTTATCTTATCTTACATATGAAATAGGGTGTTCATAAGACAAATACGGTTGCAATGGTCAGGTGGACAACATTTTAGTCAAGTTATTTTCTTCCATTTACTAATTGTATACAATAAATGATTACAGGTAAACCAAGATCAATACCTGATACCCAAATTCAGGGTAATTCAGAGTAGGGCACTGATGAATGGATACTGTGGCATCAATAAAACTTGAAGCTTGTCCAAAATTACTCAAATAATCCTCCTGTCTCTTTACTCGATGACTCTATGAAGCTATATTTATAAACACATTTAATTCAAAGTGACTGCTAAAGCACTAACCGCACAAACTGCGTCAAATCATTTCACACTGACAATGATGTCGCTTTAAAATTCAAATGTTAGTAGATGGGACGTTTACATTTTGACACCGTGTCACTCAAAAACACAATAAAATCCAATAAAATACCCAAAACTATGCTGCTGTACGAGTCTAGCTAACAATAACTTGATAGTGATTCACGAGCGTGGCCGCCCAAATATGGAAACTGGTCAGAAAGCTAACTGATGAGCTACGCTAGCAACGATCAAGCTACCGAGCGAAGACGCTGTTTTCAATCAAAATTAAAACATTGCAGAATAACATAATGTTCAAACGGCTAATAATATACACAGCTTTAAACTCAAATATAAAAAGGAGAAAATATTTAAATAAAGACTGTGGTAAATACCTGTTTTCTTGTCTTTCAATGAAGTGTCATCGAAGGCGTAGCTACACACTTGCTAGCAGGCTAACACAGCCAGGCTTGTTTGCTATTACAAACCAACCCCGACTGACAATTTCGTTTTTTCGGCATATAATCACGATGTCACACAACATTCCACACAGCAGCTGGATTACATTCATCTCCTTTATAAATATTTACAATCAGACCAGTTTGAATACTTCAAACATTGTTACATGATTCGAAGAAAAAAAATAATAAAACGTTAGTTGACTAGCTTATGAGCTTGTTGGACATCTTGACGTAGCCAGGCATTTTAAACGAGCACGGATGAGCTATATTTGTCGCAGGAAGGCTAATAGAAAACAGCGCATGGATTCAAACAGAGGCAGAAATTCAAGATTATCTTTAAAAATCATTGGGGGGGGTTCCATGGGAAATATTTTCTTGTATTAATTATTCATGATTCTGACGAATGGTTTATATTTAATTAATTTAATAGTGCAATATACCTTTAAGTTCTTAATAATACAATAATATAATGGGGGAAATTATTCAAAAATAAAATAACAGTTTAATCCACTGCTTCATCACTAGATTTCCATATCTGTGGAAAAAACAACTTCTGTTAATTAATTTTGCTACCTATTGCAGGGAACCACCTTCTCTTGGCCTTATTCATCCCTGGTGTTTTTTAGACATGTGATATACCAAGCAGATTTGACCAGTTGCATTTATTCATTAATTTTCTGAACCACTGAATCCTAATTAGGGTTAGCTGGGAGGCTGGCACCCATCTCAGCCAACTCTGGGCGAGGGCAGAGTACACCCTGGATGGCTCACTAGGCCATTACAAGGCAGGAACATGTTGACGGCTATGCAGCTACTCTTGTTGAAAGTCAGCGATGGTTCTTTTACAGCCTCACACCATAGACAGTGAGAGACACGGCCGACCATTGATAACCAGTTATCTGCACTGGGGGGGGTGACAACCCATTGAGAGTGGGGCTTGAACCCCAACTTTGAGATCAGTGATCCAGCACCTTTACCACCAAGCTTCCACTGCCCTTGACTAGTTCCCAATTGAGTAATTAAATTTAATTAATTAAATTAAAATGATTACAATACATGTGCTATTGCAGGCAGCAGTGTTTTACAAAGTCTGAATCGATCGACCTTCTCAAGAGATCTGACCGCGTGATCCCCTTCTTCTCCCTGGTCCTTTATCCTATTAAGGTCATTTCCAGCTTTTCAACTGGAAATCTCCACCCAAACTGATGCTCTCTGTATCGTATAATGTTTAAGCTCTCACATATCTGCAGTCAAACATGGGCAAACCACAGCATAATTAAAAGCATACACCATTATACAGACTGCCGGTATGCAAATAACACAGACTTGATAAAAGTTGACAGACTTACAGAGGTGAAGACTGTTTTGTTCATGTGAAAGAATTTGGGAGCTCTCTATACCCATTAGATTGCCTGAAACTAAGTGAGTGTTTCTAGCTGAACTCATTTTCATGGAATGGGTTCATGTTCAGGGTTTTACACGAATGCAACATGTAAACAGAAAAAAAAAAAACCCCACAGAAAATATTTCGAACTGCAAATAAAACAATATAAAGCTTAACTCTATTGACATGTGCTTTGGTTTTAGGGTTAGCAATGAGATCAACTTCACAGTATTCTCTGCTAGTGTTTAATGCAAAGTGTGCACCAACATAACACCGATCATGATCCTGATTTGCGTCAGTCATATTTCAATGTTACCATGGGGTTAAATCAGGGACCACCGGAAAACATGGGCATACACTGTAAAATATTGGAGGACATTATAGAGTTTTGTGAAAGCTTTAGAAAAGCGTGAAATTTTGAGAGCAGTGGTGGCCCCAGTGGTAAGGTGCTGGATTACCGATCCCAAGGCAGTCAGTGGTTGTTACTACTGTCCAACAGAGTTATCTGAGGCCAGACATGTCTCTCACTGCCTGTGGTGGAAGGTATGTAAGAGAACCATTGCTGACTTTTGTCAAACGTAGGCTGCATAGCTGTCAGAGTGTTTCTGCCCTGTGATGGCCTGGTGTGCTGTCTAGGGAGTACCCTGCCCTCACATAGAGTCAGCTGAGATGGGCACCAGCCTCCCCCTGATCCTAACTAGGATAAAGTGGTTCAGTAAATGAATGAAATTTTTTGAGTGTTAAAAAATTTGCTGCTTTTATGTGATTACAATACACTGGAGTAAATAAGGAAATTTTTGAGAAACATCAGTACACATTGGTAATGAAAATACTATATTTGTTTAATTTTACTGTATCATGGTATTTTACAAGCACATATAACAATATTACTCAAAATAAAGTGCAAAACAAAGGGAACTTTATCACTTCTGCTGTTTGTTTACATGTACAAAGTCTAATTCATATATTTATTCTCTAAGATGCTTAATCCTAACTAGGGTCGCAGAGAGGTTGGCGCCCATCTCAGCCAACCATGAGCGAAGGTGGGGGTACAATCTAGAAACCAGCTTGTCTAGGTCAACCCCAGGGTCTCTTTCCAGTTGAACATGCCTGAAACACAACACCAAGGAAGCGTTTGAGAGACACTCTAACGGTTAGAGTCTAACCAAATGCCCAAGCCACCTCAACTGGCTCTTCTCAATGCAGAGGAGCAGCTGTTCTACTCCGAGCTCCTCCTAGATGCCTGGGCTTCTCATCATATCTCTAAGGGATAGCCCTGCAAATGAAGCCCATTTCAGCCACTTGTATCCATGATCTTGTTCTTTCAGTTACTAGCCAAAGCTTGTAACCATAGGTAAGGGTTGGAACGTAGATCAACTGCAACATTGCCTTGTGGCTCAGCTCCCTCTTCACCATGACAGACCGCTACAAGATCCAGTTTACAGCAGAGGCTGCAGCAATCTGCTTGTCAATCTCCCACGCCATCCTTCCCTCATTCGTGAACAAGACCCCAAGATACTTGAACTCCTCTACTTGTGGCAGGACCTCATTCTAGACCCGGAGAGTGCATTAAACCCTTTTCCGACTGAAAACCTGGAGGTGCCGAGTCTCATCCTGGCTGCTTTGCACTCTAATGCGAATCGCTCCAATGAGAGCTGGAGGTCCTGGATTCATAAAGCCAAAAGGACGTCATCCGCAAAAAGCAGAGACGAGATCCGATGGCCACCAAACCAGAACCCCTCAATATCTCAGCTGCGCTTAGAAATTCTGTCCATAAAAATTATGAACAGAATCGGTGACAAAAGACAGCCTTAGCAGACTCCAACCCTCACCAGAAAAAAATTCAGCAGTTATTACCAATGCGGACCAAGCTCTGGCTCCGGTGATACAGCGACCGAAAGGCCCATTGCAAGGGGTCCGGAGCATGCCCCACAAGATGAGGGATATGGACGAAAGGATTCTCTAAATCAGGGGTGTCAAACTCGTGCCACAAAGGGCCATGTGGCTGCAGGTCTTTGCTTCAACCAAGCAGCAGCACACCTGACTTGACTCATTTAATCAACTGATCTAGGTCTTCAGGCCGCTGATTGGTCAATCTGTGTGCTCTGTACAGAGACTGACCAATCAACTGCCTGAACACTCAACTCAGTTGATTAAATGAGCAAAGTCAGGTGTGCTGCTGCTGCTTGGTTGAAACAAAAACCTGCAGCCACATGGCCCTTTGTGGCACGAGTTTGACACCCCTGCTGTAGAGAGTATAGAGTTGGTTGAGAATGCCACGGCTAGGAAAAAAACTATACTAGTCCGTCTCAAAAAATTAGCATATTGTAATAAAGTTCATTATTTTTCTGTAATGTACTGATAAAAATGAAACTTTCATATATTTTAGATTCATTGCACACCAACTGAAATATTTCAGGTCTTTTATTGTTTTAATACTGATGATTTTGGCATACAGCTCATGAAAACCCAAAATTCCTATCTCAAAAAATTAGCATATCATGTTCAGGTAGTCTAAACGAGCTATTAACCTAATCATCTGAATCAACCAATTAACTCTAAACACCTGCAAAAGATTCCTGAGGCTTTTAAAATCTCCCAGCCTGGTTCATTACTCAAAACCGCAATCATGGGTAAGACTGCTGACCTGACTGCTGTCCAGAAGGCCATCATTGACACCCTCAAGCAAGAGGGTAAGACACAGAAAGAAATCTCTGAGCGAATAAGCTGTTCCCAGAGTGCTGTATCAAGGCACCTCAGTGGGACGTCTGTGGGAAGGAAAAAGTGAAAGAAGGGCCGATTCCAGACCTTGGGGGACCTGTGGAAGCAGTGGACTGAGTCTGGAGTAGAAATATCCGGAGCCCACAGGCGCACAGGCCTGTGCAGGAAATGGGCTACAGGCGCCGCATTCCCCAGGTCAAGCCAGTTTTGAACCAGAAATGGTGGCAGAAGCGCCTGACCTGGGCTACAGAGAAGCAGCACTGGACTGTTGCTCAGTGGTCCAAAGTACTTTTTTCGGATGAAAGCAAATTTTGCATGTCATTCGGAAATCAAGGTGCCAGAGTCTGGAGGAAGACTGGGGGGAAGGAAATGCCAAAATGCCTGAAGTCCAGTGTTCAGTACCCACAGTCAGTGATGGTCTGGGGTGCCGTGTCAGCTGCTTGTGTTGGTCCACTGTGTTTTATCAAGGGCAGGGTCAATGTAGCTAGCTATCAGGAGATTTTGGAGCACTTCATGCTTCCATCTGCTGAAAAGCTTTATGGAGATGAAGATTTAATTTTTCAGCACGACCTGGCACCTGCTCACAGTGCCAAAACCACTGCTAAATGGTTTACTGACCATGGTATTACTGTGCTCAATTGGCCTGCCAATTCTCCTGACCTGAAGTCCATAGAGAATCTGTGTGATGTTGAGAGACACCAGACCCAACACTGTGGATGAGCTTAAGGCTGCCATTGAAGCATCCTGGGCCTCCATAACACCTCAGCAGTGCCACAGGCTGATTGCCTCCATGCCACGCCGCATTGAAGCAGTCATTTCTGCAAAAGGATTCCCGACCAAGTATAGAGTGCATAACTGAACATAATTATTTGAAGGTTGACTTTTTTTGTATTAAAAACACTTTTTTTTTTTTTTTTTTTAATTGGTCGGATGAAATATGCTAATTTTTTGAGATAGGAATTTTGGGTTTTCATGAGCTGTATGGCAAAATCATCAGTATTAAAACAATAAAAGACCTGAAATATTTCAGTTGGTGTGCAATGAATCTAAAATATATGAAAGTTTAATTTTTATTAGTACATTACAGAAAATAATGAACTTTGTCACAATATGCAAATTTTTTTTGAGAAGGACTAGTATTGTTCCCCCTGAATCTGAGGTTTCGCTATCGGTTGGATCCTCTTCTCCAGCATCCCACTCACCTCTGGCAGAACTACAACTATGTCCCGAAGGAGGTGGGTGACATGGAATCCAAATGATCCATGTTTTGCGCCTACATTGCCAAGGCGGCAGCCCATATATAAAAATTGTTTTGCTAAAAACAAGAGATGCAACTAATGTTATATTAATTATATGTGGGGACATGGTTGTGTAGTGGTTAGCACATCTGCCTCACAGCCAAAAGGTCCTGGGTTTGATTCCCAGCTTGGGCGTTTCTGTATGAGGTTTGCATGTTCTCCCCGTGCTTATGTGGGTTTCCTCAGGGTACTCTGGTTTGCCCTCACAGTCCAAAAACATACACAGTAGGCTAATTGGCTGCTCTAAATCACATGTAGGTGTGACTATGAACGGTTGTGTGAGAGCCGGCACTATGACGGCCTGGTGAACTATTCCAGGGTGTATTTCACATTCATTTACAGGGTGTATTCATTCATTTTCTGAACCACTTAATCCTAATTAGGGTCTCAGGGCAGAGTACACCCTGGACAGCTTGCCAGGCCATCACAGGACAGAAACACACTGACTGCTATGCAGTTACTCTTGTCAAAAGTCAGCAATGGTTCTTTTACATGCCTCTCAACATAGACAATGACAGACATGGCTAGCCTATGATAACCCAGTTAACTGCAGTGTGGGGGGTGGTGGTGGCGTGGAGACAGTGACAACCCGTTGAGAGTGGGACTTGAACCCTCAACCTTGGGATCAGTGCTCCAGCACCTGCCACCAGGCCACCACTACCTCAGTTCAGAAAATGAATGAATGAATATATATATATATATATATATATATATATATATATATATATATATGAGCACTGTTGAGCACTCATGAAAATTTGATCAGTCAAGATAAAGGTGGGAATAACGCATTGTTTTGTTAATTAGTTAATTTTTTTAACTTCACAATTATGTTCAGCTAAAGGTATTGCTTTATTTATTTTAGACAAATCTTTATTTCTTTTTATTTCATTATTTGTATTCATTCAGCCATCCATCCTCAGTAACTTCTTTATCCAGACCAGGCTCACAGTAAATCTGGAGCTAGTCTGGGAACATTCCACACAAGGTCAGAATACATTCTGTAGGAAGGAGACATCCTTCAATCAGACTATTGAATTAATTATGTCATGCAAATGCTAATGATAAAAAAGATGAATTACAAAAATAGAGTGTAATGTCTAAATACATTAATTTTACCTCCAAACTTGCTCAGAATACAAAACCATGTCTAGTACATCTGTAATCAGGAAGGTTTGTAACATCAGTAGCAGAACAATATTTAAACTTACACACACACACACACACACACACACACACACACACACACACACAAAAACAGAGAACTCACTTTGACTGTAATTTTACCACTTAAATACATATATCATAAATTATATATTTTAATTTACACTATTTAAAAATAAATTATAAATAAAATCAACAATGCAAGGTTACACAATCTCAGATCATTTTGAAATTATTGCACAAGACCTCAAAAAAGTCATCTTTATATAAGGACCTTATATCCTAATTTCTTAATTTTACCCTACATCACTAATTACTGTATTTTGTCACTAGTAAACAATGTGGTAATAAATCACATTAAGCAACACTACATGTGCTCATCATAAAGTGCATGTATATATACATCTACATCATTATTTCCATTTTGAAATTAACACTGCTGATAAAATGATGTTTTCAGACTTCACAACATGTGACTTTTCAGTACTTTTGAGAAGAACATTCCTTGATTAATATATAACTGCACCAGTTAAAACCTGTTGGCTTTTAATGAAATACAGTATATACTGCTTTAATGTACACTGACCAGCCAAAATGTCCCACACTCTTATATTTTGCTCAACCACCTTGAGCCTTGATTACAGCCCAAAATCATTATACAGTAGTATTTTTGCTCCAGTTGGTCATGTCAAGGCTCAGCAACGTTAATAAGGTTATAAAATGCTGATGACCTGAACGTATTGAATGAGCAGGTTATCATATCAATGGACCTTATCTTCTCTGATGTCAGGGATATAAAACGGGGTGTCAAATAATGCAAAAATTGTTCAGGGAGCATAAGGAATCATTTCAACATATGAACTGGCAGCATAAAGTTCTGGCCTTAAATTTATTAAAAGTCTTTGGGATGTGCTGGAGAAGACTGTATGGAGTGGTTCAACTTTCCCACCATCATTTCAAAATACAAGGATCCCTCGCTACGTCACGCTTCAATTCATGCGGCTTCAGTGCATCACGGACTTAAAAAAAAATATTTTAATCGAATTAAAAAATAAGGAAATTAAGGAAGAATAGAGGAAAAAGGTAAGGAAAATGCCGCAAAAACAAGGCCAATTATGCAAAAAAAAAAAAAAGACCAACCAACCAACCAAAAAAAAACCCAACCCAAAACCTCCCATCAAAACTACTTACATTTTTGTGAGGCGTGCATCTGAGTGCGTGCGCACGCATGCAGATGCGCGTCTGTATGTGTGTACATGTATGTATTCGTCAGTCAGGGGTGTGTGTGTGTGTGTGTGTGTGTGTGTGGGGGGGGGTGTTCATCCTACTTCGCGGAATTCGGTGGTCACAGGGGGATCTCGGTCCCAATTAACCACGGAAAGTGAGGGATCCCTGTATTAGTGAAAAATGAACCCAACTCTGAATAGAAATAATTGTTGTGATATCACTTAAGATTGTTGAAACAATTCCACAGTGATTATGTGCTGTAATCAAGGCAAAACGTAGTCCAACAAAATATTACACACCTATCCCACTTTTTCTTTGCGTGGGCCAAACATCAAGAAATTGTGTGTATTTTGTCCAAAAATAAAGTTCAATGTTGTACATGGAATATTGTGTAATATTTCCCTGGCATATCTGTGGTTGAACTGGGTTCAAGGGATGTAAAGTTATGGTGTATTGAGGCACATGTTTGGCATATGATGTGTTGAAGCATTGTGTAACTGTTTGGGGGTGTGGCGTTTCGTTCTTGTATGGCGCTGCTGCTGCGTAACTGCTGCTGCTGACAGGCACGTTGCGTTCATTGTCATTAGTTATACGCCAGTTTATTATAGTGCTCATACTGTAATTCAATAATTTTAATAATTTATCAGAGTCTGCCAACAGATAATATGAGGATAATATACTCCTTTATACTAAATAAATATATTTGTGTTTCAGTGCTTATCAATCACCATTCAGAAAACTTCTCTATCAAAGTCTCTATCAAAAATATTTCTTCATGCTACTTTAATAGATCAGGGTATAATCCTAAAACTTCTCCTGAGGAGAATAAGGTACAGCATGAAAACAAACATACTTTTTTTTATTATTATTATTGTTAAATTGGTGCTCGTACAGGTGATTGGTGAAGAGGTAGGTAATTAGTCTTGACTTGGAAACAGCCAGTAATTCAGCTATTCGTACAGCCAGGGGATGTTTATTTCACCATCTGGGTACCAGCACAGAATATATAAAGTCTTTGGTCCAATTCTGTATTTAAATAAAAACAAATTTGAAAAGAACTGTGACTCGATGCTTAATGACGAGCTACAAACTAGTTATACTGCCCGTTCGCCCAGTACTGTCCAGCTGCTACACACAATAGGTGCTATGGATTTTTAGGCACGACGTTAAAAAATGCTGCACCCTCACATAGAAGGAATGTGACACTTTTAAATGGATCAGCTACGGTAGGTGGCGTTGCTATGATGTTAATTTCTTACTGTCATGCATCTTGATATGCTCTACATATTCAGACCTGAAACACCAGTGTGACATAGGTATTAGAGTGTGGGATTTTTTTGGTTTACATGCTGGTGCAGTGTTTAAAAGCAGACCATCATGTTCATTCCGCTAAAAGTCTTTTTTGGTTCGTGTTTAGTTGTGCTTGGCCCGACCCCCCTTCAAGTAGCTTTTCCAGCGTTTTGCGTATTCTCTAAAAATGGGACTACTGTCTATAGAGGATAGCAGCTGCAGCTGGTTTATGTGAGTGGTGTGGTAGTCCCAACGTGCCAGATTTGGTGCCACACCCAACGTGAAATGCCTCAAGTCATATACAGTTCCAGAGCCTGTATCAAACAGTGGCAGCATGGCTTTCAGGGACTCTAATCCGCGACTGAACAGTATGCCTGCCTCTCGGCCGAGTTTGTCGCCAGCTATTTCAGCCACATCGTACAGTCCGATTAACGAGTATATGAAGCCATTGAGCACAAAGGAGCTGGGTGTTGTGGGGTACTCTTCATACCAGTCAAACCTGTTCATGAACACAGCTTTCACACCATGCTGGTCTGCCATGCGTTTGAACGTTGCAGTGGCGCGCATGGCAGCACTGAGGTACACAAGGTCATGTGTGATGAGGTACGCCCTCACCAATGTAGACATGGCCTGTCCTTGGGCCATGGCAGAATACCAGCCAGACTCCAGTACCTTAAAACCTTCCCCTAACTTACGGGCCACTTTGATGGGCCACCCGCCTCGCTCGTCTTGGTTGCGTAAAAGCCAGTCACTGGCAGCAAAGAAGGCAGCCATGTGTGCTGTTGAGGAAATGGTAATGTTGCTGATAAAGCCTGAGCCACGGAGCACCATCTGGACCACACGTCGTGGAATGATCCGAGTCACTTTCACCACTTTGGTATTAGACAAACCCACGCCCTTACGCAGGTCAGTCACCAAGTCTCGGCTCAGGGTGCTCCAGGCTGCTCGAGGACCTATGCCATAGGTGACATCCCTGTCCTTGAAGGATATGAGAAGGGAGCTAGTGACATAGTGAATGGTGTATGGAGGTCCCTTTTCTGTTGTTTCCAGCACTACTGACACGCTACCATTTGATGTGAACTTCAGATCAAAGGATAAGACGAAATCCTTAGAGTTGTCCAGAAGCAGAGTGACACCCTCTGAATTATCTACATAAAAAAAAAAAAAAGATTTATCTGAAAGTATATGCACTTAAAATATATTACGTTTAGTATGGTATCAAACTGTGAACCTGTTCGTATTTTGACAGGTTTTCAACTTACCTGCTGTGGTGAACTGGTAAATAGGGGCTGGGTGACCCGGGTCATGGACCTTGACAACGATGCAACCTTTAGGGACCGTCCAGAGATTGGTACTGCCCTCTCTTTCTTCCACAAACCCATACGTCTTTATGCTAGGTGGCTTCTCTGTAAGATTCTTACTGTAGTGACTTAGTGCATACTGTGCTATCTGGATTGGGTAAAAGTAGCCATGTGGACCCCATTGTGTGGAAATGGGCACACCTAAATTAAAACAACAAAAAGACAGAATGAATACTTGGGCTCAGGTTGGAGTGGCAAACATATCATTTCACCATATATATTAAGCCCTTAATTTCATTGCTTGTTATTTACGTAGATACTCCTAAATTATATTTGCTGGTGGCATAGTGGTTAGCACGTCCACCTCACACCAAGAATGTCCTGGGTTTGATTCCTGGGCTTGGCGAAGGCGTTTCTATGTTAAGTTTGCATGTTTTCCCCCTGCTTGCATGGGTTTCTTCCAGGTCCCCTGGTTTCCTCCCACAGTCCAAAAGTATGCACATTAGGCTAACTTGCTAACTTCCAAATGTGCCGTTCGCAAGGTGCGACTGTGAATTGTTGTGTTTGGCCCAGAGATTTACTGGCAAACTGTACAGGTTGTGTCCTGCCTTTGCCCAGAATCAAGCTGAGATTGTCTCTAGCTTCTCCACAACTGTAGAAGGATTAATTGGTTTGGAAAATGAATGAATAGATGAAGGTATAATATTAACACCTAATTCAGTCTTCTACTATTCATTCATTCATTTTCTGTATCATGTAATGCTAATTAGGGTCACTGAGTAGCTGGCGCTCATCGCCAACTCTGAGCAAGGGCAAAGTACAGCCTGCACAGCTTGCCAGGCTATCGCAGGGCAGAAACATAATGATGGAAACCCAGTGGCCGACTCTTTATGAACAACAGCAATGGTTCCTTTACATGCCTCTCAACACAGACAGTGAGAAACATGGCCTTTGGTAACCGAGGTAGCTGCCTTTGGGAGACAACAGTGGCAACGCTGATAGTGGGGCTTGAACCCTTCAACTTCGGATCAGTAAGTCAGCACCCTACCCCCGGGCCACCAAAGCCTCATTTTCTACTATATAAATTATTATTTATATTATTACTGTATAAAAAAATGTTAATGTATGTTCTCCTGTAATGTTATAAGCTGTGATCTCACATACCTTCCACTCCACTGATGCACTTCACGCGGTCTCTCACTTCCACATTGTAGACTTCGAATGACATAAAGACACCGTCAGGATGATATGGTTCTCTCTGTGCATACACACGTGAGTAGCTGTGTGAGAACTCAAACCGCTTCGTACCCTCATACTGTACCAGGCGACCGTACACATTAAAGTATTTTTCCACCCAGCTGAAGGGAAGGTACACCTCATTGCCCTCTCGTCGCCC
This sequence comes from Plotosus lineatus, assembly GCA_024760905.1. Lineage (NCBI taxonomy): Eukaryota > Metazoa > Chordata > Actinopteri > Siluriformes > Plotosidae > Plotosus > Plotosus lineatus. The sequence goes on from CM045742.1 coordinate 11,445,174, forward strand.
TTTAATCTTTACATCTTCATTAATGAGGCAGTCAATCTGCTCGTACTGCACTTCACGGGCGGCTAAAGGCACTTCAGGGGGCAGCCCATGGTCCTCTTCTTCCTCTGTAGTCGGTGCTGGCTCAGGTTGGGGCCTGGTTGGGGGATGCAGAGCCACATCGCTGGAGCATTTGTTCCACAACACAATTGTGATGAGAGCGAAGACTGCACAGAGGACTATCAACGTTTTGTGATTGACTCTTGCCACCAGGCAGCGCATCCTCACATCAGAGGCATGTACAGGTGTGGGATGAGACAGGAAGTGACATCTTAGAAGATTCTGAGCTATCTCAGGGATGCATTTAAGGGGCGGAGCTAGATACCTAAAAATCCAATTAATAATCATATGATTCAATTTCAAACATTTGTACTGTTTGCTATGTTTAAAATAATACGTATGTTTAAGCCTGCAGCCTTCACAGCATACATGCATATTATTCCAGGAATTATATAAAATAAACAGGATTGTTGAAGGATTTAACTATATGATGATGATAATGATGATGATAATGTTTATCAATATTATTTATAATAATAATAATAATAATAATAATGGGACAGATCTGAGACTGTAAGGGTTCATGTAAAAGGCAGCATTAAAATAAACAGAGGGAAAGTAATCCTTACCTGTGTAGGTTCAGGTGCAATAGATCCAAACCACGCTCGATGACAAAGATGCTATTATTTCAATTCTAAAGGCTTTTTTGTTTGTCTGTTTTGCTTGTTTGTTTGTTTGTTTTTTTGCAAATTTTTTTTTTTATAAACCGACAAAAATACTGGCACAAACAAAGCCCTTTCCTCCCTCACCGGCAACACCGCTCATGTGAGTGACAGAGCATTCACCCAATAAGAACGCAGTACACAATCACACCAACCAATTAGGTAAAGCCGGTGTGGGCGATGGATTATAACAGACTTTATTAGAGGGGGAATCATAAACCGGAAGTGGTGCTTTATATTATTTATGGTCTGCTCAGCGGTTAAATATATTTACAAATTTATGTTGTTTATATGTTTAAATTAGATTTTGTACTGAAGTGTTTTGAATATATGGGTTATCAAAGGCGGCCATGTCCCTCACTGTCTATGGTGAGAGGTTCATGTATAAGAACCATTGCTGACTTTTGTAAAGAGGGTTGTGACAGGAAGGGCATCCGACGTAAAATCCCATGCCAAATCAAATGTACGAATCAGATGATTCGCTGTGGCGACTCTCGAGAACGGGAAAACGCCGAAAAGAAAAGAAGAAGAAGAAGAGAGACATAGATAAATAAAATATGAATTATGTGCAGTTCCGAACAACATCAGCAGATGGCGGTATTCATATTCAAATACAAGATAGCCCCACCCTGAATGGTTCATAAACTGATTAATTAACTCTGGTGAGTTTGGTGGAGGGCAGTAGTGGCCTAGTGGTATGGTGCTGGATTACTGCTCTTACGGTTGGGGTTCAAACCCCATTATCAATGCCACTTCTCACTGTGATGCTAACTGTGTTATCAAAGGGGTCTTTCGTCAAGAGAAGGCTGAATTGCTGTCAACCTGTTTCTATCATGCAGTGACCTGGAAAGCTGGCCAGGGTGTACTTTGCCCTTGACCAGAGTTAGCTGAGATGGATGCTTGCAACCATAATTAGGATTAAGCGGTTCAGAAAATGAATGAATGAGTTTGGAGCAGGGAAAACAGAAAAAAAAATGCTATAGAGCTTATGTCTTCTTTAGAGTAACATTTGAATCTTAAATCTTATGCAGGACAAGTGGTATTTTATGACCAGGGATTCTCAACCAGTGCTCTAATGTGGTTCAGGATGTTCTTACAAGGAAGCCCTGCTTCCATCCTGAATTAAATCCTGATCTCAGATCATTCTAGAGATTTACGACAGGGATGTGGACTCTGTGTTAGAGGCAACAGCGAGGGGCGACGCGGACCGAAGACTTCAAACGATGACCATAATCATCGTTAGTCTGGCTGTGGAAAGGTTCGGAGTAGCGGAGAAGAGGACGGAAAGAGCACCCTTCACCATGAACCAGAGAGCAACAAAAATCCATCGGATCCGGCAGGAGCTCAAGTCCCTTAATAGGCAGCACAAGAAGGCAAGCGAGGAGCAACGCCCCCCCTTGGTAGAGCTGCGAACCATCTTGAGAAAGAAGCTGTTGACTCTCCGAAGAGCTGAGTGGCACCGGCAGAGGCGAAAGGAAAGGACCAGGAAGCGGGCATCCTTCATTGCCAACCCCTATGATTTCACCAAGCAACTCTTGGGACAGAAGCGTGGAGGGAGATTGACTTGCTCCAAGGAAGAGATAGATCGGCACATCCAGATCACCTATAGCAATCCTGACAGGCAGCAGGAGCTGGGCCATTGCAACACCCTGATACAACCATCACCCCCCACGAAGGAGTTTGATGGAAGAGAGCCGCTCCTTAAAGAGGTACAGGATGTTGTGAGAAAAGCCCGAACCAGTTCAGCTCCCGGGCCAAGTGGAGTGCCGTGCAAGGTTTATAAGAACTGTCCCCTGTTACTGAAGCGGCTATGGAAGATCTTGAAAGTCATCTGGAGAAGAGGGAAGGTGGCGCAGCAGTGGCGATATGCTGAGCGAGTCTGGATCCCAAAGGAAGAAAATTCCAAGAACATCGACCAATTCAGGATTATTTCCTTGCTGAGTGTGGAAGGGAAAATCTTCTTCAGCATAGTAGCAAGGCGGTTGACCGACTTTCTCTCCAGCAACAGCTACATCGACACCTCAGTGCAGAAGGGCGGCATATCTGGGGTGCCAGGTTGCCTGGAGCATACGGGAGTGGTGACCCAGCTCATCAGAGAAGCTCGGGAGAACAAAGGAGACTTGGCAGTGCTTTGGCTCGACCTCGCTAACGCCTATGGATCCATCCCACACAAGCTGGTCCAAGCAACCTTGGAGAGGCATCATGTGCCAGGCCAGGTCGCACAACTCATTATGGACTACTACAATCAGTTCAGTATGAGAGTGTCAGCAGGGCTTGTAACATCAGATTGGCACAGAGTCGAGGTTGGGATCATCACAGGCTGTACCATCTCCGTGATCCTTTTGCCTTGGCAATGAACATGCTAGTCAAGTCTGCTGAAACTCAGTGTCGGGGCCCAAAGTCTGCAACGGGAGTGCGGCAACCACCAATCAGGGCATATATGGACGATCTTACCATCACCACTGAGTCAGTACCAGGAAGCAGGTGGATTCTGCAAGGGCTGGAAGAGCTGTGTAGATGGGCAAGAATGAGGTTTAAGCCGGAGAAATCGCGGTCACTGGTGCTGAAGAGGGGCAAAGTTGTGGACAGATTCCGCTTCAGCATCGGTGGGGCACCAATCCCAACTGTCTCTGAAAAACCAGTGAAGAGTCTTGGCAAGGTGTTCAACAGCAGCCTTAAGGATTCAGCATCCATTCAAGAAACCTGTCAGGAGCTGGAAAGCTGGTTGAGAACAGTGGACCGGTCTGAGCTACCCGGGAAGTTCAAGGCCTGGATTTATCAACATGGCATCCTGCCCAAAGTGCTGTGGCGTCTACTCATCTACGAGGTTCCAATTTCGATCGTGGAGGGCCTAGAGAGGAAGGTTAGCAGTTTCCTCAGGAGGTGGCTGGGTCTGCCTAGGAGTCTTAGTAGCATCGCTCTCTATGGACGCAACACCAAGCTCCAACTGCCTCTGAGATCACTAGAGGAGGAGTTTAAGGTGACAAAGGCAAGAGAAGTGATGATGTACCGGGACTCCAGCGACCCTAAGGTGGCCCAGGCAGGGGTCAGAGTGAAAACCGGGAGGAAGTGGAGAGCCGATGAAGCTGTCACACATGCTGAATTGCGGATACGACACAGAGCCCTGGTCGGAGCAGTGACCCACGGTAGGGCTGGTCTGGGAACATGTACAACGCCACAGTATGAGAAGGCCAAGGGGAAGGAGAGACGGCGATTGGTGCAGGAGGAGGTGAGGGCAGAAGTGGAGTAGAGGAGGAGCAGCAGAGCAGTCGGCCTAAGGCAGCAGGGTGCCTGGACAAGGTGGGAGCAGGCCATGGAACGAAAAGTCACATGGGCAGAGCTTTGGCGGGCAGAGCCGCACCGAATAAAGTTCCTTGTCCAAGTGGTCTATGACATTCTGCCCAGTCCATCAAACCTCTCCATTTGGGGTAGAATAGAGTCTCCCAACTGCCCGCAGTGCCCAGGCAGAGGCACGTTGGAGCACATTCTGAGCTGCTGTCCAGTAGCCCTTGGGCAGGGGCGGTACACCTGGCGCCACAACCAGGTTCTGAAACCCATTGCGGAAGTCATCAGCATGGGAATCAGCAAAAGCAGCAGACGGTCCTGCCCCACCACTCAGTTGATCACCTTTGTGAAGGCGGGTGAGAAGTTGGGAAAAACCGCAGGAGCCAGGAACCCATCGGGGCTACTGGCAACCGCAAAAGACTGGCAGCTGTCTGTTGACCTGGAGAAACAACTCAAGTTCCCCCAGTGTATTGTCTCAACCACCCTGAGGCCAGACATCCTTCTGGTGTCAAAGGAGACAAAGAGCATCATCTTGATGGAGCTCACCGTGCCATGGGAGGACCGACTGGATGAGGCCCATGAGAAAAAGAAGACCAAATATGAAGATCTGGTCATAGGCTGCCGTAAGCAGGGCTGGAAGGCACAGTGTATGCCCATCGAGGTTGTCTGCAGAGGGTTCGCAGGCCAATCACTCTATAAAACCTTGAGTGTGCTGGGCATTACGTGGATAGAGAGGAGAAGAGCCATCAAGAGGATCACTGAGGAAGCAGAGAAAGCCTCGAGATGGCTGTGGATTAGGAGAGGAGATCCATGGAAAGCAAAAGCCACCTGAACACAAGTCGGGTCTGATCAACCATGGCTGGGTCGCCTGGGCGAGGGTGTCTGATGTTGAAAGACCCGAAACATCCGAGGACCTCAGGTTACATCACTGATGTTGTGTTCAGGAGCATCCTAGAGATGAATCATAACAATCACATGTCCTTCTGGTCATACTTTTTCATATTATGCATTTCCTTTCACTTCTCAAAAGATGTTGATTCTTCTTCTTTTCCTTTCGGCTTTTCCCTTCAGGGGTCGCCACAGCGAATCATCTGCCTCCATCTCACCCTATCCTTTGCATCTTCTTCTCTTACACCAACGACCTTCATGTCCTCCTTCACCACATCCATGAATCGTCTCTTTGGTCTTCCTCTAGGCCTTTTGCCTGGTAGTTCCAGCCTCAGCATCCTATTACCAATATACTCACTATCCCTCCTCTGTACATGTCCAAACCATCTCAATCTATCCTCTCTGACTCTGTCTCCAAAACGTCTTACATGTGCTGTCCCTCTGATGTGCTCATTCCTAATCCTATCCATCCTCGTTATTCCCAAAGAGAAGCTCAACATTTTCATCTCTGCTACCTCCAGCTCTGCCTCCTGTCTTTTCCCCAGGGCCACTGTTTCTAACCCATACAACATCGTTGGCCTCACCACCGTCTTGTACACTTTTCCTTTCATTCTTGCCGATACCCTCCTATCACACATCACACCGGACACTTTTCTCCAACCATTCCAACCTGCCTGCACACGCTTCTTCACCTCTTTTCCACACTCTCCATTGCTCTGGATTGTTGAGCCTAAGTACTTAAAATCCTCCACCTTTCTTATCTCTGCTCCCTGTAATCTCACCGTTCCTCTTGGGTCCTTGTCATTCATGCACATGTATTCCGTCTTACTGAGGCTAATCTTCATTCCCCAGGGTATGAAGGAATATGTACATTATATAATATTCTTAATTCAGTGTGGACCACCCACACCCAGTGTTTGCAGTATAGATTTCGGGTTTAAATGCAACCTTTTTTATCCATATTTATCACATAGATCTGATAAAATAGAGAAAATTCATTCGCTCACTCAATTACTAAACTGCTGTTATGATTACAGGGTGGTTGAAGACTCTTTAAGCTGACACTTCACACTCACATCCACTAGGGGCAATCTGGAACAGCCAATTAGCCTAGGGTGCATGTTTTTGGACTGTGGGAGGAAACCCGCACACCTGGAGGTAACCAATGCGATAACATGTAAACTCTGCAGAGAAACACATGAGCCTGGGACTTGAACCCAGGACTTTGTTGATACAAGGTGGATGTACTAATGCCAGCCTGACACTAGTACGCATTCATGGTACTCCACGGTACGCCAAAATGAGTACCTTCGCGGGAATTGTGAGCGCCATCACGGGAACAATGTGGAAACTATGAGCGAGATGAGTGCCATTGAGGGGCATTGCCGACCCAAAAAATGAAACATGTTCATTAATTTTGTCACGCACTCTTTTGCGTACCTTTCCGCAAACTATAAGGAAACTGTGAGGAAACAGTGAGGGCACATGTAAATGCCCACCACATCACGGGTAATCAATACCACGCAACATTACACTTGTATCCTCAATGGTGCTCCTGTGTCCTCCATGGTGTTCATTGACTGCTCAATGTTTCTTCTTATACACTACGCATTGTCCAACATTAACTGTTGGCGGATCAGGGAGTGAGTTGTGGACAGAATTGTGTTTCTCACTGTTTCCTCAAAGGTAATCAGAGTCTACTCTAAGCTGCTCACCTTTAAGTTTGGGTGAGCACTCAAACCACTCGATTCCTCAACACCACGCACAAACAGTTAACCAATCAGTCATAATGGCCAAACTGCTGCCTCCTGGTCAACCGTTCCCTCACGCACACTGTTCTGGCTTTTCTCTTCTTTGATCTAGTTGATTTGCTGGTAGTATCAGGTGTGGATTCTAGCTGCTTACATATGTCAATGTCGTAGTCTTCGATTAGTAGTAATGCAGCAGCACCTGCAAGAAAGACACTCTGTTGATTTAATGCCATTTTCTCGGCATCTCGAGAGTTCATCATCTTGTTGACTACAAGAATGAATGGTGGATAAATCCAGCTACCCTATATATATATATATATATATATATATATATATATATATATATACACTTGTGAGGCATGACAAGGGGTGTCATAAAACGGAAGCGTAGTCACCTTTTTAGCGTGATGTGGAGCAAACTTGTCTGGCCATTGAGGGACGTTGAGGAACTTGGAGCACCCCAGCACAAACAATTCGCAAAAATACCGCATTGGTGAGGAATCAAGTGGAACGTCGTGGAACATCCTCAATGGTACGAATGAGCAAGCTATGAGCAAAGCTTATTCCTCTCTGGCACAAACTGTTTGACTGACAGGTGAAATAAACACAAAATCATTTCGCCATGGTACGCATGAATGAGTGCCATTGAGGATTTAAAATGCGTACTACTGTCAGGCTGGCTTAACACTACTCCACCATGCCGTCCTAATGGAGAAAACCAAAAAGCAAAATTCTCAGAATTCTGAAACGAGGCTATGTTCTCATTTAATATGATCAAATGAAGGATTAGCATTATTAAAGAGTAGTAGTAGTATTGGTTATCCTCTTAGAATAATTTGTGCATAATGTAATATGTTTAAGTGATACAGAGCTTATTTTAATATAAATGACCATAAAAAGCACAAATTTTATCCCTTGGATTCCTAGCGGACGCTGAACCAATGCTAGACAACCATTTTTTGTCCTGGAAGTAAGTAAGTTCCCATCACTACCAGGGCTGGAGCAGCCGATTAAGAAAGCAATGTTGCTGTGCATGCCTAGCATTAACAGCATTGTGGCAGCACTCATGTATTCTTGACAAGGGACATGCGCTGATATTTCCTGACAGAACCACTAATGATTGTTTTCAAGAGCTAGTAATACAAATTGAGCACAAGTACCCTTTAAAATCTATTTAATGAATAGTTAAAATTGACTAAAGCTTCCAAGGCTGTAAAATCAAGATACTTGTAAAATCAAGATATTTCACACGTACAATAATGTTTTATTGATTTTAATATGTTCATTCTTATGCATTAAAGAAAAAAGAAAAACAGTAAGGTATACAACATGGCAACATTTTTACTTATTATACTTCTATTTTACCTTAAATGTAAGCTGAAATATATTTGTGGTGAACCCCCCCCCACAAACACACACACACACACACACACACACACACACACACACACACACACACACACACTATGTACACAATGCATATAAATGTGAATCTATAATTCAGTTACAGCTATGATACAGTATCTACTAAATCTATTATATTTTAAATGAATATTGTGAACTCAGCAGAAGCAACATGAAAGAAAATGACACTCTTTTTGAAAAAGTGAATGTTTCAATGGCCGATGGAGTTTAAAATGAGTTTATATGTGCAAGGGAAAATGCATTCATATAAAGATGAGCATACAGTACAAAATAGATAATCTCACATAGCATAAACCCTGATAAGCATTCATTGGGTGCAATAGAAAGGATGGTGCGGCAGTGTGAGTGTATAACTATTGAAAGAAAGAACCACAAGTTTCATACATCTCAGAAATTTTCTTTGTAGAAATTAAATCCAAATTTCTCACACTGAGCCTTGATCACTTTGGCAAGAGCTGGGGAGCCACAGTAGAAAACATGGACCTTCCCTTTCTTTTCCTCAGACACCTTTTGGAACACCTGAGAAAACAAGTCATATCTTAGATGTCTACAGGAACACACAGTGTGCATACTAAAACTAAACTATTTTCAAATAAAGAGGGGACAGGAAAACTACACTACTAAATAGATTAGGATTCTGTGCTGTACGTGTCCTCAGTAGCAGATATATTATATCTGTGATTTGTGGATATGTACTGTATATCTCGCTGATGTTCACAGTTTGCTACCCACCTTGCCCCAGTTGGGTCTGCCTGGCTGTGTGCGAGTCCGCAGGCCAGTGATGGAGTCCCTCTTCTCTTTCTTCGCCAACAAGTCCAGAGCCATCTGTAGCCCGATAGCCTTCATGTCATTTTTACTCAAAGCTGACGTCATGTACATGTGCATCTCCAAAAAGCGACCTGAAAACATTCACAAACCCATTAAATAAGGTGCCAAATGCTTTTTAATGCAACTGTGTGCAAAAATGAAAAAGATGAAATACCCTGTATGCTGTAAGAATTCATTTATTTTTTCATTTTCTGTATCTCTTAAGTGTAATTAGGGTCACGGGCTGGCTAGCGCACATGCTGATGACAACCCAGTGGCCTACTCTTTAGGAATGACAGCAATGTCTTTTTTGTACATGCCTCTCACCAGAAACATTGAGAGACATAACGGGCTTTTGATAACCTGGGGTACAGCACTTACACCTCTGTGATAATGGGGCTTGAACCAACAAACTTTGGATCAGTAAGCCAGCATCCTCCCACTGGGCCACCACTGCCCCTGCTGTAGAATTGTGCTCAAACTTTGTGTTTGAATATCCCTATCACTGACTCTTACTAAGAACCCCTGGAAAATGTTGAGGCTGTTTAGCATGACTGGAATTACCTAATAATGGCAAATTGCTCAGCACTTCTGCCTCACAGCAAGAAGGTCCTGGTTTTGAGTTCTCTGAGGAGTTTGCATGCTCTCCCTGTGTTTATGTGGGTTGTTGTCCTGGGCATGGGCAGTGGGCAGATGCTTCACATCTGCACGGGAAAATGAACGACCCCGCCCTCCATGAGTTTCCTGCTGCCTTGCAGGTCGGCCTTGGCTGGTCAAAGGCTATGGGAGTAAACCCAGATAGAAAATCCGGTAAGGAGGCCCAAAGGCAGTTGGCCGAGCTCTGCGACGCCCTCTGACACCTCCTGCAGCCGCGCTGGCACCGGCTGTACTGGCTTGCCTTTCCGCCGGACCCTGCCAGCAACGCCGAGAGGGGGATCCTGGCACTGGGCACTCCAGGATCTCCATACCACTTGCCCAGGCCTGCACCTGGAGAGGTTACTCCAGCTTCGCTGTCTCAGCATAGACATCAACACGGGGAGCAGCAGACACCAGTGATAAGCCCAGGCTCGTTTGGTGTAGAGCCGGGCGCTAGGGATTGCTCTCGACGGTGGGAGGAGTCCTCTGACTCCATTGGGAAGTTACCGCCCGCCTCAACCCGGGCAGCCCCCGGGCAATAAGGTACTACCCCGCCACAACTTGCTTGCTTCATCGGGTGTGTGAAGCTTAGATCAAAATCGACAGGCTTGTTGTAAAATTGAGCACCAGGCAAACACAGAAAGAAAAAGACAAAGCAACCGCCAGCCTTGCGGCTGGCAACCTGGAACGTCAGAACGATGTGTCCCGGCCTCACTGACGACCTCCAGCAAGTCGACGACACAAGGAAAACCGCCATCATTAGCCGTGAGCTGGCCAAGCTGAACATCGACATCGCCGCCCTACAGAAGACACGCCTTGCTTCAAGTGGCGTCCTTTGTTCCTCGCCTTCATCGATCTGACCAAGGCATTCGACTTGGTCAGTCGGTCTGGCCTCTTCACCCTCCTCCATAAGATTGGATGTCCCACCAAGCTCCTGAAGATAGTCGAGTCATTCCACGACAACACGTCTGGCACAGTTCAGTATAACGGAACATCATCAGACCCCTTTCCAATCAAGAGCGGCGTGAAACAAGGGTGTGTCCTGGCCCCAACACTTTTCGGCATATTTTTCTCTTTGCTCCTGCGCTACGCATTCAGAGAGTCCGAAGATGGCATCTTCCTCCACACACGGAGTGATGGGAACCTCTTTAATCTCGCCCGCCTCAGGGCAAAGACCAAGGTGCGCAAGGTCCTCATCCGGGATATGCTCTTTGCTGACGACGCTGCCCTCACTGCTCACTCTGAAGCCGCCCTTCAGCGACTCATCAATCACTTCGCGGAGGCATGCACAGAGTTTGGACTCACTATCAGCCTCAAGAAAACCAACATCATGGGTCAGGATGTCAGCACAACTCCCACAATCAACATCGGCGATTACACCCTGGAAGTGGTGGACAAGTTCACCTACCTTGGCTCCACCATCTCCAGCAACCTATCCCTGGATGCTGAGCTAAACGTAAAAATAGGCAAAGCAGCAACATCCATGGCCCGCCTAGCGAAGCGTGTGTGGAACAACCCCAGGCTGACCCTAAACACGAAGATGAAGGTGTACCAAGCATGCGTGTTGAGCACGCTTCTATACGGCAGTGAGGCCTGGACCCTATACATGCACCAGGAGCGAAGACTAAACGCCTTTCACCTGCGCAACCTCAGACGACTCCTCGGCATTACGTGGCAGGATCGTGTCTCCAACTCGCGCGTCTTGGCCCAGGCAGGCATGTCAAGCATGTTCGCCATCCTCTCCCAGAAGCGCCTGCGCTGGCTCGGACACATATGCAGGATGGATGAATTCCGCATTCCAAAGGACATCCTCTATGGCGAGCTCGCCTCAGGAATATGACCAACAGGACGACCCGCCCTGCGCTACAAGGATGTCTGCAAGAGGGACCTGAAGTCATGCAGCATCAACCCAGTAGATCTCGAGGCAGCGAGCTCCGACAGCTCTAGCTGGCGTGGAAAGGTAAAATCCGGTGTGCAGCAGGCCGAGGAGAAGAGAGAGATCCAGCATGAGGAGAAGAAGAACCGCAAACAGCAGAGAATTCTGTCTGCCACAGCCTGCCCCACGATTCCTACTGCAGAATACACTTGCAGCAAGTGTGGTAGGAGCTGCATCTCCCGCATTGGCTTATTCAGCCACAGCCAGCGCTGCAGCCTCTCAGCAAATTGATAGACCTGCCTAGGTGCAGACTCCATTGTCTCTAGAGACAGACGGATGCCAAGAAATGTCCTGGGCGAAGATGTTAAAATTCAGTATTGAGACTCAAGCCTGGGGAGGGCCTAAGTTCTGAGGATCGTGGAGCTGATTCTGGAGGTGTAGAACCTGCCTAGAGTGCCAGCTATGGTTCATAATGTCAAAAGGGGAAGAGGGGCTCTGAAGCCTTGGATGTCAATCCCCCTACAAGAAATTGCTGCTAACAGGGTGCTAGTTCGTGGCAGTAACAAAAGAGCCCTTATGGACCAATGACAATGTCACCAGACTTCATGCAGGGGAACATTATCAAAAAGTTAGTGGATGACATCACAAGACAAATTAGCTGCTACTGTGGAGCAACCTCTTTATCTACCAGGCCTATTTCACCTTGGTGCCTCGTGATGATGGGAAAATGGCTCTAAAAGTCCTACGGTAGAGTTGCAAATGTGATGGTAGCAGGCCTGAAAAGCTGGGCGCTGCACATAGACAGTTCACAGTGGAACAATGAAAAGCATATCGAGCCCTTTGAGCATCAGTCATCATCAATCAAGATGGACTACCAATGAGTATGTGGGTGTCCTTCCACAGTCTTTTGACATGTCCTGTATGTATTAGACCAACTGAACATTCTTGATTACCCATTGGTATGAGTGTGAATGGTTTTGTGTGTGTGTGTGTGTGTGTGTGTGTGTGTGTGTGTGTGTGTGTGTGTGTGTGTGTGTGTGTTGATGAGCTGTTTGGTGTGTGCCTCACCTTTTCCCAGAGTTGTCTAGAATGGGTTCCAGCCTCCCCGTGACCCAAATAAATGTGAAACTGGTTCACAAAATTAGAGAATTTAGATAGCACAAGTAACACTCAAGGAAACTCCTGATGTGATATGGGGATTGAAAACAGTTTTGTGACACAGGTGTGAAAACTGCTTGCTCATAACCTTGATTAGCACCGATGTCAACAGTATGTGAAGCAACCCAGAGATATTAGGAGTCAACAATATTTTTAAGAGAGTAATAATTTAATTGGAAAAAAAATGGTGGAAGAGTTAAAAATGTTAAGTAACAAATAGTCACAGTAACAGGACCTGGAAGTGCTCGGCGAATGTAAACCTCCACCAAGGCAACTAATTTCCGTCCTTATTTTTATTTTTTGAGAAATTGTTTTTACAAATGTTTTTCCAACAAGCCCAATATATATTTAAACTCGAAATACCACTTAGGTCCTGAGCAGATTTTAGTTCATCATAAATATTATAAAAATGTTATATTTTTTGTTTATATTTTTGGAAGCATTGCAGCCTTTGCTGTTTATGTGACGGACTGAACTTTCCACCGGACCCAGAAATGCAGGACACAGTGTTAAATGACACAGAGCTGATTTATTACTTAAAGGGGAAATACTCAAGCAGGACGCAAGCATGGTAACTCTTGGAGACAAAGGGAAACACGATAAATACTAAGCACTGAGAACTAAGGCACGGGTAACTGGTAAGCGGAGCTGGAACCAGGAGCCAGAGAGAACACAGGGAAACAGAGACATCTTCTTTTCCTTTCGGCTGTTCCCTTCAGGGGTTGCCAAAGCGAATCATCTGTCTCCATCTCACTCTATTCTCTGCATCTTCTACTCTTACTCCAACTACCTCCATGTCCTCCTTCACCACATCTATGAATCGTCTCTTTGGTCTTCCTCTGGGCCTTCTGCCTGGTAGTTCCAACCTCAGCATCCTACTACCAATATACTCACTATCCCTCCTCTGTACATGTCCAAACCATCTCAATATATCCTCTCTGACTTTGTCTCCAAAACATCTAACATGTGCTGTCCCTCTGATGTGCTCATTCCTGATCCGAATCATCCTCATTACTCCCAAAGAGAACCTCAACATTTTCATCTCTGCTACCTCCAACTCTGTCTCCTGTCTTTTCCCCAGGGCAACTGCTTCTAAACTATACAACATCGCTGGCCTCAACACCATCTTGTACACTTTTCCTTTTATTCCTGCCGATACCTTCCTATCACACATCACACTGGACACTTTTCTCCAACCATTCCAACCTGCCTGTACTCACTTCTTCACCTCTTTCCCACACTCTCCATTGTTCTGGATTGTTGAGCCTAAGTACTTAAAATCCTCCACCTTCCTTATCTCTGCCCCCTGTAACCTCACCGTTCCTCTTGGGTCCTTGTCGTTCACACACATGTATTCTGTCATTTCCCACTCTGTCCTTAATCACTCTAACTTGCTGCATGTCTTTCTCATCTCTATTTCTCTGCTGTGCCAACCTGTATAAATAATTTTCTCCCTCTTTACTGTCCAACCTAGCAAACAAGTCATCATACGCCTTCTGTTTGGCCTTTGACACGACTACCTTCGCCTCATGCTGTGTCTCCCTGAACTCCTGTTTACTCTCTTCAGTCCTCTCAATGTCCCACTTCTTCTTAGCTAACCCTTTCCTTTGTACACACTCCAGCACTTCCTCATTCCACCACCAAGTCTCCTTATCTACTCTCCTTCCAGATGACACACCAAGTACTCTCCTACCTTTCTTCCTGATCACATTAGCTGTAGTTGTCCAGTCATCTCGAAACACTTCCTGACCACCCAAAACTTGTTTCAACTCCTCTTTGAAGACAACACGACCATCTTCCTTTTTCAGCTTCCACCACTTTGTCTTCTGCTCTGCCTTTGCCTTCTTCACCTTCCTCACCATCAGCATCATCCTGCACACCACCTTCCAATGCTGTTTGGCAACACTCTCACCGACTACTACTTTGCAGTCACTGACTTCCTTCAAATTACATCGCCGACACAAGATGTAGTCGATCTGTGTGCTCCTACCTCAGCTTTTATAAGTCACCCTATGCTCCTCTCTCTTCTGGAAGAAAGTATTTACCACAGCCATTTCCATCCTTCTTGCAAAATCTATCAACATCTGTCCTTCTGCGTTTCTGTCCTGGATATCAAACCTGCCCATCACTTCCTCATCCCCCCTGTTGCCTGCACTGACATGTTCACTGAAGTCTGCCCCAATGACCATGCTTTCACCTCTGGGGTACTCTGCATCACTTCATCTAACTCATTCCAGAATCTCTCCTTCTCTTCTAGCTTACATCCTGCCTGTGGGCATATGCACTAACAACATTGAACATCACGCCTTCAATTTCTAACTTGAAACTCATCACTCGGTCTGACACTCTTTTCTCTTCTAGAACATTCTTGACAAACCCCTCCTTCAAGATGACTCCGACTCCATTTCTCTTCCCACCCACACCATGAAAAAACAGCTTAAACCCTGCTCCTAAGCTTCTAGCCTTGCTACCTTTCCACCTGGTCTCCTGAACAAACAGTATGTCCAGCTTCCTCCTCTGCATCATGTCAGCCAGCTCTCTACCTTTTCCTGTCATAGTTCCAACTTTTCCTGTCAAAGTCCCTACTTTCATTCCTAGACTCATGCCTTTCCTCTTCTCTCTCTGCCTACGGACACGACTCCCACCTATCCTTCTTCGACCAACAGTAGTCCAATTTCCACCAGCACCCTGTTGGTTAACAGCACTGATGGCGGTCGTTGTTAACCCGAGCCACGATCAATCCGGTATGAAATTCTTTGTTTTGACTCACACATTTTATTTGGCATTGGTTTTATGCCGGATGCCCTTCCTGTCGCAACCCTCTGCATTTATCCGGCCTTGGGACCGGCGTGAGGATGGACACTGGCTTGTGCCCCTCCATGGCTTTTATTAGGGAAACAGAGACATGAAGCGAGGAAATCTTCTGGCACCGAGGTGAGCGCGCTGCTTGTCTTTATAGCGTGGTAGATTGGCGAGTGGGATCAGGTGTGCGTACTGCAATCTGCACACATATGTCAGCCACACCCCTCTGCCGGAGCCTGCAGCGCTGGAAGAGACAGAGTTAGAACAGAGCCACCAAAGTCAAAGTCCCCCAACAAACACAGACCATAACAGTACTTCCCCCTAAGGGGCACCACCTGGCTTCTGACCAGGCTTGTCTGGGAACCTGCTGTAGAAATCTGACAGCAAGCCAGGGTCCAGGATCAGGGCCCGAGGGATCCAGGAGCTTTCCTCGGGCCTATACCCCTCCCTGTCCACCAGTTGGACCTGGAAGCCGCGACCCCACCTGCACACATCAAGTATATATCCATCAACCAGTCGGGGTGGGATCGGTAGGGGGATGAAGGGGGCTTTCCACGACAGATTTCACCAGGGATACGTGGAACACTGGATGCATTTTGAGAGTGGCTGGGAGCTTCAGCCGGAGGGTATACAATGGTATAAGGCCTGATGTACTTAGGAGCCATCTTTTTGGAATCAGCTTGAAGGGGCAATTCTCTGGAGGAGAGCCAAACCTATTGCCCGACTTTGTAGCCTGGCGTCGGTGTCCGGTGGTGATCGGCGAGCTGCTGATTCTGGGCTGCTGACCTCTTCATGGCGGCACAAGCTTCCTTCCAAACCCAGTGTGCTCTGCAAAAGTGTTCCTGGACAGATGGGACAGCCACTTCAATCTCCTGACAGGGGAACAGAGGAGGTTGGAACCTGTTGATTACCATGAAGGGAGACATATCCATGGCGGTGCAGACTAGGGAGTTATGGGAGTACTCAATCCATGGTAGGTGTGTGGACCAGGAGGCTGGGAGGTGGGAGGCAACACAGCCCAGGGAGGATTGCAGGCTCTGATTAGTTCGCTCCGCTTGTCCATTGGATTGTGGGTGGTAACTGGAGGTCAGGCTGCTGGAAACTCCCAAGGTGTCGCAAAAATTGTGGGCCTCAGTCAGAAACAGTGCCCTGGGGAATACCATGGAGGCGGAACAAGTGTTGGACCAGCAGGCCAGCTGTCTTCATAGCTGAGGGGAGCTTGGGTAGGGGGACGAAATGGCCTGCCTTTGAGAAGCGGTCCATTATGGTCAGGATGACAGTGTTGCCTTCTGAAGGAGGTAGCCCAGTGTCAAAGTTCACGGCAATGTGCGACCAGAGGTGATGAGGTATGGGCAAGGGTTGGAGGAGACCTGCTGGTGCACATTGGGAGGACTTTCTTTGGGCACAGGTAGCACAGGCTCCGACGAACTCCCTGGTGTTGGCTGTTGTGGTTGGCTTCCAGAAATGTTGTCGGAGGAGGAAAACTGTGTGGGGTGGACTCCGGGATGACAGGCCAACTTGGACGCATGTCCTCACTGGAGCACTGGAGTTCTGGCTTGCGGAGGAACCTATAACCGTCCCTAGGGACACCCTTCGAGCTCTGGGTCCTCTTGCTGGGTCTCCTGGACCAGGCGCTCCACCTCCCACCGGGCAGCTCCGAGCAGACAGGAGGCAGACGGGATGGTTTCCAGGATGTCTTCCCCTGGGGAGTACTGCAGAGAAAGGGCATCTGGCTTAGTACAGTATTTCATGAACTAGGACGGTAGGTGAGGGTAAAGTTGAACCTCCCCAGGTAGAGGGACCATCGTGTTTGCCGGGAGTTCAATCTTTTTGCTGAACGGAGGTATGACAGATTCTTGTGGTCCGTCCAGACGATGAAGGGATGGGTTGCCCCATCCAGCCAGTGCTGCCACTCTTGGTGTGCCAGGACCACCGCCAGCAGCTCACGGTTCCCCACGTTGTAGTTTTGTTCTGCTGGGGACAGGCAATGGGAGAAGAACACGCACAGGTGTAATTTCTGGTCCGCAGTGCTGGGAGACGTTCACCTCCACCACAAACTGCAGTGTGGGGTCTGGGTGGATCAGCACAGGTACGTTGATGAACCTGGTTTTCAACCAGTTGAAAGCTGTTTGTGCACTAGGGGACCATTGGAAGGGTACCTTGACAGACATTAGCTGTATGAGGGGGGCTGCTAGGTGGCTATAATCCCAGATGAACCTTCTGTAGAAGTTCACAAACCCCAGGAACCACTGTAGTTGTTGGTAGTGGCCACTCTGCCACTGCTTTCACCTTTTCTGGTACCGGTTTTATCTGCCCCTTCTCCATGATATACCCCAGGAAAGACACTGTGGAGACATGAAAATGTGAAAAAACACAACTTGTTCTCAAGTACTCGATGAAGAACTGTTCTTACGTGATGGACATGTTCATCATGAGTCTTTGAGAAGATCAGGATGTCGTCAAGGTAGACAAAGACGTGTAGCAAAGCAAAGTGTAGGTTATCCTTGATCTGCATGCGCTTCCGGGGAAGCTCGGAGGCTCGGCTCACCTCCGCCCTCCTGCCGGCTCGCGGTCCTGGCATCGCTGGACAATGGGCAAGATAATGCCCCCTCTCGGTGCAGGAAATGCAGAGGCAGTCGTTCAGTCGTGTCATTTTTCTTCCGGCATCAACTTGGTTTGGCCAAGCTGCATGGGCTCATGGTGGGCTCCTTGGGCCGGTGAGAATGCGACTGAGGGGGCTGGAGATGAGGTGGGAGGAATGGCGTTTGATATCGCGGAAATGCTCGGAGACGGGGCAAAGTGACCATCCTGCTCTTCCCAGGATCTTTCCCTCCCTCTCTCTCAGTCTATAGTTCAAGCAAACAGCGCGCGCAATCAGGTCCTTGAGCATAGCTGGCTCATCCTGTGCAGCTAGCTCGTCCTTGAGCTTGCTGGTTAAAGCTTTGACAAATGCTCCTCGGAGCGCAGGGTCATTCCAGCCGCTCTCGATGGTGATGATCCGCAAGGCTATTGTGTATTCCGATACTGACTGAGGGCCTTGTTTGATCCGTAACAGCTGACTGCTTGCCTCCCCCCCCTTTGCCGGATGATCAAAAACTCTCTTCATTTCCATCACGAAACGGTCATAGTGTGAGCATAAATCCGGGGCATGGGTATGACTGTTAGCGCCCAAGATGAGGCTTGATCCGTGAGAAGGCTCATCACAAACGCAGTCTTGGCTTGGTCCGTGGAGTAGGTGAGTGGCTGCTGACTGAAGACAAGCGAGTACTGGTGGAGGAACATGAGCACATGTGCCGATCGTGCCTGCATACCTTGCTGGTCTGGGGATGAGCGGCTCTTGGCACGTGGTGAGCAGGCCGGTGTGGAGAGTGAAGGGCCGGTTTGCGGGGCTGGGGCAATGAGTTGGGTAGCGATGGCGTCCATCCTTCCGCCGAGCTGAACAACGCTTGTGGTCAATTTTTGGAGGCTGTCTAAAACCTGGTGCAGGGTGGAGTCATGCTGGCCCAACAGGAGTCGTTGGCTGGCCAACGCCTGCTTGAGCTGATTGGTCTCTGCTGGGTCCATGTTGGCCAGAAGATTCTGTGACGTAATGAACTTTCCACCGGACCCAGAAATGCAGGAGACAGTGTTAGATGACAGAGCTCATTTATTACTTAAAGGGAAAGTACTCAAGCAGGATGCAAGCATGGTAACTCTTGGAGATGAAGGGAAACATGATAAATACCAAGCACTGGGAACAAAGGCACGGGTAACTGGTCGAGCATGGAGCTGGAACCAGGAGCCAGAGAGAACACAGGGAAACAGTGAAATGAAGCGAGGAAATCTTCTGGCACTGAGGTGAGCAAGCTGCTTGTCCTTATAGCGTGGTAGATTGGCGAGTGGGATCATATGTGCATACTGCAATCTGCCCACGTATGTCAGCCACGCCCCTCTGCTGGAGCCTGCAGCACTGGAAGAGACAGCGTTAGGACAGAGCCACCAAAGTCAAAGTCCCCCAACAAACACAGACCATAACAGTTTAGGTTGAATGAGGAATTGTTTAAATTGCACCTATTCTACAATTGTAATGAATCCTTTAAAAAAATCCCAGATCTAGATCATGATCCGGGGCACAACCAGAATCTAATGGAGTGTTACTTGAGCCATACTCCACCCACTCACTGTCAAGAAAGTAGTGGGTTTGAATCCCAGGCTCACCGCAAGCATTTGTGTATGGAGTTGGCATGTTCTCCACATGTTTGCTAAAGTCTTCTTCGGGGTACTTGGGTTCCCCCCACAGTCCAAAGATAGCACGTGAGGTTAACCATTTCTGTCATCGCTTAATACTAATTAGAGTCACGGGGAGGCTGGCACCCATCCCAGCTGACTCCAGGTGAGGGCAGAATACACCCTGAACAGCTTGCCAGGCCATCGTAGGGTGGAAACACAGTGACGGCTATGTAGCTACTCTTGTTGAAAGTCAGCAATGGGTCTTTTACATCCATTGTCACATTCTCCTCACACCATAGACAGTGAGAGACATGACTGGTCTTTGATAACCCATTTAGCTACACTGGGGGCATTAGGTTAACTGGCTGTTCAAAATCGCCCCTAGGTGTGAGTGTGAATGTGAATGATTGTGTGTATGTGTGTGTGTGTGTGTGTGTGTGTGTGTGTGTGTGTGTGTGTGTGTGTTTCCGATGCGATAGTCTTGTGAAGTGTTCTGGGTGTACCCGGTCTTCGCCCAGTGCCAGCTGAGATGGGGTGAAGCCTCTCTGTTACCCTGGTGGGATTAAGCAGTGTGGGAACTTAGTGAGTGATTATTGCTGGTATTATTGAGGAATTGCATTGTCACAAAAATAAAAAATAACCCTGAAGAAACAGGGTATTATGCAATTTAACCCCCTCCCCCTCTCTCTCACCTTCAGGTTCCTCATCAGCCTGGTCCATCTCCAGTTTGGTTAACAGGCTCACAAACCACTCAAAGGACTTCTGATCACGGTTTATCCAAATGAAATCCACCTGTAGAAGGTCAGAACTTAAATATCATCCAAGCAGATACTAATCACTCACTTCAGTGTCTTTGCAATTTCACTCCAGTTATACACTACCTTCCTCAGCTTCATCTCATTATCTTTGATAGTCTCACACCAGGAGTAGTTGCAGTTAGGGCAATTCTGCTTCCTCATCCGATAACTGAAAAGTTGAAGTAGTAGAAGGTAAATAAAATGACTCGTCTTATTGAATGTTTTAAACCAATATTTTTTTTTACTTATCGTGTCACATTATTAATGAAACATTCTGGTTTAGGATATCTGTTAAAAAGATGATGCAAGACAATACTAACCGAAGGCTTTATTAAGGTCATAAACCAGGGGTCCCCAAACTTTTTCATGCGAGGGCCACATAACTTTTCTCTTCTCTGATGGGGGGCTGAGATCAGTTTGTAACAGAAAAAGTGTGAAGATTGCATGGCTGCCTAAACGTAAACATTTATTGTTTTCCAGTAAGCCACACGTATCCGAATATTAGTAACACTTTCTGGGACCTTCACAGAAAAAAAAGTCAGGACATGAAAAAAAACCCCAAAACGCTGCTTGCTATCAGTTGAGCAACCCGAAAGCTACCCGTAAGCTGCCCAAACAGACGACTGGTTCAGCCGAGCTTGGTATTCTCCTGAGCTAAAAGTCCACTTTTTAGCTTTGAGAGTTTGTCTACTTGCATTTGGCCTTGCAAGCGATCATACTCATCTTTGTAACGGGATTCAGAGTGTCGGCGCAGATTGCATTCTTTGAATACCACCACTGCCTGTTGACAGATGATACAAACAACATTTTCTTTGCATTGAAAATAAAAAAAAAACCCTGTTTGTCCACTGCATTCTGAATCAATTTTTCTCTTCCATCACCTTTTCACGATTATTCCATTCTATTTGACAGGGGAGAGTCTAGGATTTTTGTTTCTTGGGGGGTTCAGATAGGAGCACAGACGGCAGAAGGGTGGATAGAAATGTCATGTACTTGGTGTGTATTAGTCTTGATTGCGTGGCCAGACTAAAAAAGTAATCATAATGCGTCTCTGGTATTGTTCAGGGGCCGGGCCAAATGTGGAGGTGGGCCGTATCTGGCGAGCCGTAGTTTGGGGACAACTGTCATAAACAGTGTTGTCGGATCTCACCGGTACATGATGCTCTGCAAGATGGATGCGAAGGGTGTGATTCCAATGCCGGCCCCAATCAGAACTGCATGCTCTGAGGCAAAGATCTGCCTGGTTGGGGTTCCATAGGGCCCGTCAATATAACACTGTGACAATGTTTTAAAAACATTTCATTCACTTCATCATTTATCACATGTATGCCAATTAAACATAATGTAAATAGATTATACAACGTCATATTTAAAAAAGGACCTATTTTTAGCCTAGGGTGGCACTGTGAATAAAATGCCCTCCTCACAGCAAGAAGGTCTTGGTTTCAAGTCCTGGGATAAGGCTTTCTCATCTTTCATGTTCTCCGCATGTATGCGTGGATTTTCTCGGGGTATTCTGATTTCCTTCCACAGTCCAAAAACATGTACATTAGGCTAATTATCTGTTCTATTTAAGTGTGAATGGTTGTGTGTGTATTTGCCCTGAGATGGTCTGACGGGTTGTTCAGGGTGTACTCTGCCTTTGCACAGAGTTGGCTGAGATAGGCTCCAGCTTCCCCGTGAACCTAGTCAGATTAAGCGGTTTGAGTGAGTTATTGAGCGATAGTATTTTTTGCTTTACAAAACATTAATAAGCATTTCATAAATCTTATATACTGTAGAAATACTGGAGGATGGTTATTTAAAAACTGTTATTATAAGTTCACTGATGGCTTGGCAGGCTGTCCAGGGTGTACTCTGCCCTCGCCCAGAGTCGACTGAAATGGCAAGGCATTATCTTGTCACTAAGGACTGCACATTTGTAAAATATTGAGACATCTCTGGAGTGTCTTCTGTGAGATTCATCCTTCAGGATGGTATATTTGTGTCTATCATTCACTCATTGAACATTTTACCCAGTGAAAGCCCACGCAAGCATGGAGAGAGCATGCGAACTGCACACAGAAATGGCTGAGCATGGGATCGAACTCAGTCTGTTGCTCTGAGGCACACTTCACTGTACAACAATACTGCTCATATCAACAATCATGTACTATACAATAATGTCTCTATCTTCCTTTCGGCTTTTTCCCTCTTACTCGGGAGTCGCCACAGCGAATCATCTGATTCGCACATTTGATTTGGCAGAGGTTTTTACGTCGACTGCCCTTCCTGTCACAACCCTTTTTAGCAAGGGACAGAAACACGCTGACGACTTTGCAGCTACTCTTTACAAAAGTCAGTAATGGTTCTTTTACATGCCTCTCACCATAGACAGTGAGAGACATGGCCCGCCTTTGATAACCCAGTTAGCTGCACTGGGGGGGACAGTGACAACCTTGTGGAGAGTGGGACTCGAACCCCCAACCTTTGGATCAGCGATCCAGCGCCCTATACCACTAGACCACCACTGTACTATACAATAATAATAATAATAATAATAATAATAATAATAACAACAACAATAACAATAATAATAATAATAATAATAATAATAATAATAATAATAATAATGCCAAAAGACTTTAATATTAGGTAACTACCATTCTATAGTACACATTACTCACCTTGATGTTACAATATCTATGATTGTCACTCAGTTTTGAGGAAATCTGGAAAGTTGTACAATTTTATTATCAGAAGGCATTTAAAACAACCGCACACTACAGTCCCTATGGCAAAAATCATATGACAATCAGATTTAAAAAACATATTTACATAAGCAATAAATATTAATAAATTAAATTAATACTTTTCTTGTATAAACAAATGAGGAAGTGTTAAGTAAATATGTTTTTCAAATAGAAATTACCTCTCTAGTAACTGGAGGCTCATGTCCCAGCTCCACCTGCACTCCGGGGTCTTGGTTTGGTTTGTGAGAACCGATCCGTCCTCCATTCTTACGATACAGAGTTAACTCAATAGCATTATCCTCATTTGATGCTACAGTTTCAGCACAGTTCACAGATTTGAACAGCTCCTCCTGTTATCGGCATGGGTTTGGAAGAGACATTTCATCAGTGTGTAGTATTGCTGTCCGATAGCCATGCAGACAACCAGCGAAACAGCTAATTACACAGCATGGTGCAATCTAAAAGCCTTGCACATTTATCTGCAATTAAATTAAGATCTCTATGAGCTCACCTGGGTTTTCGCATGGTGTCTCCGGTTCCTCAGGCTGGCTGTAAGTCGCTTGTTGCTCATAGCTTGACATTCAGGTTGTTTAAAATATTCAAAAAGCCGATTTGTCCATTGGCCCATCGAGCGTACATGAAGCCACATGGTATCTACAAAAATAAATTTTAATTACAAATGATCAATTCTACATGTTTAAATATAACATAATGGAACCAATATTTCTTATTAATTATATGTATGAATTATTGCTTCCTAAATATAATACCGAACTGCAAAATATTTGGTGTACCTTGTTGCTCTGGTGCACTGCTGATTGTGAACGGGTGCCACTCATATTTTGCAATGACTGGGATATTGATGTAGACAAAGTCACCAGGTTTGAAATGGAAGAATGGTGGCCGCTTGATCTCTAGATGTGTCACCTTTAATATCAACACAACAAATTGAAGAATCCTGAACAAAGGTGTCAGTGCACGGAAAAACAATTACATACAGTCTATTCTTGGTTCTCTGAAATGTCAGAACTATGTTTGCAAAGGTTTTCCAAGTATACTAGATTTTGTATAGATAGAGATATGGATCACCAAATAGACAAACATGCTTTATGTACTGTATATGAAACCCCATCATTAAATAAAGACCAGGGCAGCATAGTGGCGCAGTGGTTAGCACGTCCACCACACAGCATGAAGGGCTTGGATTCGATTCCCAGCTCAGACGTTTCTGTGTTGAGTTTGTATGTTCTTGCTGTGCTTGTGTGGGTTTCCTCCTGTCCAAAAACGAGCACAGTTGATTAATTGGCTGTTCCAAATCAGAGCTAGGAGTGAGTTTGAGTATTGGCTGTGTGATGACTTGGATTCAGTGGTTCAAAAAATGAATGAATGAATAAATAACAGTTATGTACCAAAATGCAGCTGTGTGCTTGGGGGTCACAAGCCAGTGTTCACCCTCACACAGGTCCAAAGCCCGGATAAATGCAGAGGGTTGGAACAGGAAGGGCATCCGATGTAAAACCTTTGCCAAAATTGTTATGCAAATGATCAAAACGAATTTCATACCGGATCAGTCGAGGCCCGGGTTAACAATGACCGCCATCAGTGCTGTTAACCAACAGGGTGCTGGTGGAAATTGGACTACTGTTTGGTTGAAGAAGGAGAGGCGTGTCCGTCGGCGGAGAGAGAAGAGGAAAGGTGTGAGTCTAGGACTGAGAGTAGGGACTTTGAATGTTGGAACTATGGCAGGAAAAGATAGAGAGCTGGCTGACATGATGCAGAGGAGGAAGGTGGACATACTGTGTGTCCAAAGTAGTAGTAGGTGAGAGTGTTACCAAACAGCATAGGATGGTGGTGTACAGGATGACATTGATGGTGAAGAAGGCAAAGGCAGAGAAGACAAAGTGGTAGAAGCTGAAAAAGGAAGAGGGTCTTGCTGTCTTCAAGGAGGAGGTGCAACAGGCTTTGGGTGGTCAGGAAGTGCTTCCAGATGTGGAAAACTACATTTCTGTGATCAGGGAGACAGGTAGGAGAGTACTTGGTGTGTCCTCTGGAAGGAGAGTAGATAAGGAGACTTGGTGGTGGAATGAGGAAGTACAGAAGTGTGTACAAAAGAAGAGGTTAGCTAAGAGTGGGACATTGAGAGGACTGAAGAGAGTAAACAGGAGTACAGGGAGACACAGCGTCAGGCAACGATAGCGATGTCAAAGGCCAACCAGAGGGCATATGACGACTTGTATGCTAGGTTGGACAGTAAGGAGGAAGAAAATGATTTATACAGGTTGGCACAGCTGAGAAATAGAGATGGGAAAGAAATGCAGCAAGAGGGAGCTGCATTGTGCCTTTGTGGATCTGGAGAATGCATAAGACAGGGTACTGAGAGAGGAACTGTTGTATTGCATAAAGAAGTCTGAAGTGGCAGAGAAGTATGTTAGATGCAGGACATGTATGAGAGTTGTAAGACAGTGGTGAGGTGTGCTGTTGGTGTGACAGAAGAGTTCAAGGTGGAGGTGGGACTGCATCAAGGGTCAGCTCTGAGCCCCTTCTTGTTTGCTATGGTTTTGGACAGGCTGACAGATGAGGTGAGACAAGATTCCTCATGGACTATAATGTTTGTAGATGACACTGTGATCTGTAGTGAGAGCAGAGAACAAGTGCAGGAAAATCTAGAGAGGTGGAGGTATGCCCTGAAAAGGAGAGGAATGAAGGTTAGCCTCATTAAGACAGAATACATGTGTATGAATGACAAGGACCCAAGAGGAACAGTGAGGTTACAGGGAGCAGAGATAAAGAAGATGGAGGATTTTAAGTACTTAGGCTCTCTTTGGGAGTTCTCTTTGAACTCTCTCTGTACTTAGGTTCTCTTTGGGAGTAATGAGGATGGTTTGGATCAGGAATAAGTATATCAGAGGGACAGCACATGTAGGAGGTTTTGGAGACAAAGTCAGAGCGGCTAGATTGAGATGGTTTGGACATGTACAGAGGAGGGATAGTGAGTATATTGGTAGTAGGATGCTGAGGTTGGAACTACCAGGCAGAAGGTCTAAAGGAAGACCAAAGATAAGATTTATGGATGTGGTGAAGGAGGACATGAAGGTAGTTGGAGTAAGAACAGAAGATGCAGAAGATAGGGTGAGATGAAGACAGATCATTTGCTGTGGCGACCCCTGAAGGGAACAGCCGAAAGGAAAAGAAGAAGAAGTACCAAAGATAAGGTGGCTGTCACTAAATAGTACTCAGTTCAGCAACACCAAACCTGAAGCACATAATTGTTTTAGTATATACTGTACCAGACAGGAACATCAGAATAAATAAGCAGACTAAAATTACATTTGTAAAGTTTATTTTATTTGAACATATTTTACCATAAAAAACTTGGTTGGGTGAGCTGTGTGTGTTCTGAACCTAGTTAAACTGGTCACTAGGCTATGAGCTAACTGTTGGCTTTTCTGGTCATTCGTTCATGCCGCTTAATCAAATTAGGGTCATGGGGAGGCTTTCACTTATCTTAGCCTCTTTGGGCAAGAGCGGAATACGCCCTGGACAGCTCAACAGATAATTACAGGGCTAAAAGAAACACACCATTCCCACTCACAACTGGGGCGATTTATAACAGCCAATTAGCTGACTATGCATATTTTGGGGGAAAATCAAACCCGGGCCTTTTTGCTGTGATGCGATCATGCTAATGACTGCATTACCACAGCGCTCTGCTCCAATCATGCTAGAACTATTATCTAAAAAAAAAAAAAAAATTGAAATTATACTATTTGATGGTAAGACTGTAAAACATGTGACTGTGGTGATTATTTAATACTTTGATAGCTGACCAATCAGATCAAGCCATTCCCATGTATTATATACTAATATTTATTATATGAAAATAGCATGTAAAGAACACCACTTTATTAACAGTTTATGCTGGCCCGTACCTTAGAAGGTAGTAAGTTGACTTCCACAATATACAGTGCTGCCATGCGAGACACTGCCATGCCAACTAATTTCTCCACAAGGAAGATCACACCAGGTGCAACAAACCACTTCCAGAAATTAGCACAGTGGACTATGAGCAGTGCCCAAACCCAAATATAAGACAAATGAGACCAGTAGAACACCTACAGGATAAAAATAAAAAGGATGTTAATCATAAGAAAAGTTGTTGTGCCGTGTCATTTTTTCTTAAATAACAATCAGGAATTTCCCTGTTTGTGTACTATTTGTGATTTGACGTTGTAACACAAAATAATGAGATAGCATGAAACAACTTATGAAAGTCTTTATGATAACCTGTAAAGACTCAGAATGTGTTGGATCAACAACAGTTTCAGTGAAAGTGCTCATACATCCATTTTCTTTACTGCTTATTTCAACTTATGTGGGGCTGGTGTGTAGTGGTTACGGTGCTGGGCTCATGATCAGGAGGTTGCGTGCTCAATCCCAGCTAGACCTTCACTGTACTGAGACCCTTGGGGAAGGTCTTAACCACAAATGTGCCTCTGTTCACCCAATAGTATAAGTTGGTATACCCCCTTTAATGCCCATTTAAAACTGATCGTGTCCTAAATGATTAACATGGGGGAGGAAGATTTCTCCCCAAAAAAACCTGAAGTAAAGGCTGATTACATTTTTCTTTCCACATTATTTCGGATCCTGTTGGGAGAGACAAAACTCCCCTAGCTATGAGCAAATAGCTCTACTGCCTTGTAAGACTCTCGAGAGAGAAGAAGGCTAAGGGAGTAAACCCCAACAGAAAATCCGGAGCCCGAGTACTTAAGGCGGCTCGACGCTGTACTCGGCCCGTTCCAGCATCTCCTGTGACAGCACGGGCACCATGTGTACTGGCATCTCCCTTTCCATTGGACCACTCCAACGACATGGAGAGGGGAGATCTACTGCATGGGTAATAGTTTGTCCTCCATAACCATCTACCCAGGCCCTTGCACACTGGAAAGGACACTCCATCTTCGCTGTGCAGCGTCAACAAAACATGGGAAGCAGCAGTCTACCGGTTATAAGTGCTCAGTTCGATTGAGGAGAGGCCATGCGCCTCATTGGGCAACTACCGCCTGCCTTAAGCTGGGCAGCCCCAGCCAGTATGGTGCTGCCTCACCATGCTCCGTTAACCTCATTGGGTGCGTGGGGTTTAGGGTAACTGACAAGTGGATTGTTAACTGCGCACCAAACAACAAAAACAAGAAAACAAAGAGAAAGGTACAGAAGTTTGCTGCCCTGAAGTTGGGTACATGGAATGTACGAACAATGACAGCAGGACTCTCAGACAATCTCCAAGACATTAGTGACATCCGCAAAACAGCTGTCACTGACTGGGAGCTAAATAGGCTGCAGATGGACATGGTTGCCCTCTTAGAAACCAGACTCCCTGGTACAGGCTCAATGAGAGAAAAGGACTTCATTTTCTTCTGGCAAGGCAAGTCACCAGACAAGACTAGGGAACACGGTGTTGGCTTTGCAGTCAAGAACAGCCTGCTGGGATCCATCATTCCACCAACAGAGGGACCTGAGAGGATTCTGTCCCTATAGCTCCACACTGTTGCCGGACCAGTCACTCTCATAAGTGCATATGCCCCAACCCTAACCTACTCCACAGACGCAAAATACAAATTTTATGACAATCTCAGTTCTGCCATCAGTGAAATCCCTAGCACACACCTGCTATTCATCCTTGGAGACTTCAACGCCAGGGTGGGTGCCGACCACACAACATGTCCTTCCTGTCTAGGTGACTTCAGTGTTGGACGCATGAATGAAAATGGTCAGCGACTACTCGAACTCTGCTGTCACCATGACCTCTGCATCACCAACACATATTTCAACACCAAGCCTCAACGTAGAGTCTCCTGGAGACACCCGAGGTCGAAGCATTGGCACCAACTAGATTTGATCCTCACCAGGCATTCCAGCCTACCCTGCGTCAGACTCACCCCCAGCTACCAGAGCTCTGACTGCAATACGGACCACTCACTGGTGTGCAGCAAGGTAATACTACAGGCCAGAAGAATCTGCCACACAAAGAGAGCTGGCGGATCCCACATCTGCACCAGCAACACGTGAAACCAGCCAGGTTAGATGAGTTTGCCACAGCCTTGGAAAACTGTCGACCAGGCCCACAAAGCGACAACGCCCAGGAGAGATATGAATACCTGAGGGATGCCATGTACACATCAACAAGGTCTGTTTTGGGCAAGCAAACCAAAAAGTCAGCAGACTGGTTCATAGCCTACGCCGAAGATATCAGACCTGCCGTTCAAGCAAAGAAGGCTACAATGTCTGCTTATAAAACCAACCCAAGCAGACAGAGTCTGTTGACGCTGCAGGAAGTCCACAGCAAAGTCCAGCAGATTGCCAGGCGAAGTGCCAATGACTGCTGGCTACAGCTCTGTTCCAAGATCCAGTTTGCAGCTGACACTGGCAACATCAAGGAGATGTATGATGGCATCAAGCAGGCTCTTGGACTGACAATAAAGCAAACAGCCCCTTTGAAATCCTCCAGTGGTGACATCATCTAGGACCGTGCAAAACAGATGGAATGGTGGGTCAAGCATTATTCTGAGCTCTACACCAGGGAGAATATCGTCTCAGAAGATGCCCTTAATGCTGTTGAATGTCTGCCTGTGTTAGAGGACCTGGACATTGAACCTACACTTAAAGAACTGCATGACGCCCTCGACTCCCTTGCCACTGGCAAAGCTCCAGGGAAAGATGCTATCCTAGTGGAGATTCTGAGATGCTGCAAAGATGTCCTGGTTGAAGAGCTTCACCATTTCCTCTGCCTGGGCTGGAGGGAGGGGGAAGTCCCAGAAGACATGAGGGATGCCAACATTGTCATTTTATATAAGAACAAATGTGACAGAACTGACTGAAACAAGTACCGTTGTATCTCCCTCTTGAGCATTGTTGGGAAACTGTTTGGAAGAGTTGCACTGAAGAGACGCCAAGTCCTTGCAGAGAGAATCTACCCTGAATCCCAATGGGGCTTTGTGAATCCCAATGTCGCACCAACAGGTCCACCATCAACATGGTCTTCTCCCTCAGACAGCTGCAGGAGAAATGCAGAGAGCAAAGACTGCCGCTCTTCATAGCCTTCATTGACCTGACGAAGGTCTTCGATACAGTCAGCAGGATGGCCTCTTCAAGATCCTGCCAAAGATAGGGTGCCCACCCAGGCTGCTGAGCATTATCAAATCCTTCCACGATGATATGACTGGCACAGTAGTCTTCGATGGATTAACATCAGAGAGTTTCAAGATCAAGAGTGGTGTGAAACAGGGCTGCGTTCTCGCCCCGACACTGTTCAGAATATTCTTTGCTGTTCTGCTGAAGTATGCATATGAATCAGCCACTGAGGGCATCTATCTCTGAACCAGTTCAGACTGCAAACTCTATAACATCTCCCATCTCAAAGCCAAATCCAAAGTCCAGCAGAAATGCCTCCATGACTTCTTTTGCACAGATGATGCAGCTATCACAACCCATACAGTCGAGAAGCTTCAACTGCTCATGGACTGTTTCAGCCAGGCATGTAAAGCGTTCGGGTTGACAATCAGCCAGAAGAAAATGCAAGTCATGGGGCAGGATACATACCCTCGACCTGATATCAGACTCTCTGATTAGACGCTGGAAGTTGTCCACGACTTTGTGTACCTGGGCTCTACCATCTCTGACTCTCTCTCTCTCTCTCTCTCTCTCTCTCTCTCTCTCTCTCTCTCTCTCTCTCTCTCTGAACACAGAGATAGACAGGCGCATCGGTAAAGCTACTACCACAATGGCTAGACTCAACAAGAGTTTGGACAAATGTAAAATTGACTGAGCACACAAAAATCCAGTTATACAAGGCCTGT
This sequence comes from Plotosus lineatus, assembly GCA_024760905.1. Lineage (NCBI taxonomy): Eukaryota > Metazoa > Chordata > Actinopteri > Siluriformes > Plotosidae > Plotosus > Plotosus lineatus. Next base: position 11,476,154 of record CM045742.1, read on the forward strand.
GTTGAGAGCACACTCGTTAATGGAAGTGAGGCTTGGATGATGAGAGCTAAACAGGAACACAGGCTCAACGCCTTCCACATGCGCTGTCTCCGCCACATCCTGGGCATCACCTGGCAGGACAAGGTCACAAACACCAGCGTACTGGACAGAGCCATTGTTCCCAGCATGTACAGTCTACTGAAGCAGAGGCACCTGCATTAGCTTGGCCACGTTGTGCACATGAAGGACAGAAGAATCCCAAAGGACCTCCTTTATGGAGAACTGATACAAGGATCCCGTCCAACAGGCAGACCCAAACTCTGCATCAAGGATGTTTGTAAGAGAAATCTGAAAACCCTTAAAATCAAACGAAACACCTGGGAAGCCACTGCCTCTGACCGACCAGCCTGGAGACAGTCGGTGAAAATGTGGCTGTCAAACTTTGAGGAGACCCTTGCCCAGAAGTCCAAGGCATAGAGACAAAGAAGTAAGGCCCAAACCCAGACACGCATGCAAGCAACTGCATTCATCTGTCCCGAATATGGGAGAGACTGCCATTCCCGCATTGGTCTGTCCAGCCACACCAGACGATATCTTCAACTCCAGCGTGCAAGCGCATAGTCTCTCGAGACTCGGATGTCTAAGAAGATAAGTGGGTACCAGTAAAAATATACTGGGAAGGTAACCTGTGATGGACGAGCATCCCATCCAGGAGGAGTTGAAATTCTGGTAGCTTCACTCTATGGAAACTAGGGATAAACACTGATCTGATGAGCCACTAGGCTAGGGTGTAAAAAATCCAACAGAGTACCTACCTACATTAATCCTACTTAGGGTAGTGTAAAGGCTAGCACCCATCTCAGCATACTCTAGGCAAGGTACAACCTAGACGGCTTGCCAGGCCATCGCAAGGCAAACACTGACATAACCACTCATACTCACATTCACACCTAGGGGTGATTTGGAACAGCTAATTAACCTACTGTGCATGTTTTTGGACTGTCGGGGGAAACCAGAATACCCAGAGGAAACCCACACAAACACAGGAAGAACATGCAAACTCCAGACAGAAACGCCTGAGCTGGGTATCAAACCCAGGACCTTCTTGCTGTAAGCCGGATGTACTAACCACAACACCACCATGCTGTCTCAGTGAAAATGTTAAAAGCTAATAAAATATTTAATTATCTTCGCGTAGTTTTATTTTAAGTTATTTCTCGCTGGTTCTCACTGGATGAGTGTTGGTTTCAAATGATGAGTGAACTTTGTGCTTCATATACAACACAATGAATCATAAAATGGGTGATGTGCCCCAGAAGTTCAGTACCAACCACTAAATCACTTAAAAATGATTGGCATGCAAGTTCATCACCAGAGCGTGTACCCTTGTGTTGGTTAGCAAAAAGCCAATTTTCAGCAGCAATTACTTAAGATCAACATGTTACATTGGCTCATAAGGAGAACTTGAGGGACTCTGGCACAAACGTGAGACCACATTCTGGTATTCTCATCGCAAACAGTTGCACCTTTCCACTTCCTTAAAGCCTGATAAAGTTTCTAAGCCTTCAAAGAGAAGCAATCCATGCTGGGTTGTAATAGCTGCTATCCCGCTATCTTGTCAGAGCAAACCAGAACTATCTCAAGGCTACCAGAGGTTTTTAGCATTGTGCTTTAATCCTAGAACTAACAAAAAAAATCTGATTTACATTTGTATTATCGCACTTTAGCTATTTTCCCCACACCCCAGAAGTGACAGTGGAACTGATAACAACCTGGGATTGAACAAGAGCGCTAGGCTTTGGCTCTGTAATGGAATTGCGGTTGTGTTCCAAATGTGCCTTTAGAATAAATGGATCCTTGTTTTCTCACAAACCCTGGAGCAAATAGACCCTGACTCCACAAACTAAGGAACATCTTTCATTTAAAGGCATACAAGACCTGCATGCTAACATCTGTTTTGTTCTGAATAGGCTCAACTGACCTGGCTATGCTTGCCAAATCTGTCCATCCACTTTGGAATCAGGGAGTTAATATATGTAGGTACTGTAAACACAACTCGCTATTAAACACCTTACACCAGGGGTCGGGAACCTTTTTGACGGAGAAAGCCAAAAAAAAAAAAAATTAAATCTAATCCTCTGAGAGCCAAATATATTTTTTAATACTGAGACCAACAATTTGAGAGTATAATAAGACTCTGAATTTATTTTAAACAACATTGTTATAACGAAGTTATTTATTAATAAGAAAAGTACTTCTTACTATTAATGTGACTTCTGGTGCTGCATGGTGTGGTTGATGGCTTTGTAGTCTGGTTGATACGTGCTGAGGTTCAGTATCATGAAGGCGTTTAGGCTTCCATCTATTACATGTGACTGCAGGTTGGTGTTGATGCTTTTCAGGTGTGAGAAAGACTGCTCACGTGTGCATGTGGACTCAAACATGGTCAATATGACAGGACTCACACTGCAGTGTTTATGTGACAGGAAGCGCATCCCAAGTTTTGGCAATCAGTTGGTCTGCGGGTTGAAGTTTTTTCATTCTGTCCATTTGTGTTTTGCTTGCCAGCTCTGCTTGGCTTTGTGCACATGAGCTGATCAAAATAAGGGAAATTTATCGTACCTCTTTACCCAAAAACAACTCGTGCAGGCTTTGCATATAATCCAATAAAATCAGAGTTTCAAGGTATCGGCCCCGCCCACACACTGGAGTACAGAAAGGATTGGCTCTCCGCTGCACACCACAATGTCAAGTGGCATTGAAAATAGATGTATAGATTGAAATGCGTGAGATTTATTTGTGTTTTTGTTTTATTTGTTGTTTTTTTCTGTATTTTTATTTAAAGGACAGCGAAGTTATATATTAGTTATTCTGTTAAGAAAGTCCACCTGATTTATCTGAGAGCCAGATGCAGTCATCAAAAGAGCCACGTCTAGCTCGCGAGCCATAGGTTCCCGACCCCTGCCTTACATTCTTTATTTTAGACAATTTAAAACAAGCTCTCAAGAATAAGTTGTTGGTTCTGGGAATTGATATGAACTGAATCAGATACTACAATCCAGAAAAAAAATTATCAGTGTATCAGAAAAGCAGTGTATCAGTGCAGGGCCAAAATAAATAAACAAATAAATAAATAAAATTAAATGAAAACAGAAAAGTTTAAACCAAATTACAACATGTATTTCCATTCAGAATTGGGTTCTGTTTTCACTGACATCTTGAATTGATGATAAATTTAATGCTTCAGTGCCTGAAATATACATACTAGAGACAGGGCAGAGGCTCTCAGGACGGGTGTGGAGTAAGCACACAGAAAACTCTTGGGATTTCTCACTAATAAATTTGTCATTAGAAAACCAGACAACAGACAAGTTATGGAAGCAAATGCTGCCAGTTACCTAGCAAACTACTGTCAAGAATGGGGTCAGATGGTGGGGGTGAAGCTCCCTCTGGCTCTTTTCAGCATGGTTCCAAATACTAAGCTCATTCTTTACAGGTGCTACAGTTAAAAACATTGGGGAACAAATCATGATTGCACCAGTACCAGTTCAGACCAACTGGTCTTTCTTTTCGTTTCTTCTCTTTCTTTTTTAAAGACATTTGCTCTGTAGTGTATTCTGAACAATTTTACATTTGGACTCTGATGTTCTCTTCAACTGTTCATATCTTTGACAACATTGTGCATATTTTGTATAATAAGGATTTTTATTTTACTTCATTTTTAAAACTTTATCCTTTATTAGGATCTCATGGAGGCTGGAGAACATGTTACTCCGGCGCTACTCTGGGTGAAGGATGGGTACACCCTGAACACCTTGACAGACCATGGCAGAACTCCACATACACAAGCCTAACTCACATGTAAGCAATCATGGCCGAATGTACCAAAAAATTTAAGTTTGAGGGTAAGTGAGTATGCGTATTTTCAGAGGTTGTCGGTTGAATTTGGGGTAAATGGAGTGTTTTCGTGGTCTTGAAAAAAATTTGGTGAGAATTTATAGGGGCTCAAACATGAGAGAACAGAAAGAAGCAGTTTGGATTTTCTTGTGCTTTTTTATACAGCTGAAAAACAAAGAAAAACCTGGGAAATTATGACACGTTACATATAGTGTGCGCAATTTTGTCTTCAGAAAAAGAACAAAAAAAGATTTCCATATTTCCTACACACAGCATGCCTCTTACCATCACACACACGTATTATAAAAAACATAATATTATTTCTAAATATAAATAGTGGTTCCGTTGTCGGTATCCTCACTGCTCAAGTTGCTTTTAAAACATTCAGAGGAACCCACAGCTCAGATCTGGTCTGTTTGCGCTTGGATCTGAATCTTTGGAATGCATTACAGGGACTCATGGGAAACAGAAAGTATATATATATATATATATATATATATATATATATATATATATATATATATATATATATATATATATATATATATATATACATATACATATACATATATATATATATATATATATATATATATATATATGTATATATATATTTTTTACTTTTACTTAAATAACGAGTTCAACTTGGATTTCCCACATGATCTCGCCTCTGATATAAAATGAGATTTTCCTTATCAGCGTGCGTCGGAAAGGTGATCTAGTCTGCTATGTGTATCAAAAATAAATAATAAATCTCCAAGTTTAATTCATTAAAATCTCTAAATAGGTAATTATGCTCCAAATGGCAGAGGAAGACCCGGGTTTTTATACGCAGCTACAAGCTGCTCTCTCTCTCTCTCTCTCTCTCTCTCTCTCTCTCTCTCTCTCATTTTCACACATCCAATTAGTGCAGCATGAATAGCAGCTGTCAGATAAGCCAAGTCTGAATAGCTTATACTGAACCCACTGGAGTCGAGTCAATCAAATGGAGGCTACATATAAAATATACAGAGAAAAAAGTGCAAAAGGTCATTTAAAAAGCATTTGGATTTGTTTTGTTTACATTTTATGGGCAGATCCAATGCAACACATGACACCAGTGCAGGGTCAGTGTTTTGAAGGTTTCAGAAGAGATCACGCATTTTTCTGAGCCAGCCAAAGCCTGAAACCAACTGAAAAAAGTTCCATTATTTCGACCTATTTTACGACTATATCGCTTACATATGATTTAGCCTACAAACACACACACACACACACACACACACACACACACGCACACGCACACGCACACGCACACACACACACACCCACACACACACTTAGGGGAAATTAAGAATATCCAGTTAGCCTTATGAGCATGTCTTTGAACTGCTGAGGGAAACCAGAGCACAAGACCATGTAAGCACAAACATACAAAGTCGTGCAAAGTCCATACAGAAATGTACTTTCCAGACAGGGAGTTCAAACCCAGGACCTTCTTGCAATGAGGCAGAAGCGGTAACAAGTATGCCATTGTGTTACCCTAAGGTAAGAATTATTTAAATAACAGCTTTAATCAACAAACACCTGACTACAGGAAGCTGGGTATCCTTGGTGACTTTTTCCAAGTGGAGACAAAGAGTACACTTGCAGTGCTTTATTGCACCAGAAGCAGTGAGGTGCCTCAAGGAACGCTACTCTGGCCTGTGGAACTATCATATTTTGATATATTTGGCAAAGTTAAAGGTAAAACGTTTCCTTGCAACATTACCTTAGGGAAGACCTTTAACCAAAGTTCTTTCTGCCAAGATCATATCTGAATTGGCATCTGATGTGCATGTTTAAAGTAATCACACAATTCAAATCTGATTGCTCTGACCAAAAGAGCTACTATTATAGGATGCCGATCTTGACTCTGCAGAGCTAAACAAAGAATTACATGAGGAACTCTGACTCATTTCATCATCCATTTCTGAACAGCTTTATCCTAATTAAGTGGGGCTGGTGGCAAAGTGGTTAGGGTTCTGGGCTCATGATCAGGAGGTTGTGTGTTCGATTCCCAGTTTGACTCCTACTGTGCTAAGACCCTTGGGCAAGGTCTTAACCACAAGTGTGCCTCTGTTCACCCAGCAGTATAAATGGGTACCAATAAAAATATCCTGGGGAGGTAACGTGCGGTGGACTAGCGTCCCATCCAGGAGGAGTTGTACTCCTTGTCGCTTCACGCTATGGAAACCGGGGATAAGCATCGGCTTGATGAGCCACTATGGTTCGGGTGTAAAAAGCCCAACAGACTTTACTTACTTTACCTTAATCCTAATTAAGGTCGCAGGGAGGCTGCCCCCCCCCCCCCAGTGCAGTTGACAGGGTTATCAAAACCCGGCCATGTCTCTCGTTCATGTAAAAGAACCATTGCTGACTCTCGAAAAGAGGCTGCATAGCCATCAACATGCTTCTGCCCTGCGATAGTCTGGCGAGCTGTCCAGGGTGTACTCTCCCCTCGCCCAGAATTGACTGAGATGGGCACCAGTGACCCTGATTAGCATTAAGCAGTTCAGAAAACCGATCGGCCAGGTGGGGGAAACTACATTCTCAGAAGTCATTTATTATTGCATGCATTTGCTGAAAGGTTTCTGAATGCAATCACATACACTGATCAAAACACATTATCTCACTGTTCCAAGCAGCTGAAAGGGGTTAAAAACATAGATAAAGTGGATTCACAGATCAATCAATTGATTCCAGGTGAAATTTAATTATTTGTTGGTGCAACCTCTGACAAGGCATATTTGGGTTGTATTTATCATATATGATGGCATTACAAGGAAACTCTGCTTTACATTTTTGGTTATTGAAGGAAATCCCAGTAAGGGGTACTTACCTCAAAATGACCACTACGTCTGACAAATGTGCTGGAACAAACCACCATGAGACATATGATGACCTGCAGCACAACTCCAGTGATAGAAGCAGTGCCCTGAACCCATCCGATACCTGGGCGTGTAGTGAACAGGTACTCCCACACTTTATATTCATTATTTGTATGTGATAACAAAACTGGGAAAAGACAATAAAAGTATTACACGGTGAATTCTTGTTAGATCAGTTTTAGTCTCTTATGCAGTGAACTACAAATATAAGTATAAATCTGTTCCTAGAACAACTGAACAACAACAAGTTATGAAGGAAAACTCAAGAAAATAAGGTTACCAAAGTTTATGACATGTGCCATAGTGTGCAGTAGAGTAAATATGAAGATGGCATAACCCACGATCTGATGCAGAAGAATGTTTTGGTCCAAAGGAAAGACTTTCACAATCCAGGTGGCACGTAGCCATGTGAGACAGCGTCGTAGCATCAACACCTGTAGTCAACATCAATCAAGCTTTAACATTTATTTATTCACTCATTCTCAAATTCGAAGTAGCTTAAACCTAATTAGAGTCTCGTGGAGGCTGGTGCCTATCTCAGCAGATTCCAAGCAAAGGTGGGGTAAACCATGAACAGCTTGCCAGACCACTGCAGAACCAACATATGAAAACCCATTCACACTCACATCTTGGGAAATTTTACAGCAGCCAGTTAGCCTACTGTGCATGTTTTTGGACTGTTGGAGGAAACCGCAGTACTCATGGGAAACCCATGCAAGCATGGGGAGAAAGTCCACCGAGATACACCTGAGCCTGGGAATTGAACCTGGGGCTTCCTGAGGTGAATGTGCTAACCACTGTGCCAACACGCCACTTCTAGCTCTAACATTCCTTCTAATTTAGTCAACACTTAGTATTTTGAAAAAAGTTCCTGGGTTCGATTCCCAGGCTAGAGTGTTTCTGGGTGGAGTTTATATAATTTCCCTGTGCTGGTGTGAATTTCCTCTATGTGCTCTGGTGGACTGTTCAAAAACATGCACAGTAGGCTAATTGGCTGTTCTAAATTGCTCCTAGGTGTAATGGTGAGTGTAAATGATTGTGTGTGTTATTCTGCGATAGTCTGGTGAGCTGGTCATTATGTAACTTTGCACAGTATTAGAGGCTCCAGCCTCCCTGCAACCCCAGTAGGAAAAAGCGGTTTGGCTAAGAGAGGGTGAATGAATAAGCTGGACCTGAACGTGTGAAGCTTACCATAATAAAAGTGCAGTTGAGATTAAGGCATAGTCCACACCCTTTTGCCAACATGAACCAGGGTCCACCGGCAGCATGCTGCAACATAGCTATGATGAAGAGCAGAAGGTTGAGGAAGGTGTAGAGGCAGAGGAAGAACAGCTTTCGGCTATTGTTGTGCCAGTATGCTCGGGTCAAATAGCGATGTGTCGTCCTCTTCTTGTTGTCCATATCAGGTGGTTTTAACCAGTTGGCAGCACTATGGCAATATGACATTACGGCCAATATGAACAAAAATATGGTTAGAAAAGTAATTTCTGAAAAAGGGGTTAACCTTCAGTACTAATTTCTTAAATCTTGACTACTACCTGATGGTGAGGTTCTCCATGACCTCAGGGAAGTTCTCGAGCTCTGCCTTTAACTCCTCAAATGTAATGGATCCACTGTTGTCTTTATCAGCTGACTCAAACAAGGCCAGGGTCAGGTCGTCTAGTTTCTCCTCTGGCAGGGAGATGGCACTTTCTTTCAGGCAGGATTTCAGCACTATACGCAGTTCATCAGGGTCTATGGAACCACTCCCTGTAAATTCAGGTGTACATTTTTATTTTTTACATTATACGTACTTCAGAGACAGATACACATGACCACTATGGATATACATATATAAGTTCAAAATTCAAAGATGAATGGGATTACATGGACATTTTTCGAAGAGTTATTACAATATGAACTTTTTAGGTTCCACCATCATATGCAGTACAGTATATTAGAGCATTATAAGGTATATCAGGGCATTATTCCATAGAATGTACTAATGTGTAAGTTCTGTATTGTTACTGACCATCCACATCATAGACCTGGAAGAGAAAACGCAGTTTGTCAGTCTCGCTGCCATGGATGAGGAGGTTCAAAGCCTTCAGCAGCTCATCAAGGCTAATAGAACTACTGCCATCCGAATCAAACAGTTGAAAGAACCTCTCTGCAAAAAAAGACTGCCAACACAGTGTGTGAATAAACACAGTTGAGGAGGCTGAGATAAACAGAATTTTATGGTGATCAGTCAGTGAAAGCGATCTATCTTATCAAGTCCAATAATACTTCAAGTAATCTTTTCCGAGTATACATTTATATACGTTTATGGAAATTAATCCGTTCCGAGGGCAAGCTTGTAAGTCAAAATGTTTGTTAGATGAAACAAAAATTCCCATAGGAAACAATAGAAAACCAATTAATCTGTTCCAACCCCCTCCCAAACTCATACAACCTGACACAAACATTTCTATACTGTATTTTTGATGTGAAATATTTAAGATAAACATGTAACAATAAACATTTCACAATAATAACACATGTACAGTTTTCTTCTTCTTTTCCTTTCGGCTGTTCCCTTCAGGGGTGACCACAGCGAATCATCTGCCTCCATCTCACCCTATCCTCTGCATCTTATTCTCTTACACCAACTACCTTCATGTCCTCCTTCACCACATCCATGGATCGTCTCTTTGGTCTTCCTCTAGGCCTTCTGCCTGGTAGTTCCAGCCTCAGCATCCTACTACCAATATACTCACTATCTCTCTTCTCGACATATCCAAACCATCTCAATCTAGCCTCTCTGACTTTGTCTCCAAAACGTCTTACAAGTGCTGTCCCTCTGATGTACTCATTCCTGATCCTATCCATCCTCGTTACTCCGAAAGAGAACCTCAACATTTTCATCTCTGCTACCTCCAGCTCTGCCTCTTGTCTTTTCCCCAGGGCCACTGTTTCTAAACCATACAACATTGCTGGCCTCATCACCGTCTTGTACACTTTTCCTTTCATTCTTGCCGATACCTTCCTATAACACATCACACCGGACACTTTTGTCCAACCATTCCAACCTGCCTGCACACGCTTGTTCACCTCTTTTCCACACTCTCCATTGCTCTGGATGGTGTTGAGCCTAAGTACTTAAAATCTTCCACCTTCCTTATCTCTGCTCTCTGTAACCTCACCGTTCCTCTTGGGTCCTTGTCGTTCACACACATGTATTTTGTGTTTTACTGAGGCTAACCTTCATTCTCCTCCTTTCCAGGGCATACCTCCACCTCTCTAGATTTTCCTGCACTTGTTCTCTACTCTCACTACAGATCACAATGTCATCTGCAAACATCACAGTCCATGGGGAATCTTGTGTAATCTCATCTGTCAACCTGTCCATCACCAGAGCAAACAAGAAGGGGCTCAAAGCTAACCCGTGACAGTAACATTAATGATACTGTAATTAACAATAAATAATGATAAAATGGAATAAACAATACAGTACAGTAAGTGTGTCTGAACTTAAGAATAGCACTTAACATTAACTTACTTTTTTATTATTATTTATTTAGTTTTTTGGATTTTTAAAGTATTTTAACTTTTTTCATGTTTATCCATGATTTCGAGCTTCGTTTCAAGAAACGTTTCTTGAAAACATCAGCCACCTTCTTACAACGCATCTTAGAAACACTGGTATATTCACAATAAAAAATAAGACTAAAAAGTCACAAAATCCGAAGCATAGAAAAGAAAAACTTTTGTGGGTGTGCATGCTACAAATGCCGACACGGAAAGGAGTGCAGAGGAATACATGTGGAAGAATATAAGGTTAATTGATGCATATGACCCTGGGGAACATGGTTTTTTAACATACTGAACCAGCTTTAAGTGTGATTGCGCATCCTTATGTGTGATGCACACTTAGGTGGCAGTGGCGCTCTCACTGTGCTCCCTATGGTGTTGGGAAAAAGCACTGAGCAAAAGATATGAAATGCAGTAAACAGTATTTATAGTCGCGTGTGGGGCGCTGCAGGGAGGCGGGCATAAAATGTTTTTTTTCTTCCAATAGTGGCACCACAGAATATAATTGAGAAGCAAGGCGTTCTCAGAGTGTGGAGGAATACACGCGGAAGAATACAAGGCTAATCAACCCAGAAAAGCCATTTCCCCAGCAGAACTCGTAAGTCAAAAAATTTGCTTGCTGGTTAGGGCAGATTTTTGGTGGGCAAATTTTTAACAGAAAATTTGTTATTGAATCCACTCGTAAGTCGAGATACCACTGTATTTTGATAGGTTGAAGTTAGATAGAACTAAGCGGAGAATAATGGGGGGTTTATCTTTACAAAAGCCATAGCCTAGCATACAGATTATGTACAAAAACATGCATTTGGATTCATAACATTTCCCGTGCTTGTGTGGGTTTCCTTCTGGTACTCCAGTTTCCTCTCACAGTCTAAAAACATGCACAGTATGTTAATTGGTGATTCCAAATCACCCCTAGGTGAGAGAGTGAGTATGAATGGTTGTGTCAGTGTTGGCCCTGTGATGGCCTTGTGAGCTGTCCAGGGTGTACCCTGCTCTCACCCAGAGTCGGCTGAGATGAGCACCAGCCTCACTGTGACGCTAATGAGGATTAAGCGGTTCAGAAAATAAATGAATGATGATTCCTAACACAGATGCTGTCCAGTCACTGTAGAATGTGATTTGTTGCTGATCACCTGTATGCTAAACCTGTATGAGTCTTACAACATCACAGCTCTTACCTCCTTCACTTTCAGGGCAGATTTAAACTCATCCAGATCGATCTCTTTGTCTTCACCTGCAATAGTCTCAAACTGCTTGGTGACCCACTCAAGCCAACGTGTGTCCTCGTCCATGCTCATTCTTGTGAAGCATGCAAGATTTTACTTCAACCACAAAAAAAGTAAGCATGTATTGTAAAACACAAGGTGTTAGGATTTATTTATATACTTATACACTTGAATACGTGGAAGGAGGGTATGGGGAACGGTTCAGAATGTGAGACAAAACTGACAAAAATATTAATATTTATTAGGGCACTTTGTTTTTATTTGCTTTTAATTAACATGATGTTAATGCTAGATACATAAACATGCAGGAACATAGTTGATTCAGTACATTTCATTACAATAATAATAATAATAATAATAATAATAATAATAATAATAATAATGAACATATAGTAGTTGAATCAGTACATTTCATTACAACAACAACAACAACAACAATAATAATAATAATAATAATAATAATAATAATAATAATAGTTTTAGCATAGCAACTTTGATCTGATAAACTATTACAATTTACATCTGAGACCAAATACATTAGTTTCTGGAGGAAACTTACTTGATTATTTTCCACAATATCCTTTTGTGGTGTTGTTTAAAACTGCAAACCCAAAGTGTATACTTTCATAAAATAATCTTCTTGTGTGTAGTCCTTTGGAGAGAACTGGAAATAAGGAAGGAGGAGCTGAAGAGATGAACAGAGCAGCTGTATCTGACATGCCGTCTCTGCTGTGCATATCACTATAGCAGACTCGCTTTCTTTTATACATTCAACATCACTGGGAATTATAAACAGTTGGGGAAAAAAGCTGAAACACATCAAATAAAGACTGAATTTAAACATAAATTATTTAATAATAGTTTCCTTGCAATAAGATCATTTTACTTGCCAATAAATCTTAAATTAACTTGAAATAAGATTTAGTAACTTCAGATTTTTTCAGTGTTTTTCGGTCTTTTTTTGGTGTGTACTTTGCATATAGGAGATGGTATAGATATCTCAGCCATATTCAAACTATTACCGCTTGCAATACTGTATATATATATATATATATATATATATATATAAAACAGAAACGGCTGAGACTGGGAATCAAACCCAGGCCTTCTTATCTGAAATTAATTTTTTCCTAAACATCAAAAGGTATTACACATTTTTAAGAATCTTAGTTTTGTGTGCCATGGTTTGTATAATGGTCAGCACGCCTTGTCTTTGCTCAGGCGTTTCTATATGATGTTTGTGGGGATTTTTTTCCAGATGCTCTGGCTTCTTATCACAGTCCAAAGACACCCATATCAGGCTAACTGGCTGTTCCATATTGACTTGTGTTGGACGACGGTCTGGCAAGCTGTTAAGGATGGCCCAGTGTTCAGCTGAAATAGGTTCCAGCCTTACCATGACTCTAGCAGAATTCAGTGGTTGCCAAATGGGTGGGTGAGTAATAAGTATTCAAAAATTTCTGTGGGTTTCGGTGTAGTTTATATGTTCTTCCTGTACCTGCATGGGTTTCCAAAGGGTATTATGAATTCCTCACACAATCCAAAGGTATGCAATGTACACTAACTGGCCATTCTATATTGCCCCAAGTGTGAATGTGAATGGGTGTGCGTGTTTATTTTCTTTGAAATGGATTTGCAAGATGTTAAGGGGTTTTGCCCAGAGTCGGATGAGATATGCGTTGGCCCCCTGTAATCATAATGGGATTAAATAGGTCAGGAAAGGAGAAAGTGAATGAGTTACGTAACACTTCATGATTAATAATTACTGCTACTATTAATATGTCCCCGTAGAAGCTTAGAAGAATAGAAGCAATTGTGAGGAAATGTGGCTGCAAGAACTTCAGTTTCAAAAAAATGTTGTTCTCGGCACTGAACCCAGGCCAGTTCTCTGTCAAAAAAAAAAATCAAAATGGTCCTCTTTGTAGATAGAGAATTTAAGCCTTTGCAGCTCATGCACATTTCTCGATCTGTTCTTTAGAATAGTTAACCCATTACAGCATGAGGACTATTTCTTCCAAATGATGTACATGCATTTAAATTAGAGCACTGGAGGGGCCTGGTGATATAGGTCGCTGATTCGCTGATCCTAAGGTTAGGGATTCGAGTCCCACTCTCCACGAGGTTGTCACTGTCCCCCCAGTGCAGCTAACTGGCCGGCCATGTCGCTCACTGTCTATGGTGAGAGGTTCATGTAAAAGAACCATTTCTGACTTTCGTAAAGAGTAGCTACTTAGCCGTCAGCTTGTACCTGCCCTTTGCTAAAGGGTTGTGTCAGGAAGGGCATCCGACGTAAAAACCTATGCCAAATCAAACATGTGAATCAGAATCAGTGACTCCTGAAAGAGGGGAAAAGCTGAAAGGTAAAGAAGAAGATGTACATGCATTTAAAACCCATCTGCGTCATACTGCATAGATCGCCAGTATTCCCTGACAGTTATGAAAAACTTTGAGACCATAATTTTCAAGACCATTTTTATTCTGGTGACCAAAACTGGATTTTTGTAATATGGGTAATTTGTGAGCCACGCCACCAAAAGTAGGCTCTTGGGTCCAAAAATGAAAAATGAGCTTTTTACACAGTCAGATAGAGTAGGCCCAAAGCTGCAAAATGCAGCAAAAAGTTTGTCAATATCTTGAAAACTGACCGAGTTATGCCATTTCTTGTGTCAGCAGTCAACAAAAAATTTCAAAAGACGTTTTAGAGAAAAAAGAGCACAAAGATTGCACTTCTTCCAAGATCATTAGTAACCAAACATTTTTATGCACTTCAGCCATATAAACTTTTAGAAAACATGTCTAGGATGAGTTTTAGGAAGAGATAATAAGAGAAATCATCCTCATTTTAATCTGACAGGTCCTTTTTAAACCCATCAGTCACCATGGTAACCCCCAAAAATTACCAAAAAAAACCCCGACTATTTTTTAATTTCTGTTTATTCCAATAAGATCAGTATGTAGCTTTTTGACCATTATATAAAGGTTCAAATGCCTTAAAATGATACTGATTGAAAAAAAAAACACTGTGGGGTTCAAACAATCACACTGAAATTAAGAAAACTATATATAAGAAAACCATATAACAAAACACTCTGATCTCTTTATATAAGTAAGCTTCATGAACTCTGCCCTCAGCATTATCATCTTCATCTATATCCTGCTCAGCAGATAAGATCACATCTTCACAAACACCACTCATCACACTTTTATTAACAGATGCTTCTTCTTCATCAACATCAAAATCTTCATCAACACAGCTGGCATAGTCATCATCAGTTTGTTTCTATGTAAAAGGAATGAAACCTTTAAGTATTTTTCAGGTCTTGACTAATTTTCATACAAAACTAAACAACCCACGATCCAGCATGTCCAGTCCAGACAACATTTCACACAAATCAAATGATCAAAAAAATTCCATAATCGGCAATAATGTAGGTCTTCCTCTGCTACTCAATCAATCAATCAATCAACCTGGGTGCCGTGCCAGAATTCTGACGTAGGCAGCAGCCATAACAGCCTTCTCTTTGCACTGTGCGAGTCAGTGGATGGTTGATTCATGGCTGTATACGAAGGGCAAAAAAAGCCACAGTAGAGGCCCAAAGTTCTTTCTGCAGGGTGTTTTTATTGAGACGCCATCACTAGGTAGCTGGCCATTGACTCTAAAGAGTTCATCTGCCTTTTGATAGGTCTTGTTTTTATTCCTACTGGGTGGCTAGCCACCCTAATCATCAAATTTGGAACCTGGTGGGGGAGCTGGTTTAGTTGCCAACCACTTGACCATGCAAGAGGTTGGACTGGCTTATATGTTACCTGTAGCAGGGCAAAATATGACCTGACAGGACTCTGCCACTAGGATTGCTTTATGTGGGTTCCATTTCTTGCCGGTTTTTACAGCCTCTCCTGCATGATGCTCTACTATATCTTTGGTTAAGCGCAGTGTAGAAATGGCTTGCACTTTTGCAGTCTGGAATTCCTCAGTCACAGATGTTAGGGGTAAGGTAAGCTTGGCAGACCTGCTGTAGAGATTAACAGTGCTGAAGCTTGGTGCAACAACCGGCCACTTGCAGAAAAATCTGCTACACAGTCATTCCATTGACTCTACTGTTGAGAAGGCCATGTCATATAGCAGGAATGGCCACTGAAGCCTATGGACTACAGGGATCCCTCACTTTCCACTGTTAATTGGGACCTGTGATCACTGAAATCTGCAAAGTAGGATCAACCCCCCCAACCCTCCCTGACTGACGTATACGTACATGTATATGTGTACATAATATCAATAAATACATATTGAATGATATAAATGCTTATAATAACAATTAAATGTTCAAAAATAATGCATAAGATGTAAATAAAATATAAATACACACACATAAAAACATGCACCCCACAAAAATGTAACTAGTTTTGATGGGAGATTTTGGGTTGTTTTTTGTTTTGTGTTTGTTTAGGGTTTTTTGTTTTTTTTTTGCCTAATTGGCCTTATATATATATATATGTGTGTGTGTGTGTGTGTGTATATATATATATATATACATATATATGGGGCAATGCAGCCAAGAGGGGGGGGGGGCACTAACCAGTGTCTCTCCCCCTTATGCCGGTCCCAAGCCCGGATAGCGACAGGAAGGGCATCCGGCGTAAAACTTCTGCCACATTTAAAAATGCAAATGATCAATACAGAATTCATACCGGATCGGTCGAGGCCCGGGTTAACAACGACCGCCATCAGTGCTGTCAACCAACAGGGTGCTGATGGAAATTGGACGACTGTTTGTCGAAGACGTCGAAGAAGGAGAGGCGGGAGGCGTGTCCGTAGGCAGAGAGAGAAGAGGAAATGCGTGAGCCTCGGACTGAGAGTGGGGACTTTGAATGTTGGAACTATGCAAGGAAAAGATAGGGAGCTGGCTGACATGATGCAGAGGAGGAAGGTGGACATACTGTGTGTTCAGGAGACAAGGTGGAAAGGTAGAAAGGCTAGAAGCTTAGGAGCAGGGTTTAAACTGTTTTATAATGGTGTGGATGGGAGGAGAAATGGAGTGGGAGTCATCTTGAAGGAGGGGTTTATCAGGAATGTTCTAGAAGTGAAAAGAGTGTCAGACAGAGTGATGAGTCTCAAGTTAGAAATTGAAGGCGTGATGGTCAATGTTGTTAGTGCTTATGCCCCACAGGCAGGATGTAAGCTAGAAGAGAAGGAGAGATTCTGGAGTGAGTTAGATGAAGTGATGCAGAGTACCCCCAGAGGTGAAAGAGTGGTCATTGGAGCAGACTTCAATGGACATGTTGGTGCAGGCAACAGAGGGGACGAGGAAGTGATGGGCAGGTTTGGTATCCAGGACAGGAACACAGAAGGACAGATGTTGATCGATTTTGCAAAAAGGATGGAAATGGCTGTGGTGAATACTTTCTTCAAGAAGAAACAGAAGCATAGGGTGACTTATGAAAGTGGAGGTAAGAACACACGGGTAGACTACATCTTGTGTAGGCGATGTAATTTGAAGGAAGTCAGTGACTGCAAAGTAGTACTGGGTGAGAGTGTTGTCAAACAGCCTTGGATGGTGGTGTGCAGGATGACACTGATGGTGAGAAAGGTGAAAAAAGCAAAGGCAGAGCAGAAGACAAAGTGGTGGAAGATGAAAAAGGAAGAGTGTCGTGTTGTCTTCAAGGAGGAGTTGAAACAGGCTTTGGGTAGTCAGGAAGTGCTTCCAGATGACTGGACAACCACAGCCAATTTGATCAGGGAGACCGGTAGGAGAGTACTTGGTGTGTCCTCTGGAAGGAAAGTAGATAAGGAGACTTGGTGGTGGAATGAGGAAGTGCAGGAGTGTGTACAAAAGAAGAGGTTAGCCAAGAAGAAGTGGGACATTGAGAGGACCGAAGAGAGTAAACAGGAGTACAGGGAGAAACAGTGTAAGGCGAATGTAGCAGTGTCAAAGGCCAAACAGAGGGCATATGATGACTTGTATGATAGGTTGAACAGTAAGGAGGGAGAAAATGATCTATACAGGTTAGCACAGCAGAGAAATAGAGATGGGAAAGACGTGCAGCAAGTTAGAGTGATAAAGGACAGAGAGGGAAATGTATTGACTGATAACAGAAGTGTGCTGGGAAGATGGAAAGAGTACTTTGAAGAGCTGATGAATGAGGAAAATGAGAGAGAAAAAAGAGTAGAAGGGGTGACCGTTGAGGAGCAGGAAGTAGCAAAGATTAGTAAGGGAGAAGTGAGGAGGGCATTGAAGAGGATGAAGAGTGGAAAGGCAGTTGGCCCTGATGACATACCAGTTGAGGTATGGAAGTGTCTAGGGGAGGTAGCAGTAGATTTTCTGACAAGAATATTCAACAAGGTCTTAGAAAGTGAGCAGATGCCAGAGGAATGGAGGAGAAGTGTGCTTGTGCCCATTTTTAAGAACAAGGGAGATGTACAGAGTTGTGGCAACTACAGAGGGATAAAGTTGATGAGCCATACAATTAAGTTATGGGAAAGAATAGTGGAAGCTAGACTAAGGGCAGAGGTCAGCATTTGTGAACAACAGTTTGGTTTCATGCCAAGAAAGAGCACCACAGATGCAGTGTTTGCTTTGAGGATGTTAATAGAGAAGTACAGAGAAGGTCAGAAGGAGCTGCATTGTGCCTTTGTGGATCTGGAGAAAGCATATGACAGGGTGCCGAGAGAAGAACTGTGGTATTGTATGAGGAAGTCTGGAGTGACAGAGAAGTATGTTAGAGTGGTGCAGGACATGTATGAGAGATGTAAGACAGTGGTGAGGTGTGCTGTCGGTGTGACAGAAGAGTTCAAGGTGGAGGTGGGACTGCATCAAGGGTCAGCTCTCAGCCTCTTCTTGTTTGCTATGGTGATGGACAGGCTAACAGACGAGGTTAGACAAGAATCTCCATGGACTATGATGTTTGCAGATGACATAGTGATCTGTAGTGAGAGCAGAGACCAAGTGGAGGAAAATCTAGAGAGGTGGAGGTATGCCCTGGAAAGGAGGGGATTGAAGGTTAGTCTTAGTAAGACAGAATACATGTGTGTGAACGACAAGGACCCAAGAGGAACTTTGAGGTTACAGGGGGCAGAGATAAAGAAGGTGGAGGATTTTAAGTACTTAGGCTCAACAATTCAGAGCAATGGAGAGTGTGGAAAAGAGGTGAAGAAGCGCGTGCAGGCAGATTAGAATGGATGGAGAAAAGTGTCCGGTGTGATGTGTGATAGGAGAGTATCGGCAAGAATGAAGGGAAAAGTGTACAAGACGGTGATGAGGCCAGCAATGTTGTATGGTTTAGAGACAGTGGCCCTGGGGAAAAGACAGGAGTCAGAGTTGGAGGTAGCAGAGATGAAAATGTTGAGGTTCTCTTTGGGAGTAACGAGGATGGATAGGATCAGAAATGAGTACATCAGAGGGACAGCACATGTTAGATGTTTTGGAGACAAAGTCAGAGAGGCTAGATTGAGATGGTTTGGACATGTACAGAGGAGGGATAGTGAGTATATTGGTCATAGGATGCTGAGGTTGGAACTACCAGGCAAAAGGCCCAGAGGAAGACCAAAGAGAAGATTTATGGATGCGGTGAAGGCGGACATGAAGGTCGTTGGAGTAAGAGTAGAAGATGCAGAGGATAGGGAGAGATGGAGGCAGATCATTTGCTGTGGCGACCCCTGAAGGGAACAGCCGAAAGGAAAAGAAGAAGAGGAGGCCTTGTGTTTGCGGCATTTTCCTTGACCCTTTCCCCTATTCTTCCTTAATTTCCTTATTTTTTATTTCGATGAATATTTTAAAAAAATGCTTTGTCTCAAGCACAGCAAGTACAGTAGGCCCTTGACTATTCACAGTTTTGCACTCACGGTTTGAGTATTTGCGGACTGCAGAGCAACTCGCACATGATTCAAAATCAGCCAATGGCTGTCCTCCTTCCTGTTGATTGGCTGAGATTATGTAACGCCCCTTTTTCCTCATTCGCGCACAAGTTGTCAAGGAGCCTTTTTTTATTGTGTTTTTAATTAACAGTTAAGTTCTATGATGTCTCTTCTGAAGAAATAAGACTTTCTTCGGAAAAAACGACAGTTTCCTCTAAAGTTCCTAAAGATGAATAATCGTCTGAACTGTTGTAAAACACCCCACTATTAAAGTCTTTTTCAATTATTATTCCAGTACATGACCTAAGGTAATGTTTAAAATGTTTGTGTGTTATATTTTATTTACTGTGGTGTAGCATGTTTCTCATTTTGTTTAGTTTATCCAATTTATTACATTTCTTGTTCTTTTATGTCCTTTTTGTTATGGTCTGTGTTTTGGGGGCTTTGATTTTGGCGCTGTGCCTCTAACTTACTGTTTATTCTCCACTTCGGCTGAGGGGCGTGGCTGAGCTGCTCTATAGCACACACCTGAATTCACTATTCTCATTTACTCCCAATAAACAAAAGCAGCCTCACCTCTGTGCCAGAGGATTAACTCACATCACATCACCGCTTCTTTGGTTTGTAACGCTCTCTAACTTTTACACTCTAAAACTCTGTTGTGTATTTGCTCTGGCTGAGTGGCGTGGCTGAGCTGCTCAGACTTAATGCAGTTAATACCTGAATTCAGTCATCTCATGCCTAATGCAATACGTTCCTCTAGTGGGCATTTTTGAAAACTACAGTGCTGTATGTTTTTCAGAGAGAATGCATTTAAAGGTGTTTTTATATGTATGCTGTATAATGTTTATATTTTATTTTCAATAAATATCACAGTAAAAAAATTAGTTTTTTCTTAATCATTACTACATTTTACTACATTAATACTAGAATTAACGACTAAGACTGTCTATAGAATGTGTTTAAGAAGCATATTTTAGCGCATGTAATAGATACATAGTATTTTACTTCCGGCTGCTCATTCGCGCATGTGACGTGATACATAGGGTTTTACTTCCGGGTACAGAACTCGTGGATTATCTCGATTCGCGGGAGGGCTCGGAACTAAACCCCCGCGAATGTTGAGGGCCTACTGTATACCATACTGGAAGCACCAAGCCTTAAAGTGACCCTGGAGGTGACTTGCATCAATTGCTTGCAACCATTTCTTCAGTGCCTTGTGAGTGTCTTTGCTGTTTTTCAGATCAGTCATTGAATGGTCAAAGCATTTGCCTAGGCATTTAATGCTCTCATCCTGGATGGTGGGAATCTTCTCGTCTTGAATGATAAAAATATATGATGCAAGCTTTCCTTTGGTGATTGTGAGACTGCTTGACTTGGTTGCTTTATTTTCATTCTTGCCCAATTGATCATCTTATCCAGGGCTGAAAAAATACAACGGGTTCCCGCTAATGATTCGGTTATGACTGTGACATCATCCATGAATGCTCTGCATGATGGGTGCCTGGAATCGTCGTTTGACTTTGGCCCTTGCACTGGTTGATTCCTGCCTTGAGTAGCATATTCATGGTTGCGACAAATAATACAACAGAAACTGTACACCCTGCCATGATGAACTTCTCCAGACTTTGCCTACCCGTTGTGAAGTTGCTCACGGTGAAACGCATCTTAATGTTGGTAAAATGGTTCATGACTAACTTCATGACTTCTATTGGGACGTTGGGGGATACTGGGGTAAGCCTTGGCAATACCCAGCCACACCACTGATAGGTTCTTCTTGTTACTCTTAGCTTCTTTGATCAGCTGGCTTATCAATGCTGTGTACTCTAAGTATCCTGAGTGGCCTGGGATGCTTCCTTTTTGGGCACTGGTGTTGATGTACTTGTTTGTCAGGAAAAAGGTAGTAAGTTGCTTTGCTACTACAGACCAAAAGATCTTCCCTTCCACATCCAGCAGAGAGATTTCTCTGAACTGGTCTAGCCCTCTGGAATTAAGCTCTTTCAGTACAAGTCAGCCTTCTGCCAGGGTCTATGCTGAAGGTAGCTGATTCTTCTCCCAAACTGTACGAAGAAGCCTACAGAGGCGATTAAGAAGCTTTGGGCAGTTCTTGTAAATCTTGTATGTCATTCCTGCTGGCCCTGGAGCAAAACTTGATCTTGCGCAGTAGACAATTTTCTTAATTTCTTCAAATCACAGATCAGACAGATCAAATGGCACACCTGGTTCTGGCTCCTCTTCTGGATATGGGAGTTCTCCTAATGGGATGGCTCTGTATGAGTCATTGTGTATCTGATTGATGCTTCCTTCAATTTCTGCTTGTGAACATTCAAGCCTGCCACTCCAAGGTTTTCCTAGTAAGTCCGAAGCGAATCGAAATGGATTGCTGAAGAAATCCTTTCTTTGTTTCTTCTTCTTGCTCTGCTTCTTGCATAGTCTGTCAGTCGATCTCAGCTGCAGCAGTTTTCTTGCAGACTGTGTTGCAGCTCTTGGAGGTCTTCTTTCTCAGACTCTGGAGCCTTCTTCCATGACTTTCTAATTTTGCAAAGATCCTTGTGCAGATTAATTATCTGCTTTTGTCTTCTGCTTGTACCTCCTTGGGGCGAATTTCTCTTCATGGCTTGAACTCCAAACATGCTCCTGCATTTTCCATAAATCACCTTGCTTAAAAGCGGGATCTTCTTACATGCCTCTCCTTTGAGGCATTTCTCAAGAATGGCATTCAGGTTAGTGTCTAAAATTTGCCACTTCTTGTCTGTTGATGGTGGGAACTGTAGTCTAGCTTTCTTCTCCTGGACAACTCCTTTCCCTACACCTCTTGGTTCTTGGGCCGTCGTGCCAGGATTGGTCTCAGCGTGGAGGTTCTGAGCACTGAGGTGAGACTCCTGGCTCAGATCCTCCTATAACTTATTGTCTAGTTAATTTTCAATAGCTTTGCACTGCCTTAACTGCTCCTTACACTTTTTTGGTGTATTCTCACTCCTTTCACATTCTTGAAGAATCTTCCGCAGCTTCCACATCGGCACCTTGTTACTGTTGCTGCTTGCTTCAGAGCTTGCATTAAGCTTCTAGTCCTTATTGTATTGCTTGGTTCGCGATCCTTTGAACCAGTCCGGGTTTGCAGTTCATCCTCCCCCGCCGCTCGGCCTGCAAGAACCTCAACATTTTCATCTCTGCTCCCTCCAACTCTGACTCCTGTCTTTTCCCCAGGGCCACTGTCTCTAAACTATACATCACTGGCCTCATCACCGTCTGGTACACTTTTCCCTTCATTCTTGCCGATACTCTCCTATCACACATCACACCGGACACTTTTCTCCATCCATTCCAACCTGCCTGCACGCGCTTCTTCACCTCTTTTCCACACTCTCCATTTCTCTGAATTGTTGAGCCTAAGTACTTAAAATCCTCCACCTTCTTTATCTCTGCCCCCTGTAACCTCACCGTTCCTCTTAGGTCCTTGTCGTTTACACACATGTATTCTGTCTTACTGAGACTAACCTTCATTCCCCTCCTTTCCAGGGCATACCTCCACCTCTCTAGATTTTCCTCCACTTGTTCTCTGCTCTCTCTACAGATCACGATGTCATCTGCAAACATCATAGTCCATGGGGAATCTTGTCTAACCTCGTCTGTCAGCCTGTCCATCACCATAGCAAACAAGAAGAGGCTGAGAGCTGACCCTTGATGCAGTCCCACCTCCACCTTGAACTCTTCTGTCACACCAACAGCATGCCTCACCACTGTCTTACATCTCTCATACATGTCCTGCACCACTCTAACATACTTCGCTGCCACTCCAGACTTCCTCATGCAATACCACAGTTCTTCTCTCGGCACCCTGTCATATGCTTTCTCCAGATCCACAAAGGCACAATGCAGCTCCTTCTGACCTTCTCTGTACTTCTCTATTAACATCCTCAAAGCAAACACTGCATCTGTAGCACTCTTTCTTGGCATGAAACCAAACTGTTGTTCACAAATGCTGACCTCTGCCCTTAGTCTTGCTTCCACTATTCTTTCCCATAGCTTCATTGTATGGCTCATCAACTTTATCCCTCTGTAGTTGCCACAACTCTGTACATCTCCCTTGTTCTTAAAAATGGGCACAAGCACACTTTTCATCCATTCCTCCGGCATTTGCTCACTTTCTTAGACCTTGTTGAATATTGTTGTCAGAAAATCTACTGCTACCTCCCCTAGACACTTCCATACCTCAACTGGTATATCATCAGGGCCAACTGCCTTTCCACTCTTCATCCTCTTCAATGCCCTCCTCACTTCTCCCTTACTAATCTTTGCTACTTCCTGGTCCTCGATGGTCACCTCTTCTACTCTTTTTTTTTTTTTTCTCTCTCATTTTCCTCATTCATCAGCTCTTCAAAGTACTCTTTCCATCTTCCCAGCACACTTCTGTCATCAGTCAATACATTTCCCTCTCTGTCCTTTATCACTCGAACTTGCTGCACGTCTTTCCCATCTCTATTTCTCTGCTGTGCTAACCTGTATAAATCACTTTCTCCCTCCTTACTGTCCAACCTATCATACAAGTCATCATACGCCCTCTGTTTGGCCTTTGACACCGCTACGTTCGCCTTACACTGTGTTTCCCTGTACTCCTGTTTACTCTCTTTGGTCCTCTCTGTGTCCCACTTCTTCTTAGCTAACCTCTTCTTTTGTACACACTCCTGCACTTCCTCATTCCACCACCAAGTCTCCTTATCTACTTTCCTTCCAGAGGACACACTAAGTACTCTCCTACCAGTCTCCCTGATCACATTGGCTGTGGTTGTCCAGTCATCTGGAAGCACTTCCTGACTACCCAAAGCCTGTTTCAACTCCTCCTTGAAGACAACACGACACTATTCCTTTTTCAGCTTCCACCATTTTGTCTTCTGCTCTGCCTTTGCCTTTTTTCACCTTTCTCACCATCAGCGTCATCCTGCACACCACCATCCTATGCTGTTTGGCAACACTCTCACCCACTACTACTTTGCAGTCACTGACTTCCTTCAAATTACATCGCCTACACAAGGTGTAGTCTACCTGTGTGTTCTTACCTCCGCTTTCATAAGTCACCCTATGCTCCTGTTTATTCTTGAAGAAAGTATTCACCACACCCATTTCCATCCTTTTTGCATAATCGATCAACATCTGTACTGTGTTCCTGTCCTTAATACCAAACCTGCCCATCACTTCCTCGTCCCCTCTGTTGCCTGCACCAACATGTCCATTGAAGTCTGCCCCAATGACCCTTCTTTCATCTCTGGGGGTACTCTGCATCACTTCATCTAACAAACTCCAGAATCTCTCCTTCTCTTCTAGCTCACATCCTGCCTGTGGGGCATAAGCACTAACAACATTGACCATTACGCCTTCAATTTCTAACTTGAGACACATCACTATGTCTGACAATCTTTTACAAGATGGCGCCGGGTGAACTGCAGCCAGTTACAGGAGCTCTTCAGCTTATTTTCCTTTTTTTTCCCTCTTTTCTATTGTATATAGGTGTGTTTCTTTTATCTTTTTTCAAATTTTCTTTTTCTTTCTTCAATCCTGCATCTGTGAAACCCACTTTTATGATGCTTTTGTTTTCTGTGCACTTTTACTTTCACTTTTTGGATCGGCGTCAGGAAATTCTTTCACGACATCTCTGAGCAACGCAGGTCTTACACACGTGAGACCCTCCTCGGCCTGTGCGTCCCCGCCCTCCTTCACGCAGAAAAGCCCGTTGTTCCTGTGGAAATACGGAGGAAAAGGAGAGACTGCAGAGAGGGACGAAAGATGCGGGGGACATGTGTTCCCTCTGTCATCATGGGAAATGTCCGCGCGATCGCCAACAAGACCGAGGAGCTGGCGGCGCTGACCCGGCAGCAGAGGGAGTACCGGGAGCAGAGGGAGGACCGGGAGTGCAGCCTCGTGTTTTTCGGAGACGTGGCTGAATGAACTCACACCGGACCCTGTGGTTTCTCTTAACGGATTCACACTCGCGAGTGCAGATCGGAGTGTCACGGAGAGCGGAAAGAAGAAAGGAGGGGCCGTGGTGGTCTATGATGGTGCCACCCGGCCAACGTGCACGTGAAGGAGCAGCTATGACTCTGTGGTAGCCTCTGCAATCCTTTACGCTGCCATCTGCTGGGCCCCGGGCAGCACAGAGCGGGACAGAAAGAGACTGAACAAGCTGGTCAGGAAGGCCAGCTCTGTCCTAGGCTGCCCACTGGACTCTATGGAGGAGGTGAGTGAGAAGAGGATGGTAGCAAAGCTCACATCCATCATGGTCAACAGCTCTCACCCACTGCACCAGACTGTAGAGAAGCTGAGTAGCTCCTTCAGTGGACGACTGAGACATCCTCAGTGCAGGAAGGAGCGCTACCGCAGGTCGTTCATTCCCACCGCTGTCAGACTGTACAACGCCACTTTGTAACTGTCTGTGAAAATACCGGTGATGTGCAATAAAAACCCTGTGCACTTTAATCAACCACATCTACCCCACTGACTGTGAACCATATCAACCCATCTACTATGCCCTCAGATACATGTACACTTGAATATAGGCCAGTCTACAAAGTTGTTCCCTTCTTTTCTTTTTTATTGTATATTAATTTATATATATATTCATGTATCTATTTATTTATTTACTTATATAATATATATGTATCTATTTTTGCACCCCCTACTGATGGTACCTCAAGAGCCGGTAACAGTGAATTTCTCCATTGTGAGATTAATAAAGCTGTATCTTATGTTATCTTTTCACTTCTAGAACATTCCTGACAAACCCCTCCTTCAAGATGACTCCTACTTCATTTCTCTTCCTATCCACACCGTGATAAAACAGCTTAAACCCTGCTCCTAAGCTTCTAGCCTTGCTACCTTTCCACCTGGTCTCCTGAACACACAGTATGTCTACCTTCCTCCTCTGCATCATGTCAGCCAGCTCTCTATCTTTTACTTGCATAGTTCCAACATTTAAAGTCCCTACTCTCAGTCCTAGGCTAACGCATTTCCTCTTCTCTCTCTGCCTATGGACACGCCTCCCGCCTCTCCTTCTTCGATGTCTTTGACCAACAGTAGTCCAATTTCCATCAGCACCCTGTTGGTTGACAGCACTGATGGCGGTTGTTGTTAACCCGGGCCGATCCGGTATGAATTTTGTTTTGACCATTTGCGTTTTTAATGTGGCAGAAGTTTTACGCTGGATGCCCTTCCTGTCGCAACCCTCTGCATTTATCCGGGCTTGGGACCGGCATATGGGGGAGAGACACTATATATATATATATATATATATATATATATATATATATATATATATATATATATATATTCACTTGTAAAAAAAAAAAAACGCTTTGATAAACGGTCTCGCAAGGCAAAATAAGTGCATACACTCTACATGCTAAAATAAGTGTGTGTACCACGTATACCTGCGTATACAGCCCTGCACCTCTTTCTTTCTCATTTGTGCACAAGTTATCAACGTGATGACAGCCATGACTCTGTCGACTCCACATGCTCTTTCTATGCCCCCCTGGTAAGTTATTGTTTAGAATGTTTGTGTCTGAGATTTCAAGTACTGTAGCATGTTTATCCTTTTGGTTTGTATTAGTTTTTTTTATAAGCACATACACTGAATTTATTCATGTATGTACTGTACGTACATATGTATTTTATGTGTATATCTATTAATAGGGTATTCACAAGGAAATCGATTACAGTTCACCATACAGTATACATTCTAGGAATTATATATATATATCAGAGTACAAAATTAAAAAGTTATTACTTAACCATTACCATTTTACTGCATTATTACTGTATTAATGAGTAAAACTGTCTATAGAGTGAGTTTAAGAAGCATATTTTAGCACATGCAATATCATACATAGGGTTAAAAAAACGCATCAATAATTCGCGGATATTCCGGATTTGCGGGGATTGGAGGAACGTAACTCCCATGAATAATGAGGGCTTACTGTATCAGGTATGACCTCCATCTGTATTGATATGGGTGATGACTTGCGTTGATACAGGAGGTGATTTGCAATAATACATCACGGCGAAACCGATGCTGCAAATGCTGTAACCGGATGTAGCGATCCTGCTCCTGAGTCATCCACTCTCGCTCGCCCTGAATGTGGCCTGTTGTCAGCTGACCCTGTCATGCTGTGGCGGTAAATCAGGCTTGTGATGTGGTGGGTTGTGTACAGCCCATACACCTCTCAGCCTCACTGTAGCTCAACCCGACCTCCACCATACCCATTGCCTGAAGATATTGTTCATAGGGTAGACGTGGCATTATGACGTGCACTATGCTAATAAGAACAGCGGACATTTTTGAGCCTTTATATCTGCTTTCCATACCATTCCTGAAACTGTGCAGATATAAATTTATGCATTGTTTTGCTCAAAATGCAATTCGTCCACTCTTGCAAAGTGATGATACACGTGCAGTGAAGTGTGACAAAACGACAACTCACCATTTTCTCAAGTGCTGAAGTACTATCATCAATAAAGCCACAAGGTAAACTCCCAACCATTCTACAAGCACTGATATACAGAAATTTCTCTTTCAACATTTTTAATGACAGTCAGTATTCTATCAAAACAGGTATGAACTAAAATCAATAAGACCTCTGTAAATGTGCTGTTGTATCTACCACTAACAGGATAGCCGCAAGCGTTGTCACGGTAAAGTTCAGTAAGATAGGGCCTCTGTACATCATGTTTTGTTTGTCCAGTACATTACACAGATGTTCACTTGGATTGCAGTCTGGGGATTTTGGAGATCAAGTGGACATCCTGAATTGTTTACGTTGTTCCTCAAAACATATGCGTTGCAGATTAACATTTCTGTGACGGGGTGTACTTGGGCTATAGCAATATTTAAAAGTGGTATGTGTCAGATTATCCAAATCAGTGCTGTCAACTCGCTTGGGTCAGGTCAGAGTTCACTTTGCAAAGAGTAACATTGTAACCAAGTACAACCTGCACATGGTCAGGTGATTGCGGTCAGGCAACTAAACCAGCATGCCACCGCAGTTTTGAGCTGTTGAGGAGAGCAGGACGAAATACAAGTCTAAGGGCGGTTGAACTCCATGTCAGCCAGCAGCCTTTATGCATCTCTCAAGATTCCAGTGTTGCATTGTATAGTACACCCCGAACAGCTTACCATTCTAGTACAGACCTTAATACAACCCTCTCTCTTGCTCTCTCTCTCCCACACACACACACACACACACACACACACACACACTCACACACACACAGGCATAGCAGTGGACAGGGTTCAGTATGAAACACAGTAAGCTGTAATACACTGTTCTGATTACTTTATATCATTAAGAGTTTCAGTGGGTTGTGCCGCAGTGGCTCTACTGTAGAACTGGACCACACAAAATTCACTCCCTGTGTGCAACAGCCAGTCTTGGGCACCCATGGCACTGTCACAGATTCATTGGTTGTCCTGCCCTGGAACACTTTTTTTTTTTTTTTTTATAGGCGCTAACCACTGCATACCATGAGTTCCCGAAGAATACATTTTTAATTATTATTTTATGTTTTCAGAACATGACCCACCACTGTGTTTTTTCCATAAGGTAAAACAGTAACAGTTACCAGAAGCAAATTATTCATAGGATCACTGTGGTAGATTGAGTATTTTTTTACAGTGAAGGTAAAAAAAATTATATTCAGAATTTTTATGATCAATTATACACAGCACTTTTGTACAGGTGGACCTTTCTCAACACTTTGCAAAACATGTTGACGTATATGAAATATTTTCTCCATGTGTAGCATCCCTGTCATTCCAGTCGGACTCGCTTGATCGGAGATGGTGGCGACTCCAGAGAGAATGCAGTCGGAGAAGATGGACGAGCTTCAGGGAAATGCTCTGTACAGTACTTCTCAATGTACGGCTTAGCAACATTCCACACCTGAGTAAAACAAACAATAAAACCAGTAAACATAAAAACACAACTTGTCATTACTGATATGAATCACAATTCAGCACTGTAAAAATATCTGGTGTGGAAAAGGAAGCGATGATTGGTGGAACTGCTCAATCGTACGTGGGTCATGGAAAGGTTGGTGCCTATCTCTGCTAAGACTGGTAAAAGACAAGGTACACCCTGAACAGCTTGCTAGGTCATTGCAGGGCAACACATAAACAAGCATTTACACTCACACTAACACCTTTGGATTGTTGGAGGAAACAAGAGTACCTGGAAGAAACCCACAGAAATAGAGGGAGCTCATGCAAACTACATGCAGAAACTCCCCTGTTAAGCTGAAGTGTCAACTTCAATTTTGTCAATTTTTGCAAGATTTGAGTGGAATGGTGCTGCAATAGTGGTTTACATGTATTCCTCATGCAACTGACTGCTCTAAATTGTCTGTAGGTATGGGTGTACGTGTAAAGGATTGTATGGGTTGCCCCAGCGCTAGTCTGGTGAGCTGTTCATGGTGAAACCCAGCTTTGCTCAGAAGCAGCTGAGATCAGCTCCAGCCTCCTCATGACTCAAGTAGGATTAAGTGGTTTGGCAAAGGAGGTGAGCAAGGGTGTAGGCTGGTCTGACCATGGGGGGTGGTGGGGTGTACATCTTGGTTGACCGGAACTCAAGTCCCAGGGGCTATAATTTTATTTATTATATTACTAAGCACTTTGGGGGAACCAGGTACACCCGTGGGTAGATTTATAAACTTTAAAAAATGGCTGTCTATACAGGGGTGAACTGCAATCAATTAATATAGTTCAACCAAAAACATTCTGAAATATATTTCAAACTAAATTTGCAAGTACATGTGCTAAATAAATGTACAAATATTAATACATATTTACAGCACAAAGACATACTATTAATTTTCTAAAAGTATTTACCATTAGGCTGCAGATACCGGCTGGATGGCTTATGATTATTTTAGCCATTCATTCTCTGTGCGTCAATGTTTGTGTTCGAACAGATGTACATTCACCGGAAGCGGTACTAACAAACTGTGCTTTATTCTCACACTCGCACTTTGTTTGATTGACAGTGTTCAGCTATTATTGCTGACTGATACTATGTGAGGCGCTCCACTGAAATAGGCACCTGTTGTTGATTGTTGATTGGTCAGCTCGGGCTTGCACAGGCGCAGTGCCCATTAAACAGTAACTTCCGGTGTTAAGTTCCAGTTTCCGGTTTACTGCATGCTGAATTTATCTCCAACTTTCTCTTCAGTAACATTAAATTTATTTATAAGATTGTGAATACACATAATTTCTTGTTCAGCGGAACTCAACTCCTGCTGTGTGTGTATGTGTGTGTGTGTGTGTGTGTGTGTGTGTGTTTGGGGGGGGGGGGGGGTTGCACGCACACCCTGTGCTCCTCCAGCCTACGCCCTTGGTGAGTGATAGCAAACCAATCAGAACATGCTATTCCTATGTAATACATAGCAAATAGGATTAAATTCAAAATTTTACATGATTTTGCAATGCTTATCAAGATTAAAAACATAAACAGGTCCATGTAGAGAATTATTTAAGTTTATTATAGTGTATTGAATCACAACCTCAGTTTTAATCATGGTTTTGCTGTACTGTATATGGAAACGATCCTATAAAAAACTAACAAATAAAACTAGGTTTAATGGCCACATAGTGGGGCCAGTGGCATAGTGGTTAGGGTGCTGCACTCATGATCGGGAGGGTGTGAGTTCAAATCCCAGATAGACCCCTGGGCAAGGTTTTAACCACATGTGTGCCTCTGTTCACCCAGCAGTATAAATGGGTACCAGTAAAGATATACTGGGAAGGTAACCTGCGATGGACTAGCATCCCATCCAGGAGAAGTTGTATTCCTAGTCGCTTCATGGTATGGAAACCGGGGATAAGCACCATCCTGATGAGCTACTATGGCTCAGGTGTAAAAAGCCCAAAGGACTTTAATGGCCGCAAAGGATGAGATTTACCTTCTGTTCGATGAGAAGACGATGGGCAGTCTCAATGTCTGCAGCCATAAACCTGTCTTTTATCCAAGGCCTGTGTGTTAGTAAAAGAATAAAAGAGATGGAGATGGACAGAGAAGATAGTAATGAAGGAAAAAAATACAGAATAAACTACACTGAATGTGGTATGTTTGGGATAGTACAGTCAAACTTACTTAACCACAGAGCGAACAAGGTCATACACCTTCTCCAAAGGCGTTGTGGTACGGAGTGGCCGGAGAAACTCAATCCCTTGACAAGCTGCTAGCATTTCAATAGCCAGGACTGAGAAAATACATGGAAGACAGGTGATGTCAGAAACACACACCCTTAAACTCTGAACAAGGATTAAGCCTATCAAACTGGTGTGCGTGCATGAGGGTAGGCTGAAAAGTTCATAGACTGAGTAATGGTGTATAGACTAAGAGGGCAGAAGAAATGGCAGAGTAATAAAACCCAAGAGTTTCCATACCAAGGGATCCAAGTGCTACAACACCGTTAAAAGATGTGTGTAGGTCACAGGGGAGTCTAAGTTACATAATTAAGCATTTGGTCAAATTTGAGCATTGCATTACAGTCAGCTTCTGAACCTTTCAGCCCACACAGTACTATAATTGCGAGCTCTATGAGGGCGGTGACAGGATACCAGATTTCATTATATCAATTCGAAGCCATTACTGTGTTGGACATACCACACTTTTGACCATTCGCTATCATTTTTTTTAATGCTGAAAATCTGTAACACTTCCCCCTCATTTGCAACTCTGTGTATTGTGAATTTAATATTATCTTTATGATCAGGTTGGCCATTGTAGGTTTCCAGTCCCTCTCGATACTAATCCAAGGTAAAACGGACAAGTGATTTTAATGGCGGGCAATGGTGGCGTGGTTGTAGGGTGCTGGGTCACTGATCCCAAAATTTGGGGTTCAAGCCCCGCTATCAACAGCTTCAATGGGTGTGGGGGGGGGTGACAACCTGTTGATAGTGGGGTTCAAGCCCCACTATCAACTGGGTGTGTGGGGGGGTGACAACCTGTTGATAGTGGGGTTCAAGCCCCACTATCAACAGGTTGTCACCCCCCCACACCCATTGAAGCTAACTGGGTTATCAAAGGCTCGCCATGTCTCTCACTGTCTATGGTGTGAGGTTCATGCAAAAGAACCATTGTGGACTTTCGACAAGAGTAGTATACCTACTATATTAGTGTGTTTCCACCCTGTGTCCAAGGTGTACTCTACCCTTTCCCAGAGTTGGTGGAGATGGGTACCAGCCTCCCTGTGACCTTAATTAGGATTAAGCGGTTCAGAAAATGAATGAATGAATGATTTTAATGGCACTTTGGATATGTTCAACACTTAATAATGGATGTTCTCAGCACATCGCTTCCAGCAATAAAGAATAGGATTCTGCCACTACGCAGATAGAGTTCAACAGTGTATGATACATACAGACTAGCTTTAATTATCCAGCATCTGAGACATCAGCAGGCCTTATTTAACTGTACCTTTTTAACATGCTGAACAATAAGGACCCTACTTGGTATAACGGAACATTTTGTACAGGAAAAAAATGTGCAATCTGAAAAATTGTAAAAGCTTGCCAATTTAAACTTTGCTCTAGCGGCAGCTGCCTGACAAAATACAAGATCAGAAGAGGAAGCCGCTTGAAAGGGGAAAAGTTTGGCTTGTTAGATAAGGCTTTCTATATTAGTTCAGGCGCCAACGTGCTGAAGGGTAGCCTATTAGTGGGCCTTTGTTTATAGAGAAGGCAGCCAAGTTACGAAACGACCTCGGTATGGATGAGGGTAATATTTCTATTGGGTGGCTGCGTAATTTTAAGTCTTCTGCCTTTTTTTGGTAAGTAATATTGTACACCATTTCTTTATTCTTGTATTCTAGATTTAATTTTAATTTATTTTACATATATTGATGGGAAGGTTCTGATACATTGGCAAATCTGATTTTCCTGAAGGTGCCGGATAATGGAAACCAGTCTGTATGTATCTGTTTAAACCTTGTTCCACGTGCTCAATCACTCTTAGAGCCTTCCTGGCAGCCCATCCTCCCATAGACACGTGATCTTCAGTGGCTGCACTGGTAGATAATGAGTCCACTGAGGAGGGGTGGCACAGCACCTTATTTTCAGAAACTGCAAAGAAAAGAAAGACCTTCAGCATGTAATAATAATATAATAATAAAGTCTGGCTGATGGCTTGTACACATTCAGGCCTATTTGAATTCATGAATGATCCTAACCAAACTTGGCAGTCATACAGTCCAGAAGTCATGTTTAATTATCTGACTGATCAGACTCATGGTGTGATGTGTGTGGGCGTGAGTGAGTGAGTGAGGTGAGAACTGTGTGAGGTGACTGACCGAGAGCTGCTGCAGTGCAGTGTGCAATCATAAAGCCTGAATTCAGTCCTCCTTCATTAACCAGGAATGCAGGTAGCTCACTGAGAGAGGGGTTACACAGACGCTCGATACGCCTCTCACTGATGGACGCCAATTCATGAACTCCTATTGCCAAGTAATCTAGCGCCTAAAAAATGGAATTGGGACACAGAGAGGCACAATTTTTTGGTTTTGTATATTCTTAAACATCATAAATGTAATTGATATAAACAATACTTTTGCTGGGTACTCTCCATGGAAGTTTCCTCCAGAAATGGTCTCTCCTCTTTCTGCGAAGACCATCTAGATTATTTATCAGGGTTAACTTTTTCAGTTTTAGAAGTAAAGTTAAAAATAGACCACAGGGGTCCAGACATTCCTGCTGAAAGGACCGTTTCCTAATACTCCAATATAGAACAAGCATAGCAAGTTTGAAAGGCCCAGCGTCAGCACACGGCAAGTAAATACCAGAAACCTAATATAGTTTTGCCTCTGTGACCTTTAAAAGTAGGTCAAGGTCACGCACACAGAAACTTAGCCTAGCACCCATAGTAGTGAATCAGCAAAGCAAGTTTGAAAGCTCCAGCCTCAGCATGCGACAAGTAAATGTCCAAAAACTAAAATGTATGGGGCAACAAACAGACGGACAGACAGATAGATAGACAGAAATCATTCCTATAGCTCATTGTGGGTGGAACCTTAAAAAAAAGAATAGTGCAGATTATCATGACATGATAGATCTTTGGTGCAGAAAGGATACAGGATTATCAGTAGCACTGTTAATTTCAGTATTTATGATATTTCTCACAAAAGCAATCGTATCATTGACGATGCCATGGACCTGAAAAAATTAAAGATGGTTCTGATCAGGCTGATTTTTAATTTAAAACAAACAAACAAAAAAATCACAGATATTTCAAGTGCAAAATCTCTCAGAGCCAAATAAAATGCTCTGAGCTTACCTGAGGACAGCAACGCATAGTGTAGGCATCCTGGACACGGTCGCAAAACCTGTGACTTTCTATAAATGTAAACAACAAATGAAAGGACCAGTTTATGTTAGTCTGGAACGGTTTATATTAAGCTTTATGTCTTTTGCAGTGTTTTCACCTGCAATCTCAGAAGGATGATGATCAGAGTCCAGAAGAGCACGGAAACGCAAGGCCACCTCTTTCTGTCCTGGGTGGGGACGCAGCTCATGGATGTCTGCAAGAGGTTTGGTGTGTATGCGTATGGAGTTTTGTTGTAACAGGTGCTGAAACAGGTCATATTTTAAGGAGACGTTTCACTGAATTTCTCCGTTTATCCATCACTAATATGTAAAGAGCTCTCTGTTTCTACAGTGGCATGGTGAGATACGTACTGTTATCTAATGGAGAAAGAAAGAGTGAAGTACTGAGCCCCGTGTACAGCGTCTATCCTTTTGGCACTCTTCATAAAATTTATCAGTAATATAATTATATTAAACAAACCTTAAATATTTAAAATAAATATGATGCACTGTATTCATTCATTCATTTTCTAAGTCATTTAATCCTAATTAGGGTCACAGAGAGGTTGGCGCTCATCTCAACCGACTCAGGGTGAGAACAAGGTACACCCTAGACAGCTTGACACCCAGACCACTGCAGGACGAACATTCACAAAACCATTCACACTCACACCTAGGGATGATTTGGAACAGCCAGTTATTCTAATGTGCATGCCATGGGACTGTGGGAAGAAACCGGAATTACTGGGAGGAAAAATACAAACTCCAAACAGAAACACCTGAGCCCAGGACTCGAACCCAGGACCATTTTGTCGTGAGGCAGATGTGCTAACCACTGCACTACCTTTAAAGTTATGCTTCCTCTAAATATCTACAGCTATGAAAAAATAGGAGACCAATTTTAATAGGGTTCTCCAATAAGAATGAGCTCTGTGTTGTTGTTTTTTTTTTTTTTTTTTTTTTTTTTTCCATAGCTGTATCTCATGCCGGCTCAGACGTCGCCCGGTCAAACAAGGTCCGTGTCCCCAACTGTGGAACCAGGGTTGGGTCGAAAAATATGCCCCTTGAACAAACCCTATTAAGACTGCAAAAGAGACCCTCAAGCTTGCCACATGGAATGTCTGCACTCTTAATAGCCCAGGAAACCTGGACCTCCTAAAACATGCAAGATCAAACCTTACAACTGTGATCGCTTAGGCTTGGCAGAAACACACTGGCCAGGCAAAGGTGAGATGAACAACTGCGAAATCATCTGGTCCAACGAAGAAAGCTGTTCGCAGAAGAGGAGTCGCTTCATTCTCAGTAAGAAAGCTCGCGTATCATAACAGACAGATTCAAACATCTATGCAGCCATCAACAGCACCATTGAAGAAATCATCCCAATCACACTCAAACCACGGAAAACCTGGATCACAAATGCAACTCTCAAACTAGCAGATAGGAAACGACAAATGAAAAATAGCATCTCCCACTCTAATAACGATTGAAACAAATACTGAAAACTGTGCAATGAAGTCAGAAAAGCAGCAAGAAAGGATAAAGAGAACTGGCTTAAACAGCAATGCAGCCTGATCCAAAACCAAAGCAGAGCAACTTATAAACTAATCAAAGACCTCAACAGGAAATATCAACTCAGACAGGGGACCATCAAAGACCAAAAATGGCCAGATCTTACAGACCAAAGAAGAAATTCTCAAAAGATGGACATCTTACTGTGAATCTCTCTACAAGTCCATCAACACTGATCAGTTCTGCGTGAATGAACTTAATGCTATCCCGCCATCTGTCTGTCTTCCTTTCGGCTTTTTCCCTTTTTTATTTGGGAGTCGCCACAGCGAATCATCTGATTTGCATGTTTGATTTGGCAGAGGTTTTTACGTCGGATGCCCTTCCTGTCACAACCCTTTTTAGCAAGGGACAGAAACACGCTGACGACTTTGCAGCCTACTCTTTACGAAAGTCAGCAATGGTTCTTTTACATGCCTCTCACCATAGACAGTGAGAGACATGGCCCGCCTTTGATAACCCAGTTAGCTGCACTGGGGGGGACAGTGACAACCTTGTGGAAAGTGGAACTCGAACCCCCAACCTTTGGATCAGCGATCCAGCGCCCTATACCACTAGACCACCACTGCCCCACCATCTATCGAAGATATTAATGACCCAATCCTGATGGACGAAGTTACCAATGCAATCAAACAACTCAAACACAATAAGAGTCCAGGTACTGATGGCATCGTAGGAGAGATTATCCAAGCTGGAGGAGATAACCTGGCGATGCACATCCACAAACTCTGCAGTGCTGCCTGGGAAGCAGAGAAAATCCCTGAAGAATGGTCTAAAGCGATCGTGGTTACCATGCCCAAAAAAGGTGACCTCTCCCAATGCAGCAACTACTGCACACTGTCGCTGATTAACCACATGTGTAAATGCCTCCTAATTATCATCCACAACAGACTCAGAGATAGAATTGAACCCCACCTTGCTGAGGAACAGGCTAGATTCAGGCAGGAGAGGAGCACCGTCCAACAAATCCTTATCCTGAGGCTCATAGCTGAAAAAGCCCACAGAAAGAACATTACCATCTATAACTGTTTCATTGACTTCCCAAAATCTTTTGACACTATTGACCACATAACCATCTGGGCGGTCCTTAAATCCTATGGAATTGAACCCAAGCTCATCTACATGCTTGCCAGCATTTATCAGAGCTCCAAAGCAGCAGTGCGTATCGGCAATGACATGGGCGACTGGTTCAAACAAGAGAAAGGTTCACAACAGGGAGACCCCATCTCTCCAAACATTTTCATCACCATTCGTACCTGGAAAGAGTTACGGATAACATCCAAGCCACTGACAGTGGCATTGTAGTCTCAGGCATCAACATTAACAATCTCCGCTTCGCCGATGACATTGACCTACTGGATTTTGATACCCCCAGCCTCCAAAGAAACACCAATATGGTTAACACTGAAGGTAGAAATGATAAATGTTAACAAAGGTACTGCTGATAAATGTTAACAAAACATGTATGGCCTTTGGGAGTAATGTTGATATCGAGCTAAAAATCGATGACTCAAATGTTGAATGCGTTCAAGAATTTGAATACTTAGGAAGCCTGTTCACCACTGACAACGATATCAGTAAAGAAATCAGAAGACGCATCAGCAAAGCCTATGGTGCTCCAAATTCTGAGAACCTGCGTATTCAGCATCCTCCTCTATGTGGCAGAGGCGTGGACATTAAAGCTGCGCAACCGCCAAAGACTTCTCGCTTTTGAGATGAAATGTTATTGCAGGATACTTAACATCCGCTGGTACCAGAGAGTCACCAATGAGAACATAAGGAAAAGGATTAACTGCCCACAGAACAACATTCCCCCCTCCCTGAATCGCCACCTTATCATGGTGGAGGGGTTTGCATGACCTAATGACATCTGAGAGAGGGCACAGTAAGCAGTCTCCCTTGCCCGGACGCGGGTCACCGGGGTTCCCTCCTGGAGCCAGACCTGGGGGAGGAACTTGAAGGCAAGCGCCTGGTGGTCGGGCTTAGCCCGAAAAGGAGACATGGGTCTGCCCTCCCATGGACCCACCACCCGTGGGAGGAGTTTTAGGGGTCAGGTGCAGTGTGAGTTGGGTGGCAGCCGAAGGCATGGGTTCTGTCGGACCAATCCTCGGCTACTTACTCTGATCCTTGGGACATGGAATGTCACCTCTCTGGCGGGGAAAGAGCCTGATCTGGTGCGCGATGTGGAGAGATACCGACTAGATATAGTCGGGCTTACCTCAACGCATAGCTTGGGCTCTGGAGCCATCCATCTCGAGAGAGGATGGAACTTATTCTATTCTGGAGTTGCTCATGGGGAGAGGCGGCGAGCCGGTGTGGGTATTCTTGTTGCCCCCCGTCTCGGTGCCCAAATGTTGGGGTTCTTCCCAGTTGACGAAAGGGTAGCTTCCCTCCGTCTTCGGGTGGGGGGGACGGGTCCTGACTGTTATTTGTGCTTATGCACCAAATGACAGTTCAGAGTACCCACCCTTTTTGGAGTCTTTAGGGGGGGTGTTGGAGAACGCTCACGCGGGAGACTCACTCGTTGTCTTGGGAAACTTCAACGCCCATGTGAGCAACAATAGTGTGACCTGGAAGGGTGTGATCGGTAGGTACGGCCTCTCCAATCTGAACCCGAATGGTGTTTCGTTGTTAGACTTCTGTGCTTGTCACAGTTTGTCTATCACGAACACCATGTTCAAACATAAGTGTGCCCATAAGTGCACTTGGCACCAGGACACCCTAGGTCGCAATTCGATGATTGACTTTGTAGTCGTGTCATCGGACTTGCGACCATATGTTCTATACACTCGGGTGAAGAGAGGAGCTGAGCTGTCTACCGATCACTACCTGGTGGGGAGTTGGCTTTGGTGGTGGGGGAGGCTGCCTTCCAGACCTGGCAGGCCCAAGTGTGTAATCAGGGTCTGCTGGGAACGTTTGGTGGAGTCCCCTGTCTGAGAGGGAATACTTTGAGGTCTCCTCAATCCCACCAACATGCCCTCCGTGGAAGAGGAAGACCCTGGGGGTTTTGGTGGGGGTCCGCACATCACTGGAGTGGAGGTCACTGAGGTTGTCAAAAAGCTCCGAGGTGGTCGAGCTCCGGGGTTGGATGAGATCCGCCCGGAATATCTCAGGGTTCTGGATGCTGTAGGACTGTCTTGGTTGACACGTCTCTGCAACATCGCGTGGTCATCGGGGGCTGTACCTCTGGATTGGCAAACTGTGGTGGTGGTCCCGATTTTTAAGAAGGGGGACCGGAGGGTGTGTTCCAATTATCATGGAATTACACTCCTCAGCCTACCTGGGAAAGTCTATGCAGGGGTACTAGAGAGGAGGATCTGACCGTTAGTCGAACCTTGGATTCAGGAGGAACAATGTGGTTTTCGTCCTGGCCGTAGCACTCTTGACCAACTCTATACGCTCCACAGGATTCTGGAGGGGGCATGGGAGTTTGCCCAATCCATCCACATGTGCTTTGTAGGTTTGGAGAAGGCTTTCGACCGTGTCCCTCGAACGATCTTGTGGGGCATGCTCCGAGAGTACGGCGGTCTAAATCTGTTGCTACGAGCCATTCGGTCGCTGTATCATCAGAGCCAGAGTTTGGTCCGTATTGGTAACAATAGGTCGAATTCGTTTCCGGTGGGAGTTGAAGTCCACCAAGGCTGTCCTTTGTCACCGATTCTGTTCATAATTTTTATGGACAGAATTTCTAGGCGCATTCGAGGCGTTGAGGGGTTTGGTGGCCATCAAATCTCGTCTCTACTTTTTGCGGATGATGTTGTCCTTTTGGCTTCATCAAGTCGGGACCTCCAGCTCTCATTGGAGCGATTCGCAGCCGAGTGCGAAGCAGCCAGGATGAGTATCAGTACCTCCAAGTCTGAGGCCATGGT
Organism: Plotosus lineatus; assembly: GCA_024760905.1. Taxonomy (NCBI): domain Eukaryota; kingdom Metazoa; phylum Chordata; class Actinopteri; order Siluriformes; family Plotosidae; genus Plotosus; species Plotosus lineatus. Next base: position 11,516,353 of record CM045742.1, read on the forward strand.
TCTCAGTCGGACAAGGGTGGAATGCACCCTCCGGGACGGGAATGAGGTCCTGCCCCAAGTGGAGGAGTTTAAGTATCTTGGGGTCTTGTTCACGAGTGAGGGAAGGATGGAGCGAGAGATCGACAGACGGATCGCTGCAGCCTCTGCTGTTAAGTGGTGCCTGTACTGGACCTTTGTTTGTGAAGAAGGAGCTGAGCCACAAAGCGAAGCTCTCAATTTACCAGTCGATCTACATTCCAACCCTCACCTATGGTCACGAGCTTTCGGTAGTGACTGAAAGAACAAGATCACGGATACAAGCGGCTGAAATGAGCTTCCGTCGCCAGGTGGCGGGGTTCTCCCTTAGAGATAAGGTGAGAAGCTCTACCATCCGTGGAGAGCTCGGAGTAGATCTGCTGCTACTCCGCATTGAGAGGGGCCAGTTGAGGTGGCTCAGGCATCTAGTCAGAATGCCCCCCGGACGCCTCCCTGGTGTGGTGTTTCGGGCATGTCCAACCGGGAAGTGACCCCAGGGTCGACCTAGAACACGCTGGAGGGACTATGTCTCTTGGCTTGTCTGGGACCGCGTCGGTGTCCCCCCGGGAAAGTTGGAGGAGGTGGCTGGGGAGAGGGACGTCTGAACCTCTTTGCTTAGGTTGCTGCCCCCGCGACCCAACCCCGGACTTTGCGGAAGACGATGATGATGATGAGAACAACGTTCAAAAAAATCATCCACACAAAGGTAGGACTGTTTGGCCACATATGCCGCATGACCGACAACAGGATAATCAAGCAAATGGTCTTTGGATCAATCGGAGGGAACAGCAGAAGAGGTTGCCCGAGAAGGAAGATGCTGGATGACATCAAAGAATGGTGCCGTGATAATATAGCCCATTGCTGCCCAAGACCGAGCCAAGAGGAAAGCGATTGTTAAGCAAGCTGCAGACACCAACAGGCATTGAACCCTCGGATTTTAATATAATGTAATGTATACACGGGGTAGTGATGGTCTCGTGGTTACGGCGCAGGATTGCTGATCCTAAGGTTGGGGGTTCAAGTCCCCACAAGGTTGTCACTGTCCCCCCCAGTGCAGCTGACTGGGTTATCAAAGGCAGGCCATATCTCTCACTGTCTATGGTGTGAGGCATGTAAAAGAACCATTGCTGACTTTCGTAAAGAGTAGGCTGCAAAGCAGTCAGCGTGTTTCTGGAGAGGGATGGGCTCCGCCAGACCAAATCAGCCCAAGTCTCGCCATGAAGGCGCCCCAATGACATCCTCAGATGTTAAGGGATAAGTGAAGTGAATATATACACTGTGTGCCGAATATTGAAATGCAAAGAATATTTAAAAAAAATACAAACATATTTCTCAAGGGCGTAGGCTGGGGGGGGATGCACAGGGTGCCTGTGCAACCCCCTCCCCACAGCAGGAGTTGAGTTCTGGTGGACAAGAAATTATGTGTGTTCACAATCTTATAAATAAACTTAATGACTGTTATTGAAGAGAAAGTCGGAGATAAGTTCCACATGACTAGAGTCAGGAAGTAAACCGGAACTTAATGTGTAACGGGCACTGCGCATGTGCACGCCTGAGCTGACCAATCAACAAACATAATATTATCAATAAGCAATAATAGCTGAATACTGTCAATCAAACAAAGTGTGAGTGTGAGAATAAAGCACAGTTTGTTAGTACCGCTTCCGGCTCCTGTACATGTGTTAGAACACAAACATTGACGCACAGAGAATGAATGGCTAAAATAATTATAAGCCATCCAGCCTGGATCTGCAGCCTAATGGTCAGTACTTTTATAAAATTAATAGCATGTTTTTGTGCTGTAAATATGTATTAATATTTGTTTGTGCCTTGGAATAGATAAATAACTTTAGCTCAATTTGTAAATGTATTTAGCACATGTACTTGCAGATGTAGTTTGAAATATATTTGAGAATGTTTTTGGTTGAACTATAATATTTGATTCGTCTTCTGAGAGTAATAGATGAATCGTCTTCTGCTGTAAAACTGTGCGTGTTGTTGGCGTGAGATGCTGTGATATGCATGCACTATATTTCATGTGGTACTTTGTACCAACCCAGTGACGTCACGGTAACTTTGTGTAGGCGGGCACTTAGCAATGGCGGCTTTCGGGTCGATAACTTATATGACAGGCACATAAAACAAAACCGCTGTGTGTGCAATGGTTTATTTATGATATAAAATTTAAGCCACAATCGCTTCAATAAACTATAATTAAGCTACCGCCAAGTTATTTAGTCGGTGTTTCATTTCCCCTTTAAAGTTTAGGCCTATAGCCTCAGGGACTCGAGTTCTGGTCAACTGAGATGTGCACCCCCGAGGATCAGACCAGCCTATGCCCTTGTTTTTGTACTTGAAAAATTGGTGATGTTGTTAATGCTGTTGTTGTTGGTGATGGTGGTGGTTTTGGTGTTGGTTTTGATGTTGTTTTGGTGGTGGTGGTGTTCAATAATGGTGGTGGTGGTGTTGTTGGAGCCTCCAAATTCATTACACCATAAAGGAAGGGGCTTGGCGCTTCAGTCTTGACTTGAGACTTGAGAAGTATGAATTATACATGTGCCTCTCTGGTGCCTCATTTAAGACTATTTTTAAAAAAATATATCCGAATGAAATGCCTAAGCAAAGAAGCTAAAATATCATGTTGATGTTCAGGTAAAGGGTGCCACTGACGTTCTTGAACGCTATATATCACATAAGTAGAATTAACAGAATAAATCCTGTCAGTCTGCTTTAGCTTGTAGATCTAGAAATTATGGAATCACCAAAAATTATGTCTCTTCACCCTGGTATTCAAATCTCAAACCAAGTTTCGATTAATAGATGGACATTTTGGCTTCAATAAACTTAATATAATAAACAATATATTTTTTTTTGTTTCATATACTTTATTTTTCCATATTGATGGAAGACAGAAATTATACAGTGGAATCTTGGTGGTCCAACATACTTTGTTACAAAGATATGGTCGATTACCGATTTGTTCGAAGAGTGAAATATTTCCATAAGAAATAGTTAAAACTCGATTAGTGCTTTCAGATGAATGTCTACTTCTGTCAATACAGTTTTACATAATTTGAAAACGAGTGTATTTATGAAACATATTAATATACAATACATACATTAATGTACAAAAGAGTCAAATATAATAATAGGACGTAATAATTAACCTAATTATGTACTGTATTTGTTTACTTTTTTAACCTTTCCGCTTGTGATGTGTCAGTTTATGTAGATGGATGGGGAAGGAGAGATGGGGGAGGGGTTATTGCTTTGAGGGTGAGTGGCAGTTTTTCCCGTCTCTGTTTCTTGATCGTGGTTGATTTTTTGCGTTCTCATGACATTTCTCTTTTCCTTTCCAGTAGAATTACTGCTTTTCTTAGGACCAACCCAGGGTTAAGAGTTAAAGTAGCCGTAATGTAAACAATAAACACAATACACAGTACGAGACCCTCGCTCAATGGCTGTTCAAAGTACTGCACACTGAGCATGCGTTCAACATACTCGGCTCTGATCCGTTCAAACTCTAATCATTTGTTCAAGAACCAAGGCAGATTTTCCTCATACAAGCAAACCTCGGTTTCCGACCACAATTTGTTCCAGAAGGCTGTTCGAATAGTGATTTGTTTGAATTCCGAATCTATTTTTCCCATTGCAAATAATGTAAATGGTCTTAATCCGTTCCAAGACGCTAGAAAACTACCTTTTTTAAACATAATATGTTATTTTATGATGTCATTTATATATCAAATTGTATGTTAAATGTGAAATAACAGGGCAAACACACAAATCCTTAATATAGAGTAGGCTAGGCTCGGGTAAGAATTGCTGCACCAACTTTTTTATTTTAATTATATATTTATTTTTTTATTTAATTACTTTTTAAAATTGCCCCAGCAAAGCCTAGCCCAGTATGTCATGTTTTTTTTTTGTGTAAAGGAATGTGTAGCAACATTATGCAGTAATGAAACATGTCAAAGAAATGTAAAAAAAAAAAAGCACACACATGAAAAAAAGAAAGAAAGAAAGAAAGAAAAACATTAACGTAACTAGATTAGCCTAAGGTATGAGTTACCGTCGTCTTTTGAACAGAAGTTTGGCAAGGATGACTCTTCTTCAGGATGTTCCTTTCTTTTCTTGAACAAGATTTCTAATGTTGCTTGCGTTCAGCTTCCGAATTCTGTTCGACTTCTGGGACAGAAAAATTCTGAATTTTTTGGTTGAATACCGATTTGTTCGATGTCTAAAGCCTTCGAAAACTGAGGTTTGCTAGTATTTTTTGATCGAACTCTGATTTGTTCAACTAAAGAGTCGTTCAACCACCGCAGCGCCACTGTATAATCACAAATGGAACCATTTGTAAAAAATGCAAATTAGTATGTACATTCTGATAGTGATCGGTAGCACCAGATCTTCTTTCAGGGTTTCAGGGTGGGTTTTTTTTTTTTTAAACTTTATTTCACTTAACTATTGTGTGTACCTGTCTGGCATAAAATCCAAGAAAAATTACATTTTTTTTAAGATTGTAGGGAAACAAAATGGAGAAAATTAATACTTTTGCAGGCCACCACATGATATGGGGCTCCATGTCAGGTAAATGACCAGTTAATTCTCTCCGTGCCAGAAGGTGCACCAGGCTTTAGGTAAAGAATCAGGTGAAAATGGTCATAATTACCTCAACAGTCTGTTCACAGGAGCACATTCTAATTTTAACCACTTTTCTCATTTTGCTGAAATGAAATCGTTTTCATTTTCTGTAATCACTGAATCCTAATTAGGGTTGCGGAGAGGCTGGCGCCCATCCTTGCTGACTCCGATTGATGGCAAAGTACACCCTGGACAGCTTGCCAGACCATCGCAGGGCAGAAACACACTGACAGCTTTGCAGCTACTCTTGTCGAAAGTCAGCAATGGTTCTTTTACATGAACCTCACCATAGGTAGTGAGAGATATGGCCGGCCTTTGATAACCAAGTTAGCTGCACTGGGGGGGGGGGGGGGGGCAGTGACAACCAACCTGTGGAGAGTGGGGCTTGAACCTTCAACCTTAGGTTCAGTGATCTAGCACCTTTACTACCAGGCCACCACTGCCCCTCTGAATTGAAATAGCGTCCAGTCCACAGAAAGCAGTGTTAAAAGTTTACTCCAGGGATCAATCTGGTTGCTACGATTTGAAAAATTTAGAAACAAAAACTGCTTTTCTCCTGATTTTTATATCCAAAGCAGCACAATGGTGTACTTCTTAGCATGTTCTCCTCATGGCAAAAAGTTCCTGGGCTTGGCCAAAGACATGCATATAGGGTTAGTTTAACCCGAAAGATCATAGGATTAAGGGATTCAGAAAATCAATGAATTTTTACATTTTATTCCCAATTCATTCATACCCAATTCCCACCCATCAAGGAGTTCTTTCCTCTCACATGACAGCAACAAAACCAGAGGCAAAAATGTGCTTCCTTCAAGGTATGTGATGTAAACTGACCTTTCTTTGAGCTCCTGCTCATGCATATTCAGCGGTAGCATAACACAGCTGAAAGAAAGTGTGATCTCCCCCTTAGGCATATGCTTACAGATGCCCATGATCGATGAGTGTCAGTTATGATTGACAGGGAAGTGACTATATGCCAATTGTTTCTTGCATCATATTTGTTAATCCTTATTAATAAAAAGGTAAAGTACCAGCAGGGTAAAGATCCTTTAAGTGTGGTGATTCCTTAATGTCTGCCAGGAGTTGTAAAAAAAAAAAAAAAAAAAAAAACTACAGGAATTCCTCACTTTCCCCGATTAATGGGTATGGTGCTTGTGAGACAAAGCGCGGCTTAACTAGACTTCCAATCTTTCAAGTGAGCAAGTGCGCATTGAATAGTTGTTTAGTTCTCAACCTTCACTTTCCTACTTTCGGTGGAGCGTGTCACATATGTGTGTATAATATCAATAAATACATATTCAACGCTATAAATGCTTATAATAACAATTAAACATTCAAAAATAATGCATAAGATGTAAATAAAATATAAATAGACACACATACAGATGCGCGCGTGCACACACACACATACACACACACACACGTGCAAATACACACCTCACATAAAAATGTCAGTAGTTTGGTTGGGTTATTTTTTGTTTTTGTTTGTTTGGCGTTTTTTCACAATTGGCCTTGTTTTTCGGCATTTTCCTTAACTTTTTCCCTATTTTTTCCTTAATTTCCTTATTTTTTAATTTTTCAATTAATATTTTTAAAAAACCCGCGGTGCACTGAAGCGGCAGAAACTGAAGTTTGAAGTAGCGAGGGATCACTGTAGAAGACAGTGTATTTTTTTAAGCACATGAGGATAATAGTACTCCTTCCTCAAAAAGGGTTAATTTAGTGTCAAGGGAAATATCAGGACATGAGTTCTGTCCCTATATTCTAATTAACGACATTTTCTGTGAACGTGTCGAGTTGTTTAGCTTACTTTAATTTTCCTAGATATTGTAATTGTAAAGAAACTCACCACTGTCAAATGCTTTCGTGGTTCCTTTTAGGACCTCTAGAGTGAGTGCAGCAATGATATCGGCCTGTCTGGCGATGGACTCTGCTCTCTCTACAGCCTCTGCACCCATTGAGGTGATCATCTGTGTCCCGTTAATCAGAGCCAGACCCTGGAGGTCAGAGCAAATAGAACCATAAACCTGTCAATATTATCCTTTTACGACACAACTCCTTTTATATTCCAGCAACACCTTCCTATCAGTTTTGTAAACACTGATTTTAAACCTGCTTCTGCCATATGCAACAATGCGAAGCAGTATTTTTTTTAATGCCATTTCCCCCTATTTTAACCTCCCCGTAGTTTGTTTTTTTCCTATAATTCCAGCGAGTTACAAACGCCAGATGGGTCAAGGGCACATTTTCTAGTGCAGCCTGTCACCACTATATCAACACAGAGACATATAAACACGGTTAAAACCTGACAAATATGATAAGTGATACCTCTTTTGGTTTCAGTGATATAGGTTTTAGCCCGTGTGCTTCCAAAACCTGTGTGCAACACAAAGGTACAAAGCAAAACTTAGAATTATGGCATTTAGAAGACACCCTTATCCAGAGTGACTTAGATTTATCATTTTCATAAAACTGAGGGTTAATGGCTTTGCTCAAGAACCACAACAGTATCAGCCTGGTGGTACTGGGGCTTGAACCCCAAACCTTCTGATCTTTGAGTCACCACTGCAAAGACTCAAAAGGACTTGCTGTAAAAACAAATATATCTCTCTTAATGCTTTCATCACTAAGTTTCATAAACACAAAGACATTATTGGGATACTAGGATCGTACATATTTTGCATCAGCCCACCCACTCTTTGGTGACCACATTTTCCCCTCTCCCATCAGCCCCAGAGCCAAGTGTGAGAGAGGAGCAAGATCTCCACTGGCACCGACGGTTCCCTTCTGGGGAACAAAAGATAAACAGGATGCTGAGGAGACAAGAAGAAACAACACGGATATTAACATGCTGTTTTACTCGCAAAGGATAACACCAGATAGCTTACATGTAACAAAGAGGTCTCTCACAAGTCTCTATGACTCTTGTGTTTCTTGGCATTAAATAACTAGAGAAAATATTCAGCATCAATGGATATTCTCCAAGTGTAACATTATGAAAAGCTTTTATGTACCGTTGAATGCATGGATCATACTTTGCAGAGTTTCCAGAGAGATCCCACTGTATCCTTTCGCCAGGACATTTATTCTGAGAGCAAGCAACATGCGAGTCCTTTCAGGGCTCAAAGGGGTGCCAACACCTACACACACACACACACACACACACACACACACACACACACACACACACACACACACACACACAGACACACACACACACACACACACACACACACACACACACACACACACACACACACACAATTAAGTTAATTAACATTTTTTTTACTGGAAATCATGTGGCACAGTACTCTCACCTGCTGAATGTGAACGAATAAGATTCTCCTGCAGTTCCCTGTAACAGAAAAATATCTTGCTGGCTGAATTTTACACACAATTATTCAAAAATATTGAAAGTGTGATTGTACTTCAGTTTGCTGATCGGGATGGCGGTTCGGGCGAACTTCCCAAATCCAGTGGTGATCCCGTACACAACTGGAGAACAGACACCAATTGGTACATATAAGTACAATGTTCTTTCTCCTTCACAAATCCATTTATTAGGGCTGACCGGTGGGGTACCGGTGAGTACATCTGCCTCACACCAAGAAGGTCCTGGATTAGAGCTTTGGGCTCGGGTTTCTTTCCACAGTCCAAAGACATACACATAAGGAGAACTTAATCGTTCTGAATTGGCCGCAGGAGAGAGTGTGTGTGTGTGTGTGTGTGTGTGTGTGTGTGTGTGTGTGTGTGTGTGTGTGTGTGTGTGTGTGTGTGTGCGCGCGCGTTGGTCCTTAAATAGACTGGTGAGCTGCTTACAATGAACCCTGCCTTTGCCCAGTGTCGGCTGAGATAGGCTCCAGTCTCTCCACAATCCCAATTTGATTAGACGTTTCAGCAAACGAGTGAGTGAGAGTGAAGGTTTATTTACTGACTTTTTTTTTTTTATCATTTAGTCATAATTTTTGATGTAGCTCTATCAAGCAGTATGTTGCTATTACACAACACCTTCAAATCATATAAATAATTGCACGCATATACTTCCTCCGACACACATAATAGCAGCTTATAGTGCCACGCATGCATATTCAGGGGCGGCGCTCGGAGAAAAGTGCCATGCACTCTTTTATGCATGAGGTCACAAATGCCTTTGATTTGAATGCATTTCAATGTATGTTATGCACCCATCGATTCTGTGTACTACTTATCCATCAGGATCATGGATGGGGGTGCTGAAATCAGTTCCAGATGATTTAGGGGAAAAAGATGGGGTACACCCTGAATAGGCCACCAGTTTATAGCAGTGCTAATACAGACACAATCGCCTGTTCACGTTTACCTTCACATTCACATTCACACTTACGTATTGGAAATTCAGAATAGACAACTGACTTGTCTTTGGATGTGGGAAGGAAACCAGAGCACCTGAAGGAAACCCCACAGAAGCATAAGGATTACATACAGAAGATATACAGAAGAATACAGAAGATATCTTCTTCACGATGTCAAAGCAAACAAAGCGTAGCATTCTCTATTATGAGTGCTATTGCAAAGTTCCAGATAGCACGATGGCGTGGTGGTTAGCACATCTGCCTCATAGCAAAAATAGAAAGAAGGTTTTGGGTTAAAGTTTCAGGCTCAGTGAAGGCATTTCTGTGTGGAGTTTCCTCCGCATACTCTAATTCCTTCCGCCAGTCCAAAGATATACTGTATACTATAGGCTAATTTGCTTTTCCAAATTTCAGCTAGGTGACAGTATGAATGTGTGTGTCTTGGCCCAGTGATGTCATTTTGCGTTCACCTAGAGTTAACTGAGAGAGGCTCCACCCTCCTCTCAACTCTAGCAAGAAAAATCATTTCAGCAGGTGAATGAATGGATGGATGAATTTTGTAGTTCTATGTAGTTCAGAACACACAAAGTACACAAAGATATAAAACAAGAGTTAAATAGTGAAAGAAAATACATTTGTAAAATTTTTAATGTACTTACTTTTGTTTTCCTTCACTATGGTGTCCAGAAGTTCTCTGGACTGCTCGACTTTTCTCTCAGCCTCAGGATTCAACTATTTATTATAATAACAACAATCAATATTCAATTAGTTATATAATAATCAATAATTAGTTATTAATGCTGTTTTTCTGTAACCGCTTAATCCTAATTAGGGTTGCGAGGAGGCTGGCGTCCATCCCAGCCGACTCCAGGCGAGGGCAGAGTACACCCTGGACAGCTCACCAGGCCATCGAAGGGCAGAAAAAGCTGACGGCTTTGCAGCTACTCTGTCGAAAGTCAGCAATGGTTCTTTTACATGAACCTCACACAATACAGAGTGAGAGACATGACCGGCCTTCGATAACTCAGTTAGCTGCACTGGGGAGACAGTGACAACCTGTGGTGAGAGGGGCTTGAACCCCCAACCATAGGATCAGCGATCCAGCGCCCTATGCCCAAATTGCTATTTTTCTTCCTTTTTTTATTAAAGTCACCCATTCACTTACCAAGCACTTTAAAGTAGTTGTAGTAGTAGTAGTAGTAGTAGTTTGTAGTTTATTAAAGTGTCACGTGTATGAATACAGAGTAAAAAAAAAAAGTAAATTAAACGAATAAAAGATTACATACACCCAGCCTAGTATAGGTTTATGAGACACTGTTAAAACAATATTATGTACTTAAGAATATAAATATAAAAATTAAAATGTTTGCATAATGTATAGTACTCAGATAAAACATTCCCTCCTTTTAAACATTTCGTTAAGAGATATTGCTAAGATATATAGGAATTAGGTAGTCCTTTGGGCTTTTTACACACGAGCTTAGGGGCTCATCAGGCTTGTGCTTATCCCTGGGTTCCATAGCGTGAAGCGACTAGGAGTACAACTCCTCCTGGATGGGATGCGAGTCCATCTAAGGCAGGGGTGCTCAATCCTGCTCCTGGAGATCTACCTTCCAGTGAGCATTCGCTCCAACCCTAATCATGCCCACCTAACCATCCAATCATCTAATCAAGACCTGACTGGATCGTACATGTCACATGGGTCACATTAGGGTTGGAGATAAAGTCATCTGGAAGGTAGATCTCCAGGAGCAGGATTGAGCACCCCTGATCTAAGGTTACCTTACCAGTATATTTTTACTGGTACCCATTTATACTGCTGGGTGAACAGAGGCAGACTTATGGTTAAGACCTTGCCCAGGGATCTTCGCACCGTGGGGGTCTAACTGGGATTTGAGCACACAACTTCCCGATCATGAGCCCAGCACTCTTAACCACTACACCACTCGCCCCACATATTATTAAATTAACCAGAAATAAAATAAAATGAAATCAGCCACAATGTCTTTCTGAAACTGCTTTTGTTCTGTATGTAAGTGTTCATGACCCCTTAACTGAGCTTCTTCTTTTCCTTTTGGCTTTTCCCTTCAGGGGTTGCCACAGCAAACCATCTGCTTCCATCTCACCCTATCCTCTGTATCTTCTACTCTTACTCCAACTACCTTCATGTCATCCTTCACCACATCCATAAATCTTCTCTTTGGTCTTCCTCTGGGCCTTCTGCCTGGTAGTTCCAACCTCAGCATCCTACTACCAACATACTCACTATCCCTCCTCTGTACATGTCCAAACCATCTCAATCTAGCCTCTCTGACTTTGTCTCCAGAACTTCTTACATGTGCTGTCCCTCTGATGTACTCATTCCTGATCCTATCCATCCTCGTTACTCCCAAAGAGAACCTCAACATTTTCATCTCTGCTACCTCCAGCTCTGCCTCCTGTCTTTTCCCCAGGGCCACTGTTTCTAAACCATACAACATCGCTGGCCTCAACACCGTCTTGTACACTTTTCCTTTCATTCTTGCCGATACCTTCCGATCACACATCACACCAGACACTTTTCTCCATCCATTCCAACCTGCCTGCACACGCTTCTTCACCTCTTTTCCACACTCTCCACTGCTCTGAATTGTTGAGTCTAAGTACTTAAAATCTTCCACCTTCCTTATCTCTGCTCCCTGTAACCACACCGTTCCACTTGGGTTCTTCTCATTCACACACATGTATTCTGTCTTACTGAGGCTAACTTTCATTCCTCTCCTTTCCAGGGCATACCTCCACCTCTCTAGATTTTCCTGCACTTGGTCTCTGCTCTCACTACAGATCACAATGTCATTTACAAGCATCATAGTCCATGGGGAATCTTGTCTAACCTCGTCTGTCAACCTGTCCATCACCATAGTAAACAAGAAGGGGCACAGAGCTGACCCTTGATGCAGTCCCACCTCCACCTTGAACTCTTCTGTCACACCAACAGCACACCTCACCACTGTCTTACATCTCTCATACATATCCTGCACCACTCTAACATACTTCTCTGCAACTCCAGACTTCCTCATGCAAAACCACACTTCCTCTCTCGGCACCCTGTCATATGCTTTCTCCAAATACACAAAGGCACAATGCAGCTCCCTCTGACCTTCTCTGTACTTCTCTATTAACATCCTCAAAGCAAACACTGCATCTGTGGTGAGCTTTCTTGGCATGAAACCAAACTGTTATTCATAAATGCTGACCTCTGCCCTTAGTCTAGCTTCCACTATTTTTCCCCATAACTTTATTGTATGGCTCATCAACTTTTTCCCTCTGTAGTTGCCACAACTCTGCATGTCTCCCTTGTTCTTAAAATGGGCACAAGTACACTTCTCCTCCATTCCTCCAGCATCCTCTCACTCTCGAAGACCTTGTTGAATGTTCTTGTCAGAAAATCTACTGCTACCTCTCGTACACACTTCCATACCTCCACCGGTATGTCACCAGGACCAACTGCCTTTCCACTCTTCATCCTCTGCAGTGCCCTCCTCACTTCACCCTTACTAATCTTTGCTACTTCCTGCTCCTCAACAGTCACCTCTTCTACTCTTTTTTCTCTCTTATTTTCCTCATTCATCAGCTCTTCAAAGTACTCTTTCCATCTTCCCAGCACACTTCTGTCATCAGTCAATACATTTCCCTCTCTGCCCTTTATCACTAGAACTTGCCGCATGTCTTTCCCATCTCCAGTTGTCTGCTGTGCCAACCTGTATAAATAATTTTCTCCCTCCTTACTAGCACACTGCTTCCAACCTAGCATACAAGTCATCATACGCCCTCTGTTCTGCCTTCGACACTGCAACCTTCACCTTACGCTGTGTCTCCCTGTACTCCTGTTTACTCTCTTTGGTCCTCTCTGTGTCCCATTTCTTTTTAGCTAACCTCTTCTTTTGTACACACTCCTGCACTTCCTCATTCCACCACCAAGTCTCTTTATCTACTGTCCTTCCAGAGGACACACCAAGTACTCTCCTACCTGTCTCCCTGATCACATTAGCTGTAGTTATCCAGTCATCTGGAAGCACTTCCTGACTATCCAAAGCCTGTTTCAACTCCTCCTTGAAGACAACACGACACTCTTCCTTTTTCATTACTGAGCATGATGACATTAGTAAATATTGCCTTTTTTTTGTTGGGATAAGAGAGAGGGCAGAATAGTTGATCTTTCTACAAATTGGTCTTGCACTGTGAGTTCTCGCTCATACGCCAGATGATCCTCTGGTCACATAGTCTCGTTATTTTTATTTTTAGACAGACATAGAACCAAAACAAGATGAAATTGAAAAAGATTGGGTAAATACTATGCTTGAGAGCTGAGGAAGATTCACCAGGAAACATTTGTATTCAGCCGAAATTGACTGATAATGAAACATAAAATACATAGACTGTTTACATGTGAATGGACCTCTTGAAAGTGTTCAAAATACTTTTGTGATATTGAATATTCCAATATTAATGTTATTAATTTTCATACAGATATGAATGATATATCAGCCAAAGATTATTTCCATAAAAGGTATTAAGTTATACCTTAATCTTGTAAAGTCCTTTTCCTAGGTTTACCAGATCAGTGGAATTCAGACTGTTGCCATCTAAGGAAAGGTACTACACACACACAGATTAAC
>CM045742.1:11535000-11682500 GCA_024760905.1 Plotosus lineatus
TGAGTATGACACACAGGTGACAGAGAATGTTTTAATCTACATTTCATATGGAGCATTTCTAATTTTTTTTTTTTTTCTGGATACACATTTGGATTAAAAAACAGCAGGAACCAGAAAAACAGTGGTGGTGGTCTGATCATACAGGTTTGTCATATGAAGCTGAATTGGAAACACTGACTTGTAACATTCTTTGTCTCTTCCAGTGTTTTATGAGGTCGACGCTGCAAGTACACTTGATGACAAAGCACAGAAGAAATCAATCGGCTCACAGGGTGACGAAAACAATATCGACTCTCACTTTCATACAACACTAATGGTTATACGCTTATCAGAGTAAAAGTGCTGACGTGGGGATTGGCAGGGAGGTGGTTCAGTGATTGCGCTCATTAATGATATTGTATAATCCTCATTACTGTGTATTTCAATCTTAAGGTGGGCTGAGAAGGATCTTCATGGAAGCACGAGATGCCAGCAGCTTTTTTAAACACCGCGGTAGAAGGGCAGTGAAATCACAATATGAACTGAACAGTGAGTTAATTATGTTTCTTCACACGGTTGTTGTCCTGCCTTCTGCTGATCGTTGTAGACGATGATCATACCGTATATGAGTCATAGTTGCTCTCATGGTGGAAGCAGTTCTGGACCATAAACTTCAAAAGTACTTCAAAACTACTTAAAGTGGCATAAAAAAACAGGGCCGATGGTGCAATTTGAAAAGTGGGAGGGGCTAACTGAAAATTTTGAGATTTTAGATGATTTGAAACACTAATCCCATTGCTTGGGTTTGGAAAATGAGGCGTGTATGATGTTCTGATCTTAGCCTTTCATACTTGTATACGCACCCAAGGACCAAAGCCTGACATGGGCGGCACTTATATTCCTGTGTCGATATTTCGAAGCCATGTTCCGGTCCATTCCCTAGAAGGCAGCCACTATTATAAGCTTGGTGCATAAACATTCACAATACACGATGAACATGTAGGTTATACTGTGCTTGTACAAACTACACATTAGAAACATTTTTGAGATGTCAGTAGACATACTTAAAAAAAATTCTTTGGGTTTAGAAGAAGTGTGTGTGTGTGTGTGTGTGGGGGGGGGGGGTGGTCAAACACCCCCCCCAGCCCCGGTTCCATGGCCCCTGAAAAAATGTGCTTTTAATGCTTTTATCTTTCACAAATACGCCTGTTTGGAGAAAAACGACATTCATATTATATCAGCTACTATGACCTCATGAAAGAGCAATGCCCTCGTGTGAGGACATAATATTTTCTTCAAACTACATTATGAGGGCAATTGAGTATTACTATTTTGATAAACGTCTTCCTATTTAAAAATGTTTCATCACGTTTAATCTGGTTTAACAGTTAGTAAAGGTGGTAAAGAACAAAACCAGTGCAGAAAAATGACAACACCTACAGAATTAGGGTTTTAAAGTTTAGTATAATTTGGCTAGAAATATATGTACCTAACTTTATTTATGTTTAATGATACAAGAAACCCTATAAAGATTTTAGAAGAAGGCTGTTTATAGTTTACCGATGCCCCAGGTGATAGCATGTTCACAGTCCGTTGAGGAATGCAGCCTGGATTGAACACGTCGGTGAGCAGGAGTCACAGGCCATCATGGAGAAGCCAGCTTTTTATCAGCTGTCAAATACAGTTTTCAAACAAGCTGCATAGTGTGTGCACTTATTTCCTTTTTATGCTTGGGATGTCCTACTCAGTGGAGTTTCTCTGAGCCGGAAATCTGTTTGTTACAGTTTTCTACTTGTAGACAGCGACCGTGATGTGTTTTAGAACCGTGTGTTAGGAAAAGAAATAATTTCTAGATCAATATAACTGTGAAAACACACAAATGTTAATGTGGCATGCTATTACTAGTCCTTCTCAAAAAATTAGCATATCGTGATAAAGTTCATTATTTTCTGTAATGTACTGATAAAAATTTAACTTTCATATATTTTAGATTCATTGCACACCAACTGAAATATTTCAGGTCTTTTATAGTTTTAATACTGATGATTTTGGCATACAACTCATGAAAACCCAAAATTCCTATCTTAAAAAATTATCATATTTCATCCGACCCATTAAAAAAAAGTGTTTTTAATACAAAAAAAGGCAACCTTCAAATAATTATGTTCAGTAATGCACTCTATACTTGGTCGGGAATCCTTTTGCAGAAATGACTGCTTCAGTGCGGCGTGGCATGGAGGCAATCAGCCTGTGGCACTGCTGAGGTGTTATGGAGGCCCAGGATGATTCGATAGCGGCCTTCAGCTCATCCACAGTGTTGGGTCTGGTGTCTCTCAACTTTCTCTTCACAATATCCCACAGATTCTCTATGGGGTTCAGGTCAGGAGAGTTGGCAGGCCAATTGAGCACAGTAAGACCATGGTCAGTAAACCATGTACCAGTGGTTTTGGCACTGTGAGCAGGTGCCAGATCGTGCTGAAACATGAAATCTTCATTTCCATAAAGCTTTTCAGCAGATGGAAGCATGAAGTGCTCCAAAATCTCCTGATAGCTAGCTGCATTGACCCTGCCCTTGATAAAACACAGTGGACCAACACCAGCAGCTGACATGGCACCCCAGACCATCACTGACTGTGGATACTTGACACTGGACTTCAGGCATTTTGGCATTTCCTTCTCCCCAGTCTTCCTCCAGACTCTGGCACCTTGATTTCCGAATGACATGCAAAATTTGCTTTCATCCGAAAAAAGTACTTTGGACCACTGAGCAAAAGTCCAGTGCCGCTTCTCTGTTGCCCAGGTCAGGCGCTTCTGCCGCTGTTTCTGGTTCAAAAGTGGCTTGACCTGGGGAATGCGGCACCTGTAGCCCAGTCCACTGCTTCCACAGGTCCCCCAAGGTCTGGAATCGGCCCTTCTCCACAATCTTCCTCAGGGTCCGGTCACCTCATCTGGTTGTGCAGCGTTTTCTGCCACACTTTTTCCTTCCCACAGACGTCCCACTGAGGTGCCTTGATACAGCACTCTGGGAACAGCCTATTCGCTCAGAGATTTCTTTCTGTGTCTTACCCTCTTGCTTGAGGGTGTCAATGATGGCCTTCTGGCCACCAGTCAGGTCGGCAGTCTTACCCATGATTGCGGTTTTGAGTAATGAACCAGGCTGGGAGTTTTTAATAGCCTCAGGAATCTTTTGCAGGTGTTTAGAGTTAATTGGTTGATTCAGATGATTAGGTTAATAGCTCGTTTAAAGTACCTGAACATGATATGCTAATTTTTGAGATAGGAATTTTGGGTTTTCATGAGCTGTATGGCAAAATCATCAGTATTAAAACAATAAAAGACCTGAAATATTTCAGTTGGTGTGCAATGAATCTAAAATATATGAAAGTTAAATTTTTATCAGTACATCACAGAAAATAATGAACTTTATCACGATATGCTAATTTTTTGAGAAGGACTAGTATATCAGAGGGTAGATTATCAAATCTGAGGTGAAATCCAAGGTCTTTGGTTCAAAAAGCCTTGAACTGGAAGGATCTTTCTCCAGAATTTTTCCATGAATGGCACAAATACTCAGATGTCATGTCATGCAATCCCACAACAAAAAATTAAGTAATGACACCAAATGTATCATTTTGAGTATGTTAGAACTATGGTTAATGTATGGAGTTTAGGGTCATTGTCCTGCCGGAAGATAAACTCCGCCCCAGTCTCAAATCTTTTGCCGACTTCAACAGATTTTCTTTCAAGATTGCCCTGCATTTGTCTTTATCCAGCTTCCAAACAACTCTGACCAGCTTCCCTGTCACTGCTCAAGAACAGCATCTCCACAGCATGATGCTGTCCCCACCATGTTTCACAGTGTGGGTAGTGTTAGTTTTCTGCCACACATATAACATCTTGTATTTAGTCCAAAAAGTTACATTTTGGTCTCATCTAACCAGACGTACTTAATTTGCATGTTTCTTTTATACAGTTTCCTGTGGGATAAATGGCTTACTTGACTTAGTCCTCTTCACGCCTAGTGGAACATAAGGCCTCAACAGTAGTTTGCCACTTCCTGCGGTCTCTGGTGTTTTTCTTGGCTGCGTCCCACGTCATCCCAATGATCTTCAGTTCGGCAATGCCGGTCCTTCGCCAGGTCTGTTTTGGGTGCCCTCGCCTTCTTTTCCCCTGCGGTTTCCAGTCAAATGCTTGGCGTGCGATACTTGAAGAAAGGCCCTGATACTTCCTCAGTGTGTGGCCAACCCATCGCCATTTCCTTCTTCAGATCTGAATGTCTATAGGCTCTTGGTTTGCCCTTGACCACAGTTCCTTGTTTGGCACTCTGTCAAACCACTTCACACGCAGGATCTGCCGGAGGCAATTGTTGATGAAAGTGGATCTTCTTGTAGCTGCTGTGGATGACTCTCCATGGTTCTGAGCCATAGATAAGGACTGATTTGACATTTGAATTGAAGAGGCGGAGTTTGATGCGAGTAGAAATTGCAGTGGCCCTCCACACTGGTTGAAGGATGACAAAGGCTTGCCGCGCTTTCTTGATACGGGCCTGGATGTCTTCGTCGGTCCCCCCTGTCTGGCTGGTCTTACTGCCCAGGTAGACAAACTCTTGTACATCTTCTGTTGCCACTCCTTCAATGGTGATGGGGGTCTTCTTGTCTGTTATTGGTGCACAGTACTTTTGACTTTTCCTGGCCGTTCTTCAGTCTGACTCGCAACGAGGCTTTGCTCGGGGTGTCTACCTTCTCTTGCATGTCTTGCAGGCGGTGTGAAAGTAGAGCCAGATCATCTGCAAACTCCAGATCTTCTAAGTTCCTCGTTAGTGTCCACTGAATGCCTTTTCCAGAGCTGGCATAGGCTGTTCAGGTGACCCAGTCCAGCACGACAAGGAAGAGAAGAGGCGACAACCAGCAGCCCTGTCTGATGCCGGTGGTCACCACAAACTCTTCCGAAAGTCTACCGTCATGGATGACTTGGCAAGAGTAATCCTCATAGAGTAGGGGGATGATGTTGACAGCTTTCTCTGGTACACCGTAGTGTCTCAGGATCTTCCAGATGGTCTGCCTGTCCACAGTGTCAAAAGCCTTCTCAAAGTCCACAAAGCATATGTAGAGCGACGTCTGCCACTCTATGGTCTGCTCCATGATGACTCTGAGGGTTACAATCTGGTCAGTGCAGGCTCTCTCTTTCCTGAAGCCCGCCTGCTCATCTCGGACTTCCCAGTAGATTGCATACTTCATTCTCTCCAAGATGATTCTGGTGAGCACCTTGCTTGGTATGGAAAGAAGGGTGATTCCTCTCCACTTGCCGCCCTGGGACAGATCTCCACTCATGGCTGGCTCCAGCTCTGGTGGGTCTTGAGGTGAGGGTCGGCTTAAAATCTCTTGGAAGTGCTGCTTCCATATTGCCAGCTGGTCATCAACAGAAGTGAGCAACTGTCCTGCTTTGTCTCTGACTGGTCTGTTGGAGTTGCGCCTTCCTCCATTTGTGGTTGCGTACAGGGTCTTGAGGTGTCCTTTTCCTGCTTTTCCTGGCGCTCTTGTCTTTTCTCAGCTCTCTCTTGACATCCTGTGCCACTTCGCTGTACTTTCTGATTGCGGTCTGCTTCTGCTGGCAAGTTCTGCCTTGGTTTAATGCCTGTTTCCTTTTCTTCCTCTCCTCCACCTGCTTCCAGGTCTCGTCGCTGATCCAAGGCTTCCTGTTCACTGGTGGTCTTCCCAGCATCTCTTCACAAGCGCTGACAGTAGCCTCTCTCAGGTTACTCCATGACTGTTCCACTGTCTCCACATCTTCTGTCTGAAGAGACTGGAAGCGATTGTGAAGAACTAACTGCAAAACTTGCTTGGTCTCTTGTCTTTTCAGCTTCCCGACATTAAACTTCACTCGCAGGTTCTTCTGCCTTTTTCTTGATGCAAGCTTGACCCTGGGCTTTGCAATCACCAGGTGGTGGTCTGATCCTATGTCAGCTCCTCTCTTGACTTGGACATCTTGGAGGGAGCTCCTCCAGCGCTGGTGGACTGCAATGTGGTCAATCTGGTTTTCTGTCTGATGGTCAGGTGACACCCAGGTGGCTTTGTAACAACGTCGGTGTGGAAAGAGTGTGCCTCCGATCGTGAGCTGGTTCACAGCACAAAAGTCGGCAAAGAGCTCACTATTCTCGTTCATCCCCCCCTAGGCTGTTCTTTCCCATCTCTTTTTCCCTGCCGGTGTTGTCACTTCCCACCTTGGCGTTCACATCTCCCATGAGGATCAGCATGTCTCTGCTGGGAATCTTGTCCATGACCGCCTATAGCTGGCTGTAAAAGGCATCTTTGTCCTCTTCTTCTGCAATATTTGTCGGAGCATAGCACACAACCACGGACACTCTCTGGAACCTGGACTCAAACCTAGCCATCATGATGTGGTCAGACACAGGCTCCCACTCCAGCAGGCTTCTGGCAGCCCCCGTGGACAACAGCAGTGCCACTCCAGCTTCATGGAGATCGTCCTCGTTGTCTTTGCCCGAGTAGAGCAACGTCTCGCCTGTCTGCAGTTTGACCTCCCCAAAAGAGTTCCATCTGGCTTCGCACATGCAGAGTAGTGTGAGGTGGTACTGGTTCATCTCCCTCACTGCTTGCGCACACCTCCCTGTCTCCCAGAGTGTCCTCACATTCCACGTTCTAATCAGAATGGGTTTGTTCTGTGAGAGCAACTTCAGGCCTTTCGTCAAGGGTGTCCTCGGGCGAAGAAGGGTCGTTGGCCCTGCAGCCTCCTTACGGGTTTGGCTGCAGCGCGTCATCAGTCTCCAGATCGGAGCCCTGGTTCTTCCAAGGATGGCGTAAGTGTTTTGCATACTGTTGTTGGTTTCCGTAACAAAGCTTGTTTTCCATGAATAGGGTGTTAACCTATAGAACAACCCCCAACCTGGAGGACCAGGGGAACGTTGAATTCGGAGGAACCCGACTCCTAGATGGATTGTCTACCACGACTGATGAGCTCGATCTACCCGGGAAGTGCACTTAGTCCGGTCACTACCCTTCGAGCTGTGTGACATCGGTGACCCTACTTGGAGACGAATCTCCCTTCACCATAGCTCTCGGGGTCATCAATACATGCAAGCACCCCCAACCATGACAAGGAGACTCACTGGGGAGTGCGAGATCAATAAAGTATTTTAATTTTAACAATGTCTTTCTTCTTGCCATTCTTCTGTAATTGCAAGATTTGTGGCGTGCATGAATAATAGTTGTCCTGTCCTGTGAATAGATTCTTCCCCCTCAGCAGTGGGTGGAGTTATCATCGACCTCGTGGCTGCTCTTCTTGAGTTTAGGTGAATGGACATGTCTTGGTAGGTCTGCAGTTGTACCATATTCTTTACATTTTGATTGACGGATTGAACAGTGCTCCATGAGATGTTCAAAATCTGGGATTTTTTTTTATAACCTAACCCAGCTTTAAACTTCTCCACATCTTTATCCCTGGCCTGTCTACTTTGTTCCTTTGGCACCATGACCCTGTTTGTTCAGTAATGTTCTCTGACAATCTTCAAAGGTCTCATTTCCCTTCCATTTGACAATTATGCAACATTTAGTGTTCGTCTAACACATTAAATCCCAACAAAATACTTTTACATTTGTGGTTGTAATATAACAAAATGGGGGCAGTGGTGGCCTAATGGTATAGGACGCTGGATCGCTGAGCCTAAGGTTGGAGGTTCGAGTCCCACTCTCCACAAGGTTGTCACTGTTCCCGGCGGCAGCTAACTGGGTTATCAAAGGTTGGCCATGTCTCTCACTGTCTATGGTGTGAGGTTCATGTAAAAGAACCATTACTGACTTTCGACAAGAGTAGGCTGCAAAGCTGTCAACCTGTTTCCGCCCTACGATGGCCTGGCAAGCTGTCCAGGGTGTACTCTGCCCTCGCTTGGAGTCGGCTGGGATGGGCACCAGCCTCCCCACGACCCTAATTAGGATTAAGCAGTTACAGAAAATGAACTGAACATAAGAAAATATGAAAAAGTTCAAGGGGTACAAAGGCTTTTGCAAGTCTCTCTACACGCACACACACACACACACACACACGCACACCTACCAGCAATATCAGTATCATCACCTTATTATCTGTCTCAGCAGCTCCATACCCAGCAAACTGTAATACACTGTGTTCTGACTGTTTTCTGTCATAGCCAGCATGAAAAGTTTCAGCAGTTTGTGCTACGGTAGCTCGTCCTTGGGATCAGACAGATGTACTATTCTTCATTCTTCACATGCATTAATGATACTTGGGCACCCATGACCCTCTTGCTTTTTCACTGGTTGTGTTTCCTTGGACCACTTTTAGTAGGTAGTTACCACTACATACGATGAGACCCAGTTGTCTAGTCATTACAATGTGGCCCTTGTTAAAATCACTCAGATTCTTATACCTGCTCATATTTTCTGATTCCAAAACATCAAATTTGAGAACCTCTGAGTCATACACCCCACGTCTTGACAGGTCTCACTGTCACAATATAATCAATGTTATTCAGTTCATCTGTCCATGAAATTTTAATGGATCAGTGTGTGTGTGTGTGTGTGTGTGTGTGTGTGTGTGTGTGTGTGTGTGTGTGTGTGTGTGTATGGTCTTTAGTTGAGCAACAACAGAGACTGGCAGCTGATGAAAGGAAGAGAGAATATCACGAGGATCATAGGAAGAATTTCGAAAATTATGCTGAGGAAGAACATAATGGTGAATATAGTAATCTCTGATTGATCGATCGATTGATCTACCTATCTGTCTGTCTGTCTGACTGTCTGTCTGACTGACTGTCTGTCTGTCAATTTGTGCCTGTCTGCACTACATCTTTGTTTGTTTTTAACAGAGCAGGATGAGAGGACCCAGGAAAGCACAGAGCAGTGGCGAGAGTTCCACCATGATGGCCTTGACCCTTCCTATGAGTACAACCGACACACCGTTTAAAGTTGTCCAAATAACCACGTTTTTCTAAAGGACAAAAATAATTCTTACTGCCAAATGTATAAAAACAACATGGTCATCAGCACAGACTCATATACTGTAGGTTCATGTCCATTTTTTTCATCAGAACTTCTGTGAAAACACAAAGGTGAGAGGTTCACTTCCATATGATTCACTTCCATTGTTCCATTTAACAGTAGCTGCTAAATACAATGCGGATATAGTGTGGCTATAGCTGGAAGAAAGGTTATAGCATCACCTAGATGCTTATAAAAAGTCTGATTTTGTATTTAGGCTGTGCAACCAGTTCTCGGCTTGAACCCAATTCGAGACTGAACCCAATGCAAGACTGAACATTATCCCAGCGTGAACAGTCTTCAGATACATAGAATTAAAGTACTGTATTACAATCATTGCGTTATCTTGCTATAGTAGAAAAATTAATGGAAGATTTATGCATGCTGCATGATCAGCTGTCATGCTCTATCATTAGATCATTGATAAATTATTCATGTATTATTAAGCATGTGACGTTCTACAACAGTGATATTAAACTCTAACTATCTCACAGTAGCTGTATTCAAGCGCAGTCACATTCCACCTGTCATGCAAACCTGATCATGTGTAAATATCTCTACCTGTATATGGAAGCATATGTTGCATGACAGGAAAAAATAAAGGTTTATTCATATAGATGCACTAACCTATGTCCGTGAAATAAATGTACTGTAGTATTAAATTGATTTGCCTGTTGTTTGCTATGGGAATATTAACCTGAGGCCTGCATGCGTGAAGTAAAACAACAGGAGACTGAAAGAAGCTGCACGTAGCTGCCAAATTCCAAACACTAGCCTGAAGAAATACTATGTACAAGATATTCATAGAACTTTCATTCATAACAGCATACAGTTACAGAACATGTATAATAAATCAATTATTAAATAATACACTGTTTACTAATGAAAGGACTGGGCATACACAAAACAGTATTCATTCATTTATTTATTTATTTTATTTATTTTTGTTAAAAGCTTACTCAAGCAAATTGACTTCACTTCAGATCTTCACCCCAAGTGAAGAGGTATTTTTTTGCTGAGTGGCGAGAATCGATTTTTTTTCTTCATCATTTATTACTCTTAGAAAAAATGATAATAACAAACAGTACACAACACAAATCACTGTCATCCACAAGTAGATATATTTATGAAAGCAATAATACATTTAGTGAGATGTTTGGTCAGGTGGGGTGGGGGTGGGTTTGAATTCACTTTGAATCATGTGAAAAAGTACGTGGATCTTATTTATGAAAATTATTAATTTATTTGAACAAGCAAATATTTCACCCTTTGATACGTGTGCTCAGAGAAAGGTGCTGTACTCCAACAAATCACATTACACTGATATGTTGTACTTATTTTTATAATGTAAACAACCCTGTGTTTACACCGGGGCACGATGTCCGTGATCTCTGTGATTATAAATGCATGGAGTGCCACGATTTATAAGCACACTTGGAGCTCGAGAGGGGTTTGTGAAGGAGGCAGGGTGCAGCCAAGAAATTAAGCTTGAAGGAATTGTATTTACAACTTCATCAAAATGCTCTATGATGTCGCATGAAGGTCTGTTACGCTCTGACTGCACTCTATCCTCGTCCCACATTCTGACACAAATCAGACTATAGTAATCACAACTAAATTTTTGATAGTTGAAAAATTTTCCTCAATCATTACTTTCATCATGAATCTACTAAATCCTCTCAAGATCATCATAAATTAATCAAGTTCACTCCAGATCATCATGACTCGGTCCCACGACACCCCATGTGCATCATGATTCTCTCAAATCACGGAGTAAGAGATCAGTAGAGAGCCTAAAAAAAGACTTTGGGTGCCTATGAATCCATAAAAAGAATTTAAAAATATCTTAAAATTAAAAAACCAAAAAACCCTTATACATTTTATTGTTGGGAACCAAAGAGAAGATTTATGGATGTGGTGAGGACGGACATGAAGGTCGTTGGAGTAAGAGTAGAAGATGCAGAGGATAGGGAGAGATGGAGGCAGATCATTTGCTGTGGCGACCCCTGAAGGGAACAGCCGAAAGGAAAAGAAGAAGACGACATTTTATTGTTGGGAATACAATCTGTCATAGGCAGATTTCCAACAAGCCCATTTTTATTTAGGTTTTGACCAGAAAAATGGTAGCTGTTGTAGTAAAAATGTTCAGATCATAATTAGGAGGAGATTATGTTTGACCTGCATTAGAAACACTTTTGTTCTCCAAAAATGGCTAAAAATAATTTAGGGCAGTGGTGGTCTAGTGGATAGGGCGCAGGATCGCTGATCCTAAGGTTGGGGGTTCGAGTCCCCACAAGGTTGTCACTGCCCCCCCAGTGCAGCTAACTGGGTTATCAAAGGCGGGTCATGTCTGTCACTGTCTATAGTGAGAGGCATGTAAAAGAACCATTGCTGACTTTCATAAAGAGTAGCTGCAAAGTCGTCAGCGTGTTTCTGTCCCTTGCTAAAAGGGTTGTGACCGGAAGGGCATCCAACGTAAAAACCTCTGCCGAATCAAATGTGCGAACAGATGATTCGCTGTGGCGACTCCCGAGAAAGGGAAAAAGCCGAAAGGAAGAAAGGAAAGGAAAGATCACGTTACTTGGAATAAGGTGATCTGGACAGATGAATTAAAGACCACGCTGTTTGGACACAGTCACAGTACATATGTAAAATTTTGAAAAACTTCATACCAACTGTGAAGCTTGGTGGTAGAAATGTCATGGTTTGGGGTTGCTTTATTGCCTCAGGGATTGGGTAACTTCCACTCTCTGATTCAACTATGCGTTCTGCATCATATCAAAGAGCTCCTGAAGATAATGTGAGGCCGTCGGTCTGAAAATTGAAATGGAATAATTTCTGAGAATGGTGGTATACAAAAAGTGATTTCTGCTATAGGGGGCAACATTGGATTTTGGGATGAGGGTGTACTTAGCTTTTTGACTGGTATAGTAGTATATCACCTTCATTTACATGCACTGTATTACAGAGCGGGAAATGTTTACTTCACAAACATGTGGAAAAAACCTACAATTTCAATGAAATGCATTTATTTTTTTCACATGATTGTACATTAAGAAATTTTGAAATTTAGAATGCCACCCCAGGGGAAACCTGTTCACTTAAAGGTACAGTGAGTAAAATTTAGTGGTATGTAGTGGCATCTAGAGGTGAAAGCAGAAAAGGGAGAGGAGCAGTATTGATCTTCTTACAGTGTAAATTGTGTGTAATATGTTCATGCAATACAGAATTATTTTAACGTAAATGAAATTAAAAAGTTTATCCTATAGATTACTAGCAAGTGCTGAATCAATCAAATCCCCCCCAACCCCACCCCCACTCCCGACGTGACATGAACTCATTGGGCCTGGTTGTACAGCACAAATAAGCAAGCATTTTAATTTTAAGTGATAAAACTGTATACTAAAAGCTTTTACTGGTTCCTTTTGCTGTAGCACTGCTCCCTTCCGTTGTCATCCTTTGACTTTTTAGGAAAGAATTCCATAGGCACAGCACCTGGTTTAGATGCAACAGCTTGGGCTTCATGCCAAATTGTTCTGCCTGGAAGTCACATTGATAGCAGGTTGGGTTGAAGAGGGCTTTGCAGACTACTGGATTGCGTCCGAATGGACATGTTTTCAGAGGACGGCCTGTGCCGATGTTATGTTGTGTTTTCTGGGATTTCCTCGAATGTTGTTCATGCGGCCGTATGCTTCGCACTCTGACATTTCCCCGAAGACAGAACTCAGTACTAGCCAATAATGTGAGGTTACCGTAGACTACTGTCTGCTACACGCAGACCAGTCAATATAACAAAGCAAAGAATTTGCATCACTACCAGGACTGGAACAGCCAATCATACATGCTACATGTCGCTGCGCATATCCTTAATTTCTGTGAATAGATTCTCCAAAATATTACACATTGTACCTTTAAGAGAATGCTAAATGTTTAGACAAACACACTGAATAGTAATTTTTTCAGCACACACATACTGAGAAGAAAAATCCTGTATAGCGTAATAATGCATTACAAGCTGTGATTGAAAGACATATGAAGGGGGAAAACAAAATTAAGTTAGCTTCATCAAGTTTCAGGAATCACAATTAACACTGCAGTGCAACCGAGTAAATCACTGCAAAGCTTTGGAAAACTGGGGCTCGACAGTCTGTCTATCCATAAATTAAGAATTATCTATGTGCTAATTACTTGAGTCAAGTTTCTTGACAATGGGAATTGATTATTCAAAACCAAAACAGGATATTGTTTCAAAATGCAGGTAAAACAAAACAAGTAGAGTCTCTGCTATACATAATCATCCACTGCAGTTTAGTGAAAATGGTTCTTGTTACGTTATAATGGCGGAAATCAAGGACAAGCCGAAATGACCTACACATCAAATTAGAGCAACGCTATACAACTCTCCTACGTAGTGTTTATTCCATGCTTTTAAAAGCGGCTTTACATAGTCATTAACTCCATATCGAATAACTTCATGGGCAAACACAGCCCCGAAATTCAGAGGACCTCCTCCTCAAGTCTTCTGCAGGAGTGCAGATCAATAACAGAGCCTTCCATCACATCACAGACTTGGTTGAACTTCTCAAATAGGACTTGCACCTTCTCTTATTCTCTTACCATCATGCAAAACAGTGTGCTACTGACTGGTGACTAGCACAACAAGGATTGAACAAGGTGCATGAAGGTGGCAAGAAGTGAGGAATTGTAATAGTACAGTAGCCATCGAATGGCTCTCTGGGAAAGCTGCATCACTTGGATCCAGTGATGATGGTGGTGACAGTGGAAGGCCGCGGGCATCGCCTCTCCGTCGCCCCCGTGCTTGAGACTCTACGGGACACATCTACACCAAAATAACATCCTGCTCAATAGTTGCCAATTACAACATTATGAAATTTGCTACGGTTAACTTAGAAAGTATCAGTCATTCATCATCAACTTACAGTCCTTATGGTTGATGGAGGAGACATCAATAGACTGGCTTTTGACAGGCATTGCCGCTTGGTTCTCAGTCCTGTGCGTGGTGTTATCCATGCTACTGCCTAAACTGCTGCCAAGCTGCAGGCGCTTCATATGCCGGATAACGGCTGTAGCATTAAACGCTTGCTGTGAAAAATGCTTCGTTAAAATCTGTATCGTAGAGTACTTATTATATTGAATACACCACAGGGGTCCAGGTGCTCCTGCTGGTAGGACAATTTGATAAGATTTGACAAAAAAGGAAATCAAATTATTATATTTATATACACAGTGGGTTGCAAAAATATTCATAGTTTTAAACTTTTTCATACATTGCCACAATAGAACCACAAATGTAAATGCGTTTTATTGGATTTCTTTTGTGATAGACCAACACAAAGTGGTGCAAAATTGAGAAATGGAGCAAATACATGGTGCTTAAAATATTATACAAATAAATATCTGAAAGTTGTGGCATGCATTTGTATTTAAAAAAAAAAAAAAAAAAATTAAAAACCATGTTGCGTTTTCCTTCCAGGACAAATACTTTTGATATATATATATATATATATATATATATATATATATATATATATATATATATATATATATATATATATATACACACACACACGCACACACACAAACAGTACACACACACACACACACACACACATATATATATATATATATATATATATATATATATATATATGTGTGTGTGTGTGCGTGTGTTGACCAAGTGTTCTTAGCAGAGTTATAATCTTACAAATGTTTATGCAAGGTTAAAAGCCTGAGTCAAAAAATAAAGTTGCAATGAGCACACTTGAAAAACTCATGAAACAACAGTAACTCTGTCCTTTACGCGTGTTAGAACTCTGTGACGAACAATGAGTCGAAGGCACACGAAAAGCATCAAGAGTATTATGGAGATGCCGCTCTATAATAGCCAATGGAAAGGAGCTGTGTCATGGGTATCATGGAGATGCAGCTCTATAATAGCCAATGGGAGGGAGCTACGTCATGGGTATTATGGAGATGCAGCTCCATAATAGGCAATGGGAGGGAGTTGTTTCATGGGTATTATGGAGATGCATCTCCCTTCTAGCCAATGGAAGGCCAGCGGGGTGGGATGTTGGGAGAAAGCCAATGGGAGAGCAACTCGCGCATTGTTTGAATTTTTGAGATGTCGCGTTTTGTAACGTGAATTTTTTTCGTATCCAGAGACGGAAATTTTAGGTGCGTTTCATAACCTGGATTTTTCGTTTGTCGGGTCTTTCGTAAGGTGAGGTACCACTGTATATCATATACAGGGATCCCTCACTTTCTGCAGTTAATTGGGACCGAGATCCCCACGCAACCATCAAAATCCGCGAAGTAGGATCACCCCCCCCCCGACTGACGTATATATACATGTATATGTGTACAGTAGGCCCTCGTTATTTGTGGCGGTTTGGTTCCTTCCCCTCCAGCGAATGAAGATAATCCGCGAGTTCTGTACCTGGAAATAAAACCCCATGTACCATATTACATGCACGAATGATCAACCAGAAGTAAAATACTATGTATCTATTATATGCACTAAAATATGCTTCTTAAACACATTCTATAGACAGTCTTACTCATTAATATAGTATTAATGTAGTAAAACGTAGTAATGATTAAAAAATTGCTATTCTTTATTGCACAAAAAATGTTACTATTACATTTGAACTGGAAAAGTGTTTAACACATACCAGCTGACAAATAGTAACATGAATTCCATTATAGTACCTAAGTTAATGTTTAAAATGTTTGTGTGTGTCCGTTTTCTCCCTGCTCCGGCTGACAGGTGTGGCTGAGCTGCTTGAGTTGAATGCAGTTCATACCTGAATTAAGTTCTCGTATCTACTCCCTATAAGCACAAACCGCAGGCTCACCTCAAAGTGCGCTGCTTAAATCTTTCCCCTTTGAATGTGAGGTGTTTGCATACTGCGCACTTGCTTACTTGAAAGATCGGAAGTCCGGATAAGCCGCGCTTCGTCTCACAAACTCTGTGTCACTTGCAACAAACACCCTAAATTCAAAGAGGAAGGACTTAAGCAGCACGCTTTAATTGAGGTGAGCGTGTGGTTTGTGTTTATAGGGAGTAGATTAGAGGACCTAATTCAGGTGTGAACTGCATTCAGCCCGAGCAGCTCAGCCACACCCCTCCACTGGAGCGGGGAGAAAATGGACACACACAAACATTCTAAATATTAACTTAGGTACTGTACTGGAATAATAATTGAGACTTTAATATTACAGCTTTACACAGTTCAGATGATTACTCTTATGACAGCTTTACACAGTTCAGATGATTACTCCTCTTCAGGCACTTCAGAGAAACTGTCATTTATTCAGGAAAAAGTCTTATTTCTTCAGAAGAGACCTCCAACGTCATTACCTTTTTCTGGTGCTTAGACGGCGTTTGAGTGACATCATGGAGCTTAACTGGTAATTAAAACACACTAAAAAAAGGCTCATTGACAACTTGTGTGCGAATGAGGAAAAGGGGGTGTATACATCATCTCAACCAATCAGCAGGAAGGAGAACAGCCATTGGCTGAATTTGAATCTCGTAACAGTTGCAATCTACGAATAGTCAAGAGCGTGAGTGCAAAACCGCGAATAGTCAAGGGCCTACTGTATATAATATCAATAAATACATATTCAATGCAATAAATGCTTATAATAACAATTAAATATTAAAAAAATACCATAATATGTAAATAAAATATAAATACACACACATACAGATGGTATTGCATGAGAAGAAGACGACACACATACATACACACGCGCATGCACACACAGATGCAACAATGTAAGTAGTTATGATGGGAGCTTTTGGGTTGTTTTTGTTCGTTAAGGTTTTTTTTTGAATAATTGTCCTTGTTTTTGTGGCATTTTCCTTAACGTTTTCCCCCTATTCTTCGTTAAGTTCCTTATTTTTTAATTCGATGAATATTTATTTATTTAAAAAAAAAACCAAAATGCACTGAATCCACATGAATTGAAGCACGAAGTAGCGAGTGATCCCTGTATATCAGTGACGTGCACTCAGAGCCTCCCCTGTCTTGAAAAGAAAAATATTTTATATTTTTTATATTTTATATATTTAAATAATTTGTCAGCTGGTTTGTGTTACAAACACTTTTCCAGTTCAAATGCAATAGTAACATTTTTCTTTGCAATAAAGAATAGCAGAATTTCCATGTGTCTCATTCAGATACAGGGAGGAGATGTGTGGTGAGGCGGTGCTGGTTTGAGATGCAAATAGCGTGTTGCTATCTCCATTTATTACAAATGAAATGCTTTAAAACACTCAGATTACATGCTCTGCCTGTTTATAATTTGTATAGTGTATACAATTTATTTCTGTAACTTGTTTGAGCTGCAGCTTAACCATAAACCCAGTAGAAAAGTTCCTCGGTGAGGCTAACAGTATCCCTGACTCATGGCAGAGGGCGCTTGTGAACACACAGATTCTTGCACGACCTACAGTCTTCCTCGTTTGTAGTTTATATTTCCTTTACAATCCACCTTATCAAAATGGACGATTACATTTCCCAGCTGAGAAAACTTGCAAATTTGAACTTTTAAATCATTTACTTCTAAAGTTATCGCACTAACAAGCCTTAACAAGCTGAGTGAAAAAAGACCATGAAACAAGGTCAAGTTGACTCATATAAATTCCAACCTTATTCATCAAAATGGGAACCCAGATTTAGTGATTCTATATTATTTCCTTTCATGTTATTGCAACAAAGTTGGATGGATGGAATCCGTTTCTATAGCGCCTGCTCCTCTCACCTATTGTGACGACAGGAGCTAAAAAAAAAGAAATTACTCACCCTCCATTTGGCTTTAGCGAAATTTTTCTTCATCTGCCTACTGACTGACTCATGAATGTTCTTACAAAGAGCCGTGTCTCCTGCTATCCTAAAAAGAAACAATACAGAAAACCTCAGCATTGGGTGGAATATCTATTTCATACATAGATATTGTCCAAAAGTGGGATGTTGTTGAAGTGGTTTCACTGCTAAAGGGTTTGAACCCCATGGCCGACTTGAACCTTTCTGTTTTGCCAAATGTCTGCATATATTTCCTCTGGGTGCTTCAGGTTCCACACACAGTCAAAGACCTGCAGATTAGGTTGAAAGGCTATTCCAAACTGACCGTCTGTATTAATTTGAGTAGTTGTTTGTCTATGATTGCCCATTGATAGATTGCCAACCTGTTGATAGTGCATCTTGCTTCTCACCTATACCCAGCTGAGGGTGGCTCTAACTTTCCATACAACCCCGACAGATAAGCTGTATAAGATAATGGATGAATGGATAGTTATAATAATAAAAGCACATTAATGGTTGAAAAACACCCTACATTTTATGAAAGAACAGTAAAGCTTACAGACTTATGAATCATCAGTCACTAGAAAAAACTGGACAAAATCCACGAATTTATCCACCCATCCATCCATTATCTAACATAAGCTCAAACAATTACCTTAATTCACCTCCATGTGTTCGGATGTTAGGAGGAAACCCATTTATTCTGCTGGGTGGACAGATGCACACTTGTGGTTAAGATCTACCCGGGGGTCTAACAGGAACTTGAACCCACAACCTCTCAATCATAAGCCCATCATTCTCACCACTGCACAACTGGCTCCATGTAACGCTATATACCTACAATACATTGTTGAGAGAAGCCATACTAACCAGGGGTGCCGAAGAGCCTCGTCACATGTGAACCTCTTCTCTGGATCCTTCTGCATCAGATTACTGATGAACTCTTTTGCTGTTTGATATCAAGACACTTTCATGATGAATTTTCACTTAAGAGTCAAAAACTTTTCTATGTTATAGTAAGAATCATGTACAAGTTTCAGAATTACTATTCACCTGAGTCTGAGATATCATCCCAGTAGGGTGAATCAAATTCATACTCAGACCTAAGAATCTGCTCAAATAGCTTGGAATCATTCTCATCATAAAATGGAGGATAGCCACATAACCTGCAAAACAAAAAGCCCAATGTGCCCAATTTATATCCATTGTTTTTGGATTATTCTGTTTCAAGATGAAGGAGCCTGTACTGCATGTTGCTACTCACAGTATGTAAGAAATAACTCCAATAGACCAGCAGTCTACTGCTTTACTGTAGGGCCTCTGTGCCAGAACCTCAGGAGCTAACAATACAGAAGAAGACAAAGATAAATACTCCATATACATATTTAGATGACAGGGAACAACTAAATGATTAAAACAAGTGATTACTGAAATACAGAATCTGAGGGTATACTGCCCCCTAGTGCTACAGTTTTTTAACCTCTTATTAGAAGAAATGTTGAAAAATTGTCTCCCCATGAGTCCATTCTACACAGAGCCTGTTCACTTCCTAGTAATGTATTGAAATTTATAGTGTCCATGCTGCAGCCTGTGGAATGGATCGCGGTGGCATCTGGGCAGAGTGGCATGTCATGTACTTCCCAGGAAAGTACAACTACATGATACCCTCTAAAACAAAACCATAATTCCTTGTATGTCAGAATGCACATACTGTAGTGACCTGTGCACCTGCCCACATCAACAAAAACAAAAACAAAATCCAAACCTTTTGGATGAACTGTGTAACACAAGCTTTAATAAATAGTATACTGTAACATGCCAAAAGTAAATACCCCCATTATAGTTTTATCTGTGAAACTTATTTGACAAACAATCACTCACTCATTTTCCAAACTGCTTAATCCTATAAGGTCGTGGGGAGGCTGGCACCTATCTCAGCTGACACATAGTGAAGTCAGGATACACCCTGAGCAGCTCAGCAGACCATCTCAGGACCAACACACACACACACACATGCACACACGCACGCACGCACGCACGCATGCACACACGCACACACATGTACACATCTAGAGTCAATCTGAAACAGCCAGTTAGCCTAATGTGCATGTCTTTAGACTGTGGGAGGAAGCCAGAGTACTTGGAGGAAAGCCAAGCCAAAAGGAAAAGGACATGCAAACTTCACACAAAACTGCCATTTCTGAACTTGGGACTTGAACCAGGGACTTTCCTGCTGTAAGAAAAACCCTCTATGATTAACATATATATATATATATATATATATATATATATATATATATATATATATATATATATATATATATATATATATTGTTCTTTTCCTTTCGGCTGTTCCTTTCAGGGGTCGCCACAGTGAATAATCTGCCTCCATCTCACCCTGTCCTCTGTATCTACTACTCTTCCTCCAACTACCTTCATGTCCTCCTTCACCACATCCATAAATCTTAAATAAATTAAATTGGTCTTTCTCTGGGCCTTCTGCCTGGTAGTTCCAACCTCAGCATCCTACTACCAATATACTCACTATCCCTCCTCTGTACATGTCCAAACCATCTCAATCTAGTCTCTCTGACTTTGTCTCCAAAATCTCTTACATATGCTGTCCCTCTAATGTACTCATTCCTGATCCTATCCATCTTAGTTACTCCCAAAGAGAACCTCAACATTTTCATCTCTGCTACCTCCAGCTCTGCCTCCTGTCTTTTCCCCAGGGCCACTGTTTCTAACCCATACAACATCGCTGGCCTCATCACCGTCTTGTACACTTTTCTTTTCATTCTTGCCGATACCTTCCTATCACACATCACACCGAACACTTTCTCCAACCATTCCGTCCTGCCTGCACATGCTTCTTCACCTCTTTTCCACGCTCTCCATTGCTCTGGACAGTTGAGCCTAAGTACTTAAAATCCTCCACCTTCTTTATCTCTGCTCCCTGTAACCTCAGCATTCCTCTTGGGTCCTTGTCGTTCGCAGATATGTATTCTGTCTTACTGGGGCTAACCTTCATTCCTCTTCTTTTCAGGGCATACCTCCAGCTCTCTAGATTTTCTTGCTCTCACTACAGATCACAATGTCATCTGCAAACATCATAGTCCATGGGGAATCTTGTCTAATCTCGTCTGTCAACCTGTCCATCACCATAGCAAGCAAGAAGGTGCTCAGAGTTGACCCTTGATGCAGTCCCACCTCTACCTTAAACTCTTCTGTCACACCGACAGCACACCTCACCACTGTCTTACATCTCTCATACATGTCCTGCACCACTCTAACATACTTCTCTGCCACTCCAGTCTTCCTCATGCAATACCGCAGTTCCTCTCTTGGCACCCTGTTATATGCTTTCTCCAGATCCAAAAAGGCACAATGGAGCTCTGTCTGACCTTCTCTGTACTTCTCTATGAACATCCTCAAAGCAAGCACTGCATCTGTGGTGCTCTTTCTTGGCGTGAAACTAAATTGTTGTTCACAAATGCTGACCTCTGCCCTTAGTCTAGCTTCCACTATTCTTTCTCATAACTTCATCGTATGGCTCATCAACTTTATCCCTCTGTAGTTGCCACAACTCTGTACGTCTCCCTTGTTCTTAAAAATGGGCACCAGCACACTTCTCCTCCATTCCTCCAGCATTTGCTCACTCTCTAAGACCTTGTTGAATGTTCTTGTCAGAAAATCTACTGCTACCTCTCCTAGACACTTCCATGCCTCCACCAGTATGTCATCAGGAAAACTGCCTTTCCGCTCTTCATCCTCTTCAGTGCCATCGTCACTTCATCCTTACTAATCTTTGCTATTTCCTGCTCCTCAACGATCACCTCTTCTACTCTTTTTTCTCTCTCATTTTCCTCATTCATTAGCTCTTCAAAGTACTCTTTCCATCTTCCCAGCACACTTCTGTCATCAGTCAATACATTTCCCACTCTGTCCTTAATCACTCTAACTTGCTGCACGTCCTTCCCATCTCTATTTCTCTGCTGTGCCAACCTGTATAAATCATTTTTTTTCTCCCTCCTTACTGTCCAACCTAGCATACACCCTCTGTTTGGCCTTTGACACCGCTACCTTCGCCTTACGCTGTGTCTCCCTGTACTCCTGTTTACTCTCTTCGGTCCTCTCTATGTCCCACTTCTTCTTAGCTAACCTCTTCCTTTGTACACACTCCTACACTTCCTTATTCCACCACCAAGTCTCCTTATCTACTTTCCTTCCAGATGACACACCAAGTGCTCTCCTACCTGTCTCTCTGATCACATTAGCTGTAGTTGTCCATTCATCCGGAAGCACTTCCTGACCACCCAAAGCCTGTTTCAACTCCTCCTTGAAGACAACACGACACTCTTCCTTTTTCAGCTTCCACCCCTTGTCTTCTGCTCTGCCTTCGCCTTCTTCACCTTCCTCACCATCAGCGTCATCCTGCACACCACCATCCCATGCTGTTTGACAACACTCTCACCCACTACGACTTTGCCGTCACTGACTTCCTTCAAATTACATCGCCAACACAAAATGTAGTCAACCTGTGTACGCCTACCTCCGCTTTTATAAGTCACCCTATGCTACTGTCTCTTCTGGAAAAAAGTATTTAACACAGCCATTTCCACCCTTTTTGCAAAATCGATCAACATCTGTCCTTCTGTGTTCCTGTCCTGGATACCAAACCTACCCATCACTTCCTCGTCCCCCCGTTGCCTGCACCAACAAGTCCATTGAATTCTGCACCAATGACCACTCTTTCACCTCTGGGTGTACTCTGCATCACTTCATCTTACTCACTCCAGAATCTTTCCTTCTCTTCTAGCTCACATCCTGTCTATGGGGCATAAGCACTAACAACATTGAAACATTGAACATCTTCAATTTCCAACTTGAGACTCATCACTCTGTCTGTCTGATATATATATATACATACACTGTAGTTTAATATAGTCGAGAACTTCATAGCGCAACAGACAGGGTGGGATATAGGAGTTAATTATTATATGATGATTACATATTCATCCATTCTTTTTCTAAACCCCTTAATTCTATTTAGAGTTGTGGGGAGGTTGGTGTCCATCACAGCCAACTCTGGATGAGGGCAGGGTACAACCTAAAATAGCTGCCAGGTCAGTGCAGGGCTAATTTTATATTAGAATTAAAATAGAAATGTCCTAATTTTCTTTCATTATTTTTACAGTATTATTACCAACCCCCCCAAACACCCCCCCCAACACACACCATTACAAAAAATAAACAAGGTTATAGCATTTATTTTAGTATTTCTGATTAAATATGTAAAAAGTGGTGGCTCAGAGGTTTAGGCTCTGGGTTACTGGTCAGAATGTTGGGTGGATAGCTGTGAATAGTCTCCGTAAAATTAAACTGCTACTGTTGGGCCCTTGCGCAATGCCCTAAACTCTCAAATCTAATTCGGGATTAGTGATCTGAAGGGCAGAGGTTCAAGCACGAGCACCACTGAGCTACCACTGTTTGAAGCCTTGAGAAAGACCTTTAACCCTCAATGCTCAGTTGTATAAAAATTATAAATGTAAGTCACTCTGGATGAGGTCATCTGCCAAATGCTATAAGCTAAATTTGTACTTTTCAATTTTTATTCGAGTAAATAATATTATATTCTCAAAAAAGGAAATAAACTTGTTGAGCTATTTTGTCCAGAATGAGGTAGAGATAATTATCTCTAGATGTTTATTCCTTTCCCTCCCATTCCTTGAAGACTATCTTGGGAACGCTCCCATCACAACCAGAAGTACTTGGAGTAAAGATTTCCCCTTAATTAGAAATTCTCTGGTGCACTTCCGTAGAAGCAGAACATGTACAAGTGAGAGCAAATATTTTGACAACCTCACCAACATATCCTGGCGTCCCACAGGCAGTGGACATGATGTCATTTGGTGCTCCCTCCATCTTTGACAGGCCAAAGTCGCTAATCATTATTTTCGACTCATCATGAGGGTTGAAATATAACAAATTTTCTGGCTAACAGACAGAAGAGAAAGATGAGTGACAGATAAAATTCACTTGCTGATAAAAGCTTGACCTAACAAGAGAATCCCTTGCATTTCATTTCCTTCACTAACCTTCAGATCTCTGTGGACTATGCCTAGTGAATGCAGGTAGTTGACTGCATCCAGAACTTGTTTGATCAAAGTGCTGGCATCTTTCTCAGTGTAGAATCCTTTCTCCACAATCCGATCAAACAATTCTCCTCCAGACACACTGGAAAAGAAAACAGATGTACTCCTATTACTATGAATATTACAGAGCTTTTTGGAACATTGTAAACCTCAGAGTATCCAGATGTTTTACTTTAAATATATAATATATATACAATAATACAATGTATCACGAAGAACTGTCTATAGCTTATGGCATGAAAAACTGTAGGTGGCATGGTGGCACAGTGGTGAGCACTTCTGCCTTGCAGCAGAAAGGTTCCGGGTTTGATTCCTTGGGACATTTCAATACGGAGTTTGCATGTTCTCCCTGTGCCTGCATTGGTTTTCCTCCCACAGTCCCAAAACATGCACTGTAGGCTGACTGGCTGCTTCAAATCGTCCTGAGGTGTGAGATAGAGTGTGAATGGTTGTGTGTGTGTGTTGGCCACATAATAACCTGTTGAGCTGTCCAGGGCGAGATGGGTGCCAACCTCCCTACGACCCTAATTAGGAATCAGCTGCTTAGAAAATGAATGACAGAAAAGCTCTAGTCATGGATATGTCCAATTTAATGCTTTTTGTATAAAAGTTGAGAATGAGAAGTGAAGCTGGTCTTATCCTGCTAGCAAGAGGAACGCTTCTTCAAAGACTGAGCAATAAGTGGGCACATTTATGATACTCACAGCTGCATGATGAGGTACAGATGGTTGGGGCTTTCATAGATGTCCTCAAGCGCTACAATATTTTCATGCTTGATCCTGAGGAAGGGATAGGAAAAAAAAAAAAACTTGATTGGCTTGTGCTATTGTATAAGGGTTGTAGGCACTGTGGTGTAATGGTACACAAGTCTGCCCCACAGCAGGTAGGTCCCGGGTTCAAGTCAAGTGTGTGGAGATCTATCCCTGCTTGTGTAGATTTTCTCCAGTACGCCTATAGACATGCAAATTAGTCTGGCTGCTCCACATTGTCCCATGGCTCTACAAACGTCTGGCCTGATTGTGTGTGATGCTATCAGATATAAATAGCATGTGTAGCTGAACTTCAGATAAAATATTACTAAGTTGTGTAATCATAGCTGATACTTTTACAGTGCATAACTGTACTAAAACGTAAAAGGATTCAGAACCCAAAGTTAGTGTGCAGTGATATCTAACAGATCAGATGAACAAATCACAACAGATTTTTATCAAAGTGGCATTTTCCTGCGCTGATGACGTGACCACATCAGAACAAATTTTGAAATCGACGGAAACAAGCAATTTACATTCCAAATTAATGGCAGCAGGATGACTAACACTGCACACACCATGCACTGAAATACTGAGAAGCCCACTGCTAACATAACAATTGAGTTTTTCAAAGTTATATTTACACAATATAATACAATACAGTTTTATATGCACTGGAGAAGATTTTATCTCCTGGTTCAATTTTCCCCTTATCAATTCCAGATTTCAGTAGAAATAAAAATCAGTGGGGCAGTGGTGGTCTAGTGGTATAGGGCGCTGGATCGTTGATCCAAAGGTTGGGGGTTCGAGTCCCACTCTCCACAAGGTTGTCACTGTCCCCCCCAGTGCAGCTAACTGGGTTATCAAAGGCAGACCATGTCTCTCACTGTCTATGGTGAGAGGCATGTAAAAGAACCATTGCTGACTTTCGTAAAGAGTAGCTGCAAAGTCGTCAGCGTGTTTCTGTCCCTTGCTAAAAAAAAAGGGTTGTGACAGGAAGGGCATCCGATGTAAAAAAAAAAACCTCTGCCAAATCAAACGTGCAAATCAGATGATTTGCTGTGGCAACTCCCGAGGAAAACGGGAAAAAGCCGAAAGGAAGACAGACAGACAGTAGAAATAAAAATCAGTGTTACGATGCTGCTTAAGGCTATTGAAAGAATGATGATTATGTGTTAGGCTAAAGGCAGCCCTACAAAATAGTGAACTTTTTTATAATCTTAAACTTAATCTAAGATTAGGAAAAACC
This sequence comes from Plotosus lineatus, assembly GCA_024760905.1. Lineage (NCBI taxonomy): Eukaryota > Metazoa > Chordata > Actinopteri > Siluriformes > Plotosidae > Plotosus > Plotosus lineatus. The sequence goes on from CM045742.1 coordinate 11,560,975, forward strand.
TCCCAGCTTTTAAAAATAAATTAAACAAAAACACAGTTAAAGATAACCAAAATTATTATTTACACACATGACTTCGTTTATTAGTTTTTATTCATCATTTTTTCAAGATGATCATCCTTCAAGCGGTTGCCTTCATTGTCTAGACACGCTAGAGAGTGATTTCTGAAGGTTGACATGGATTGTTGGGTCATGTGGCGCAGTGGCAGCCTCCTGCTGAATAGTAACCTTAATGGCTTCAAGAGTTTGGGGTCAATAAGTATACATAAGTAAGGTGGTGCCACAGAAAAAATCACAAGGGGGGAAAGTCAGGCTATTCTGCTCTGGAAATAATCCCCTCAGCATCTTTGATCTGTGAATGCTGTAGCCCCCAACTTGCGCTGTGCTCATGACCATGGCATGTTGACTGTATGAATATATTTAATTTATAAAGTGCAACATTGACATAGCTAAATATAAACTATGCAAAAGGTACACTTTAATAAAAAGTAGAACTGAAAAGTAAACCATAATAAATAACTACAGTCGGCCCTCGACTTACGAAAACCTCTGTGTACAGAAAATCTAGGTTACGAAAAACATTTTCCTAAATGTTCATCCACTTTTTACGAAAACAACCTCTTTTTACGAAAAGCGCCAAATGCGCCATTCAAAAATTCAAATGTGCCATTGAAAATTCAAACAATGCATGAGTTGCTCTCTCATTGGCTGCCCGCCCCGCTGGCCTCCCATTGGCTAGGAGGGGGCTGACCTGTACCCATACTTCCTGTACCCATACTTCCTGTACCCATACTTCCTGTTTGTCAAACGCTTGAAGGAGAGTTGAACAGGACTGTTGGCTTGTTTTGAGATTGATCATGCAGCGTTATATTTCGTTACTGTCGAAACCCCTCTACAATCGGGACGACATTGAAGCAGAAGGAGACCTTAAAGCTGAAATACAGTGACGGAGGCGATTATTTCGGCACCATATTAAAGCTGAAGGAGCAAGAGCAGAGTGCTCCCTGGGACAAGACCTCTGATCACAAGGAAGCAAATTAATATTGAATCAGGACCTCTGATCTTTCAAACAGGTACTGTAATTCCACTTTAAATACAATATCCCGTCCATTTAAACATTCAAATAGAATTGGTTCGTCAGCTGCGTGTTGCGTATGGGTGAAGCCTGCATTCGGCAAAACATACCAGAGAGACAGAGTTTTGTGTGTGTGTGTGTGTGTGTGTGTGTGTGTGTGTGTGTGTGTGCATGTGAGAGAGAATGAGAGAGAGAGAGAGAGAGAGAGAGAGAGAGAGACTGTGTACAGAGTCAGTCAGCGATGAAAGGAGGCTTAACTCTCTTTCGAGAGAGCACACTGCAGCTTATTTTTCATTTTTAAGTTGTTTAATTCAGTAAATGTTTAATAAATGTGGCACGCTCTGCCGAATGTGAGCAAAACGAGGCTCATCTGGACCTCCGATCCCTCAAGGAATCAAGTTAAAGTTGAGTTTGGACCTCCGATCTGTCAAGTAGAGAATGTGCTTTGAATTTCCCGTTTTAAAATACTCCGGCGACCTGCGTGTGGGCGGAGCCCGCATTCAGCGGAGCGCACCACAAATGTGTATGTGTGTGTTTGTGAGAGAGACAGAGAGATAGAGATAGAGAGAGATAGAGAGAGAGACAGTGTTGTGTGTGTGTGTGTGTGTGTGTGTGTGTGTTTGTGTGTGTGTGTGTGTGTGTGTGCGTGCGTGCGTGCATGTGTGTATGTGTTAATAAAAATGTTTAATAATGGTTTAATTAATAAATATGTTAATAAAATGGTTTAATATGTTAATAAAATGTTTAAATGGTTTAATAAATAATTTTCTTTTACTTTTAACAAATATTTCATACATATTTCTTTCATATTTCTCTACAAAGTTTGTGTACTTTTTTCATTTTTAAAGGGTTTATGGGGTAGTCTTGGGAGCCTTGGAATGAATTACGCATTTTACATGTAAAATACGCCTCTACTTTGAAAACTCCAAGCTACGAAAAAAGGCTGTGGAATGGACTAATTTCGTAAGTAGAGGGCCGACTGTACTTACAAACCGGATTCCAAAAAAAAATGGGACACTATACAAATTGTGAACAAAAACTGAATGCAATGATGTGGAACTGGCAAATTTCAATATTTTATTCTGAATAGAGCATAGGTGTCAGGGTCAAAAGTTTAAACTGAGAAAATATTCTATTCGGAATAAAATAGTGAAATTTGGCACTTCCACATCATTGCATTCAGTTTTTAATCACAATTCGTATAGTGTCCCAACAGTTTTGCAATCCAGTTTGTATTTCCATAGTTGACCTTTGGTGAAGTGTAGATACCATACAACTAGTACAAGCTATGAGGATAACATCATCACTTTGGCTTAACTATCACAGAAATGATTGTACATGAGATCACATTGTTTACGTTTGACGGTAAAAACTCTGAGAACTTTTGATACTGAAAGTTAATGAGTTCCACAATTGTATACTGTTTTATTTAAATTAGTTTAGTCCCTGAGATTTGGCTTTAGGTAAACAAAATGAAAGTTGATTGTACCTTGTGGGATAACAGTAACTAAGTGGTTGAATATCACAGAGATAGCTTGCTGCAGTATTTATTATATCAAAGTACATGTGATGTAAACTTGATATTTAGCCAACCTAGTTTGTTAAAATCAGATAGCTTTACATGATGACTATTAGCCTTTCCTAAAATTAACCTCATGACTTTATTGTGACAGGTTTGCAGCTTACACTTTAAATTTTTACTGAGATCGCTGAACCAAGAATTACAGGTATAAACAAAACAAGGTAAAATAAATGATAAGCATATGACATTTCTACCCTTAATGTTAAAAAAGACCCTTTTCTTTAATATTAGTTTGGTACAGTCGGCCCTCTTCTTACGAAATCCCCAGAATATGAAAAATCCAGTATATGAAAAACATTTTCCTAATTTTTTCCTCTGTATACATAAGAAGTTCTTCTTATGAAAAACGCCAAACACGCCATTCAAACGTTCAAATGCGCCATTCAAACATTCAAACGCGCCATTCAAACATTCAAACGCGCCATTCAAACAATGTGCGAATTGCTCTCTCATTGGCTGTCTCCCAACATTCTGCCCCGCTGGCCTCCCATTGGCCAGGAGGGAGCTGAATCTCCATAGTACTGTACCCATAAAGCTTGTTTGTCACACACATAAAGGAGAGTTGTACTGTTGGTTGATGAGTTTCTTTGAGAGTGCTCATTGCAGCTTATTTTTCATTTTTTAAGTTGTTTAATTCAGTAAATGTTTAATAAATGTGGTGCGCTCTGCCGAATGTGGGAAAAATGTGGCTCATCCGGACCTCCAATCCCTCAAGCAAACAGGTGAATGCTGAGTACTAAACAAGTGTTCAAAGCACACTTGCCTGCTTGACAGATCGGCGGTCCGGACAAGCCGCGTCCTGTCTCAAAAGCTCTAGCGTCGGCTGTGCCGCCGCCCGCATTTGGCGGAGCGCGTCACAGATGTTTAATAATGTTTAATATTGTTTGGTTTGGTTAATAAAAAAATTGGTTCATAAAAAATGTTTAATAATGGTTTAATTAATAAATATGTTTATAAAATGGTTTAATATGTTAATAAAATGTTTAAATGGTTTAATAAATGATTTTCTTTTACTTTTAACACATATTTCATACATATGTCATACAAAATTGGTGTACTTTTATAATTTTTAAAGTGTTTATGAAGCCTTGGAACGAATCACACATTTTACATGTAAAATGCATCACCTCTACTTACGAAGACTCCAGGTTCCGAAAAGGCACTGGAACGGATTAATTTCGTAAGAAGAGGGCTGACTGTATTAACTTTTTTAATGACAGAGGTGCCAACACTATTACCAGACACATCTTAGTAAAGCAGTGGTAGTGGTGGCCCGGTGCTGATCTTGTCAAGAGTAGCTACATAGCCATCATAGTTTCTGACCTGAGATGGCCTGGCGAGCTGTCTAGGGTATACTCTGCCCTCGTCCAGATTTGAGGCACCACTGACAAAATTGGAACTGGTCTGTGGATTTCTTCACAATTCCAATCAACTTTTGTTTAACAACCCTTGCTGTTTTAAAGTCCACCGAAACTAGTGAAGTTTTTATTGATAGATGAATAATGTAAGCTGATGGTGCTGAAATGACAAATGTACCATCTTTTAAAAATTTAGCCAAAATGTTATTACGTTCAGTAGACTTTGAGACAGATAAACAAGATAATTACTTTTCAACTTCTTGTTCTGAGGCAACAGGGAATGTGAAATGATTTAAGTTTAATCTGTTTTTGTTGATAAAAAAAAAATTCAAGTTTACTGTAATCAACATTTCTTTTGGAAAGTTTGTCAATAAGTGCACTGACTATTTCACAAAAGAAATTATTAAATTTAAATAAAAAAATTTGAGATCAAAACATTTCTACACCAAGACCTATAATTTGATGAACCAACTTCACACTTTAATAGGTCAATATGCTTTTTTTTAACACGTTCCACATAGATTTTGAGGAATTTTCAACTACAGGGATCCCACACAATGGGGACCGAGATCCCCCCCCATGACCCCGTGACCCCCGAATTCTGCAAAGTAGGATCACCCCCCCCCCCCCCGACTGATGTGTACTTACATGTATATGTGCATATAATATCAATAAATACATATTCAACACTATAAATACTTATAATAATAGTTAAACATTATAAATACACACATACAGACGCGCGCGCACTCAGATACGCACCTTACATAAAAATGTAAATAGTTTTGATGGAGGGTTTTGGATTGTTTTTTTTTCTTCTGTCTTTGTTTTTTTTTTTGTTTGTTTGTTTGATTTTTGCAGCATATTCCTTAACTTTTCCCCCTATTCTTCCTTAATTTCCTTATTTTTAAATATTAAAAAAAAAAATGCGGTGCACTGAAGCCGCATGAATTGAAGCGTGAAGTAGCGAGGGATCCTTGTACAGTATTTGATTTTAGAAGAAGTCATTTTTTTTAGGTTTAGCAATTTCTCGTCGCGTTTTATTTCTGAGATGTTTAAAATATTAAATGTGTTTTTCTGAATTTTACCCCGGCCTTTTCTCTATCACTTGACCAAGTGAAGAGAGTTAAAGTTCAGCAACCAATAGACTTCCTTACCACCTCTTCTGCCTGACTATGTGTGTGTGTGTGTGTTTGTGTGTGAAGGAGAATTATGATTTAAAACTGTATTGAATGATGATAATGAAGTTTAATGTATGCAAATAAAATTTGATTTTCTTTTTTTAATTTACCTTTGAAATAAGGGAGGTTTTATGGTCACACTGTATAATCTACTGAGGAGCGGTCTATAAGCATTTGTTTACAATAAAGATGAGATGATTAAGGTTGGCCTAGGACCCATCAGACACCAAGCCTGGGAGAGGTTGGGCCCGGTTAAGGACGGGCTAGAGAAGAACAGGCCCAACAGAGATCTGCAAGGTTGGCCATGGTGGTCGAACTACCGCAGTCTGATTCCCTGAAAACCTGATCGGATCAAACATCGGGTCGACATTGTACTGAAAATTGAAAGTGAAAATAAAGCTTCAACGTGTTAAAAATGTGTGACCTCCAGCTCAGGTACATTAGAGTACAGAAGTGCACAGCTGGTGATGTTTGAAACACAATGAAAATCTATTTTTACCAGTTATAACATAACATGCGTCAGTCATACTCGGGCAGTATCAGGCAGAGGATTCCCATTTCAGTAACGGCTCATGCTCTCTATGGCAGAATGTGGGCATATGAGCTGAGCTGAGCGCTCTCTCTCTCTCTCTCTCTCTCTCTCTCTCTCTCTCATTCCCTCGTTTAACTATGACCCCCCCCGTGCAGCTAACTGGGTTCTCAAAGGCCGGCCATGTCTCCCACTGTCTATGGTGTGAGAATGTAAAAAAAAAACATTGCTGACTTTTGTCATATGCAACATTTTTACATAGTTGTTAGCATGTTTCTGTCCTGCGATGGCCTGGTAAACTGTCCAACTGTACTCTACCCTTGCCCAGAGTTCGCTGAGATGGGCGCCAGCCTCCCTGCGACCCTAATTATAATTAAGCGGTTCCGAAAATAAATACTAATAAATTTATTTTGGAGAATGTTGTGGCGGCATAGTGGCACATCCTCCTCACAGCAGGAAGGTCCTAGGTTTGAATCTCAGGCTCAGAGAAGGCATTTCTGTGTGGACTTTGCATGTTCTCCTCGTGCTTGTGAGGGGTTCCTCTGGGTACCCCAGTTTCTCACATGGTCCAAGGACATGCACTAAATGGCTGCACTATGTTGCCCATAGGTGTAAGTGTGAATGTTTGTGTGTGCATTGTACGTTTGATAGACTGATGAGCTGTTCAAGGCCCCGCCTCCAGCTAGTAGGATTAAATGTTTTGGCAAATAAATGAATGAATAAATGAATGAATGAATGAATTATGGTCAACTGAAATGGAGTAGAGATGTAAAATAGTCCAAAATTAAAAAAAAAAAAAAAATCAGTGATCGTTTTAAGGAAACAAACAAATAAACAAACAATCTGTACTCTGGAGTTGAATCCTTTCAGCAAACTACTACAGCACTCATCACTTTCTCATGAATAAAAAATATAAATATGTTCGCCTTCTCTGTTGACGTGCTGCAGCCCTACAGCACTACAAGAAATCCATTTTTGAACAGCTGAACCTCAGCTGTCTGCATAGGGTCTGTTCTTTATTATAACCCGCTCTGCTTCTCTTTTACCATGACAACCATCAGGTTGGACTCGGGCACAAACGTGTGTGGAATAGCGAGGTCTGCAGAGGAGGCAGCATGAGTCACTGGTGAGAGAAAGAAATTGTCTGTGTGCAGGAAAACACCACACAGGTTCACAGCAAAGAAAAAAAGAAAGAAAAAAAAAAAGATGAACATTTACCTGCAGCTGTGTTGTTACCCTACTTCTCTCCATGATGCACACGGTGGTATGCAGCTCATTTACATATCAGCTAGTGACATATGACGTGCCTAAATGGCATGCGGCCTTTCATACGGCTGCGGCAGACTGTTAATAGAAGGTGGAGGTGGATGTGGGGGATGGCCTGACTCATCCCTAGATCTTACAGAAGAAGAGAAGCAACACCAACTATAATTTCTATTCTCTGCTTGGGGTTTATTGTTGAGCTTGGATTGTAATTGTTGAATGGAAATATGAAGTAATTGTCCTTTGCCTTTATTTACTCGTGCAGAGGTGTCCACCGTATACGCTGAGCAATGCAATACTTACTTTCTGAGCACAGCAATTTCATTCTCGATGCTGCTCTCCTTCCCTCTCAGCGCTTTCTTCGGGATGCACTTGACCGCATACATCCTCCCTGTGGCCCTCTCTTGAGCGAGAACCACTTCTGAGAAGGCACCACTGAGAAAGAAACAAAAACATAAAACATACACCGTAATTGTTACGCCTGCACTCCGATAAACATACCGTAGCTCTGAGTTCAGTTGTGCTCTGGCAAGAGGTTCGAAAACCCTTTACATATTCTTGTGTCTACTGTGTGTACTCAGTCGCTCACATGTTCTTAAGTCATCTGCGGTGTACAGTCCGTAGCTAAGCCTTCCATGGGAATTGAAAATCCTCAGTAATCCCTCACACCATGCATAGGGAAACATGCACACCTGACCGTCAACACAAGGTCATTGGCGTGCAGGTCGGACTTCACAAAACGCCAAAATGCTCTTTTCGCTCATGTGTGCTTTACTGATTCAAGTTAGACGTTCATGCTTCATGGTTTAAAGGCACTGTCTCAGAACCAAATAAATAAATGATTAACTGAACATCAATTATTGTAAATTACATGTCAAGGGTCGTCTGAGGCATTGACAGCCATTGATTTAGACTATAGATGATCTCTGTGAAACTCCGGATATAAGAATAAATCGTTGTAAATCCATCAAAAAAGTGTGTAGTTTTAAATAAGGTTTTGGCTTTTTTACCCCCGAGCCATAGTGGCTCATCAGGCTGGTGCTTATCCCCGGTTTCCATAGCGTGACGCGACTAGGAGTTCAACTCCTCCTGGATGGGACGCTAGCCCATCGCAGGTTACCTTCCCAGTATATTTTTACTGGTTTCCATTGATACTGCTGGGTGAACTGAGGCACACTTGTGGTTAAAACCTTGCCCAGGGGTCTGAGCACAGTGGGGATCTAACTGGGATTTGAACTCACAACCTCCCGATCATGAGCGCAACGCCCTTACCACTACACCACTGGCCCCGAGTTTTAAATAAGGAATAGAATAAAATGCGGTGAGCACTGAAAGAAAAAAAATTAAACAATGTGATTTATTTTCTATCACCTCGCATAACTGGAAGGTATTTGAGTGCAGATTACACATAATACACCAAATGCTTTATTCCTATTATACCGTCGCAATATACAATCTGCATAGCAATTTTAATTTGTATCTATTTTATAACCACTGGAAAAAGCGGTAAGTGGTAACAACACAGTGTAGTTCCACAATATGAAACACAAACTAAAATATAAGTTCACAGGAAAATAAGCAAGTTAATCATTTACTATGTTATAAAAACAACTTGAAGATGTATTCCTTCTGTGATGGATTTTAAGCTCAGCAGGCCAACAGAACTCTTGACTTTCACAAGCAGGGCAGATGAAGACGAACAGATTAAAGGGAAACTAAGCAGCTTTGTTTAGCCGCCACAATATTCTAACCTGGATTCCTGAACAAATATAATCACAGTGGGGTTCAATATTAGCAGTCATAGTGAATATCAGATGTAGTAGCTCATATATATATATATATATATATATATATATATATATAAAGGGATCCCTCGCTACTTCGTGCTTCAATTCATGCGGCTTCAGTGCATCACGTTTTTTTTTTTTAAATATTCATCGAATTTAAAAATAAGGAAATTAAGAAAGAATAGAGGAAAAAGTTAAGGAAAATGCCACAAAAACAAGGCCAATTATGTAAAAAAAAAAATAATAATAAAAAAAAAATAAAATAAAAAAAACACCACAAAACAACAAACAGCCCAAAACCTCCCATCAAAACTAATTACATTGTTGTGAGGTGCGCATCTGCATGCGTGTGCGTCTGTATGTGTGTGTATTTATATTTTATTTACATATTCTGCATTATTTTTTAATGTGTAATTGTTATTGTAAGCATTTATAGCATTGAATATGTATTTATTGATATTATACACACATCCTACTTCCCGGATTGCGGTGGTCACCTGGGGATCTCAGTCCCAATTAATCATGGAAAGTGAGGGATCCCAGTATGTATGTATGTATATATATATATATATATATATATATGAGTATATTGATGTGGAAGAAGATCAAGATCAGGGTATCAGGCACCACAGGGGGTGCTGTGTGTTTTCGACCCATTAACTGTCGAAGGCCTGTGGCCTGCCAGGCTGAAATGTTATAATGACATGTATTTGGTCCTTCCTAAATATTATGCAAATTACTGGACTTCCCTATCATGTACTCTAATTAATTATTGATCATTAACAGAATCAGCATGAATATGAATACAGAAATTGTAATATCTTTGGAATGAGTCATCATTTTTCTTCATTTAAAGAAATTTGTAATCCTGAAAGGAAGAAGCATCCAGTGAAGTAATCTCTAATGAAATATGTATTTAAATTGTTAATGATTATACCCAGAGAAGTGCAAATTGTATGACTTACTGAACCATTTAATTGTATTGGATGATTTATGTGACTACTGTATGAAGAGTTTGTTGATTGAAGTGGCTTGACCAACCTTGAAAAAAAAATAACACAAAATGGCCACCCTAAGCGATGGTGGCACTCTTCAAGGCCAACTCGAGGCATGTCGAGACATGTTGGGTTATGGCGTGACGTATGATATCATGAGGAACCAATCAGAACAAGGTCAAGCTGACACATGACATTGTTGTAGACTAATCAGAGTGGAATGAGCACACAATGAGCCACTCCAGAACTGCAGGCCGATGCCCGACTTGGAACAATTTCTTTTGTGTGAATGACTGTATCCTTGTCTTTAGGAAAACAAGAGCATACAATCATTCACACAAAAAACTGTTCAAAGAGAAAAATCTCTCTATTTTGCACGCAACTGATTTTTATGCCAACTAATAGTGCCAGGAAGGGTGTTTTTATGCACAACTGGACACATGCTCAAAACGTCCTAGTAACAAGATGTGGCAGTTACTGCCTTTTACCTTTGCAGGGCAGTATATATATATATATATATATATATATATATATATATACACATAGACACAGATGCAATGGAAGGGCAAAATGCCGATACGACTGGGTTCCAGTGCCACTGCAGGAGAGAATCTACAGTCAATTTAGAACGGCCAATTAACCTACAGTGCACGTCTTTGGACTGCGGGAGGAAACCAGAGCACCCGGAGGAAACCCACACAAGCACAGGGAGAACATGCAAACTCCACACAGAAACGCCCAGGCCGGGAATCGAACCCAGGCCTTCTTGCTGTGAGGCGGACGTGCTAACCACTACACCACCGTGCCGCCTACCCTGAATAACAGGGCAACAGAAAAACACATAGAAAACCATTCACAGTCATATTCGCATCTAGGGCCAATTTGGAACCGCCAGTTATTGTAATGTCTTTGGAATGTGGGAGGACACCAGAATATGTAGCGGAAATCCATGCAAGCACAGAGAAAAAAGATGCAAACGCCACACAGAAATGCCCGAGCCGAGAAATCGAACCCAGGATCTTTTTACCTTGAGAGGAGTGTGTTAACCATTACACCGCCGTCCTGCCTGATTGTTAATAGTACTGCTGTTTGATTTTCTGGGACTCTTATAAATGTCAGTTCTTTAAAATTAACATAATTATTTTAGAGTACAGAAAGAAAAGAGAGAGTTATGAAACTACAGGAACCTCCCATCTGTTGTCTCTATGTGAGATGCGCATTACAAAACTTTATGCAGAGAGAACAATCGCTTACTCATAGAGAGTGAAGTAGTCAAGCTGCATTTAGAGCATCAGAATTTTTATGACGGGATTATAAAACAGTTAAAAATACATTGAGATTTATCAGCAAAACTTCAACAACAAAAACTGCATTAGTGAGATATTAAAATAGAATCAGGAGAAAAGCTTAAAATGTCTTGCTGGGTTTTGTTCAGTGTGGTATACCACTGAAAAAAATATGACTTTTTAAAGCCCCATGCATCTATACTTCCTTTTGTCATTTTCCAATTCATACCCAGTAGCAAGCTAGTAAAGATTCACTATCAGGCAATAACTTGATTAATTAGGCAGCACGTTTGTGTGGTGGTTAGTACGTCCGAATCACAGCAGGAAGGACTTGGTTCGATACTCAGGCATTTTTGTGTTTAATTTGCATGTTAACATATGCAGGTGTAGGTTTCCTCCAGGTATGCTGGTTTCCTCCATCAGTTCAAAAACATGCACACTAGGCAAAGTCTTCTTCTTTTCCTTTCGGCTTTTCCCTTCAGGGGTCACCACAGCGAATCATCTGCCTCCATCTCACCCTATCCTTTGCATCTTCTTCTCTTACACCAACGACCTTCATGTCCTCCTTCACCACATGCATGAATCGTCTCTTTGGTCTTCCTCTAGGCCTTCTGCCTGGTAGTTCCAGCCTCAGCCAACATTCAAAGTCCCTACTTTCAGTCCTAGACTCATGCCTTTCCTCTTCTCTCTCTGGCAACGGACACGCCTCCCGCCTATCCTTCTTCAACGTCTTCGACCAACAGTAGTCCAATTTCCATCAGCACCCTGTTGGTTGACAGCACTGATGGCGGTCGTTGTTAACCCGGGCCTCGACCGATCCGGTATGTCATTCTTTCTTGTGATTCGCATATTTTATTTGGCATTTGTTTTACGCCGGATGCCCTTCCTGACGCAACCCTCTGCATTTATCCGGGAGAGACACTGATTTGTGCCCCCCCCCCCCCCCCTTCACGGCTGCATTGCACACTAGGCAAAGTGACTGTTCCAAATCACCTCCAGATGTGAGTGTGAGTGGTTGTATGTGTGTTGACCCTGCAATAATCTGGCAAGCTGTTAATTGTGTACCCTGCCCTCGCCCAGAGTTAACTGAGACGGGTGCCAGCATCCCTGTGATCCTAATTAGGAGAATATGAATGAAAGGATGAACTTGTGTGTCTTTGTTGTGCTTCTTACAGCAGGAAATATGAATAAATACAAGAAGTGCAACTCAAACAAGAGCACTTGGAAAGCAAAGGATTGAATTTTTTAAGCATACAGAATTTGATTCATTCATTTTTTGAAGTGTTTAATCCTAATTAGGGTCACAGGGTGGCTGGCGCACCCATCCCAGCTGACTCTGTGAGAGGGCAGGGTTGCAGGCTTGCTGGACGGCATGCTGGACGGAATGCCAGGCCATTGCAGGGCAGAAACACGCTGACAGCTATGCAGCTACGCTTATTGAAGGTCAGCAATGGTTCTTTTACATGAACCTCACACCATAAACAGTGAGAGACATGGCTAGCCTTTGATATCCCAGTTAACTGCACTGGGGGTCAATGACACCCCATTGAGAGTGGGGCTTGAACCCCCAACCTTGGGATCGGTGATCCAGCATCCAGCCACAAGGCCACCACTGCCCGGATACAGAATGTGACCCAGAAAATCTCCAAAATTTAATACAACCTCAAATATCCATTGCTTCAACTCTGGTATAAATTTCATGAAATCCACACATAATGCATTTCTGCTCACAATCACACAAACCCAACCAAGAACATAACCTCCTTTATCAGAGGTAATAAAACTCGGCCCATGCAACTACACCAACTGTACCCTGTCCCTACACAAAAAAAAAAAAAACACAAAAACCCCCCAAAACTATACACACATATATAAATATCCTTCCGTAGGAGAGTGCTCAATACTTTTTGGTAGAGCAAATAACAAAAATAAAAGGACAGGACAAAGACTTTCTATTGAAACTCCATTTATCACTACAGATCTGTTTCGAGGGGTGGTGAAACCATCCTCTCTCTTCAGGTGATTATAGAAGAATATATATATATATATATATATATATATATATATATATATATATATATATATATATATATATATATATATATATATAAAAACACTGTATGCACTGCACACACAGGTACATCCAGGTACCATTATGAACATCTGTCTGGTTGCCTGTCTTCCTTTCGGCTTTTTCCCTTTTACTCGGGAGTCGCCACAGCGAGTCATCTGATTTGCATGTTTGATTTGGCAGAGGTTTTTACGTCGGATGCCCTTCCTGTCACAACCCTTTTTAGCAAGGGACAGAAACACGCTGACGGCTTTGCAGCTACTCTTTACGAAAGTCAGCAATGGTTCTTTTACATGCCTCTCACCACAGACAGTTGCCCACCTTTGATAACCCAGTTAGCTGCACTGGGGGGGGACAGTGACAACCTTGTGGAGAGTGGGACTCGAACCCCCAACCTTTGGATCAGTGATCCAGCGCCCTGTACCATTATAAACATCATCGTTCATTTTCTGAACCGCTTAATCCTAATTAGGGTCACGGGGAGGCTGGCGCTCAACTTAGCCAACTCTGGATGAGGGCAGGGTACACCCTGGACAGCTTGCCAGGCCATTGTAGGGCTGATGCTGACAGCTATGCAACTCCTCTTTACAAAAGTCAGCAATGGTTCTTTTACATGAACCTCTCACCATAGACAGTGAGAGACATGGCCGGCCTTTGATAACCCAGTTGGCTGCACTGGGGGGGACAGTGACAACCTGTTGAGAGTGGGGCTTGAACCCCCAACCTTGGATCAGTCATCCAGCACCTTTACCACAAAGCCAGCACTGCCCAGCATTACAAACATATGAAGAATTAAAAATAGCAATGTAAACATGCTACAGAATTAAAATCTATACTGGTTTAACTATACATTCTGACATGCCAGAGGCCAGCGACGAGGAGGAGAAGTGTACTGTAGTTATGATGTGACCTGAGAATAGATTTCTGTTGAGTCACCACTGCATGGAACAAACAAGCTATTTTTGACACACGGACAAAGTTAACCACGGGCTTTATGCTATAATCCAGACAAGAAAACCATTCACTGTGAAAAAGCAGCCAATAAATCATTTGTAATAACTGTGTGGTCTAACATTTTGCGTTGTTGGTTGATCCATTGTGAAGGTTTTCATTTTGCTGAACCGTCAGACTGAAGCATCTTGTACAGGACACATTAATGGATTATTATATAAGAGACGAGACAGGAAATCCTCAGGACATAATCCTGAGTTTGGTTTGCCCTTTATGTAACTCGGCACCCAGATTTACACAAATTTATCTGACTTTCGGTACAAATGGTTACTTTCGTATGTTTGAGACTCTGGAATGAATGTTTCAAGGAGAAAGGGAGCACAAGAGCTCATATAATTATTGACCTTACAAAGCCTCTCACGCATCAGCATGATTCTAATCCACACTGGAGGTGGCAATGATGTTGAGGGGAAATGGGGCTGGTGTGGTCAGAAGGCAGTGGGTGAATGGAGAACGGTGATTCATAACTCGATGACTCAATTAGCATCAATGAGGTGGTGATTTCCAGGGAATGTTCCAAGTTGTAAGAGGATAAGCAAAAGAACATAACAAAATAGTGACCAGGAGGTTCCCAACTAATGCTATAAAATAATTCAGATTATACCAAACTGTATAATTAACTCCACCATAAGAAGGTTATATTGACTCACAGTATTGTGTGTGTGTGTGTGTGGGGGGGGGGGGGTATTAGTAGAGTTAGGCAACATGTTAAGTGCACTTTTTCATGAAATATTCACAAGGAGTGAGGCTTTAGATCCTTTAGATTCTCTCTGAATTAAAATCTGAAAATTAATTTTTAAAGGATTCTTTAACACTAAAAGCTTTTTTTTTTTTACTTGATACTACAGAAGGCACAGCAGGGGGTGCTGGACACTATATTTAATTTATTGGCAAAATACAAATAATGCCGCAGATTTTCATGAAATTCCTACCATACGTGGGGGGGCGTTTTTGGATTCTGGGGATGATCCAGATTAAATTTTGGAGCTTGAACTTTTTTAAAGAATCTATTAACACTACAATATCACGGGGCAGTGGTGGTCTAGTGGTATAGGGCGCTGGATCGCTGATCCAAAGGTTGGGGGTTCGAGTCCCACTCTCCACAAGGTTGTCACTGTCCCCCCCAGTGCAGCTAACTGGGTTATCAAAGGTGGGCCATGTCTCTCACTGTCTATGGTGAGAGGCATGTAAAAGAACCATTGCTGACTTTCGTAAAGAGTAGCTGCAAAGTCGTCAGCGTCTTTCTGTCCCTTGCTAAAAAGGGTTGTGACAGGAAGGGCATCCGACGTAAAAACCTCTGCCAAATCAAACGTGCGAATCAGATGATTTGCTGTGGCGACTCCTGAGTAAAAGGGAAAAAGCCGAAAGGAAGACAGACAGACATTAATACTACAATATCGAATTATCTTTGAGGTTATGGGTCATATAGGGGATTGCTTGCTGGAGGTTTGTGCTCTCTGAGTCCTCCTGTTCGGCACATATTTAAAAGCGAGACTCCAATAAATGTCGATATAAATGCTCGATAAAAAATATTTATAAAATGGGAAGACCTCATTAGTTTGCCAAAATGGACCACATGTCTTCTGGGATACTAGAACATTACTTTTTAAAATAATTACATAATACAGTTTTTGTATAAATAATAAAAAAAACGACTATTTTTGGGAAAAGGTCAAATGGGTCTGAAAGTCAAGTTGGGAAACAGTGTATATGTGCATTACATGGATATTGTTGGATACTTGATACATGTATTGTATACAAATAACTTACAAGAATACAAATTATCAGACAAGTCACGATACAAAATACAAAAAATATGCTTAATCCTAATTAGGGTCATGGGGAGGCTGGCACCCATTTCAGCCAACTCTGGGTGAGGGCACAGTACACCCTAGACAGCTTGCCAGGCCATCGCAGGGCAGAAACACTGGCTATACAGCTACTCTTTACAAAAGTCAGCATTGGTTCCTTTAATGACTCTCACCATAGACAGTGAGAGACATGACCAGCCTTTGATAACCCAGTTAGCTGCACTGGGGGGACAACAGTGTGTATATGTGTGTTTTGTATACATACATACATACATATATATATATATATATATATATATATATATATATATATATATATATATATATATATATACGTATAGTGTCATAGTGGTCATTTATTATGATGGACCATGTAATACACACGGAAAAAACACACCAAATGAATCTAATAATCAAAATAATCTAATAATCCCAGGCCACCACATCACAAGAAGTTTAATTTCTGTGGATCTTTATAGTCTGTAAAATGACCAAAACATCTGATATGATTCAGGGTTTGTGTGGTGAAGTTCACAGAGCTCTAAATGAACCAATGAATGAATAAATAAGCATCAGTTACTTGTGTACAGGGAAGCAGAGCAGCCACAAACATCATCTTCCAGGACACAATGTAAACACACCATAAACCTTTACAGTAAGAGAGAAAACAAAATATAAAAGGTTTATAAAGCCGGGTGTCTTGAAATTAGATTTTGAGGTAGTCTGTAAGGCTGGCATTCCTCAAGTGGGCAATTAGTCAGTCAGTTAATGCATAACTGATGTGATACTGTAGTTGTACCCTCTTGGTGTATGACTAATAACAATAATAATAATAATAATATAATGCTAAGAATAATACTACTACTAATAATAGCAACAACAACAACAATAATAATAATAATGCTAAGAACAACAATAATAACAACAACAACAACAATAATAATAATAATAATAATAATAATAATAATAATAATATAATGCTAAGAATAATACTACTAATAATAATAACAACAACAACAACAACAATAATAATAATAATAATAATAATAATAATAATAGGAACAGCACTGATCCTGCTGAACTGATGGTGAATGGAGAGAAGCTCCTGCACTCTGCAGGTGTAAACAGTGTAAATGGTGGTGATGCAGCAGGATTGAGCTACTCACGTCCCGAGAATCTCCTTAAACTCAAAAATTTTCTTGATGTCATCGACTTGCTTTTTCCACGAGCCCTTCGCCGAGTCTGCGTTTCCTTTGGCCATGGGATCACCAGCGCGTAAATAAATCACTCTGAGAACTAATAGAAATGCAAGAGCTGTGTTATTACCCGGAGGAAAATGATACACTGAATGCAAGTCTAACAGGGTGTGTGTGTGTGTGAGTGTGTGTGTGTGTGTGTGTGTGTGTGTGTGTGTGTGTGTGTCTCAGCTGATTTACGCAGAGCCGCAAACCCGCACTAATCCAGTGAACTGGCTCTGCTGCAGCTGACGCCTGTTTTCACTCACAGGAAACTCTCTGCTTTATATGGAAGATCATTTACAGCACTACAGAAACAAAATTAATTATGCGTTAGCAAGGCATAATTACGAGAGTAAGTCATAGTCTCGTTATAGTCATACGACAGCATCCTAAAATTATGACTTAATAACTCATAATTACGCCTTCTTATAATTATGACCTAATAACTCATACTCACGACTTGGCAGCCTTCCTCATAATTACAACTAAGTCATCTCATAATCATGACTTACTGACTCATAATTATGACTTAGTAGCCTGCCTCATAATTACAACTAAGCATTTCATGACTTACTAAGTCACAATTATGACTTGGTAGCCTACCTCATAAATACATCTAAGCATCTCACAATTATGACTTATTAACTCTTAATTACAACTTGGTAGCCTTCCTCATAATTATGACCATCTCACAATTATGACTTACTAACTTACAATTACAACTTAGTAGTCTAACTCATGATCAGTAGCCTACCTGAAAATTCCAAATAAGCATCTCACAATTATAACTTAGTGGCCTACCTCATAATTACAACTTATCTCATAATTATGATGCATAAGATAATTTTAGACAGAAAATGGGCCTCCACAGCATTATCATCTATCCTCTCTTCTCCTTCCACCTCTTGTGGTCGTTGGGTCTTCTGCTGCGTTGGTGCAATGGAGACCTGACCACCCTGTGATATATAATAAGCACATCTTTTTCCTTACCTGCTTTGCTTTGTCCCACCTTCCACTCTGATTTGCAGGATTGTCTCTGCCATGCCAGAGCCTCTGTGACATGGCCATGAAACAGTATATGAAGGGTGAAACACTTTTGCCCACGGTTTATTATTACAAAAGTCTCATTAAAGGCAAAGCAAAAAACAAAACAAAACAAAACAAAACAAACAAAAAACCCAGAACTGCATTTCCTGAAGAAACAAAACGTTTAAATGATATTCAATACAGGAGGTGTGTGTGTGTGTGTGTGTGTATGGGGGGGTAATGAGACGAAGAGAAGAGATGGGAGTAAATATTGATTGATTAATTCATACATATGTGTTGTTTACGGTCACAAGGATGGTTCAAACCAATCCATGCTGTCTCTGGATGAAGTTGGGGTGCACCCTGAACAGCATGCCAGTCCATCACATAGCTAACAAACATAGAACCCTTCAATAGTCTCTTTCATGCCTTGGGGCAATTCAGACCATCTGTTTATTCTTACATGCATGCTTTTTGTGAGGAACACCAAATCACTCAGGGGGAACCCATGCTAGTTCAGGGAGAGCATGAAAACACCTCACAAAAACACTTTTGCTGACCCTGGAGCTTGAACCCCAGGACCTTCTTGCTGTGAGGCAAGAGAGTGAGCCATGACGCCATCATGTCCAGCATACTTGACATCATTCATTTATTTACTGAACTGATTTATTCTTTTTTCGAGTCGGTAGGCTGCAGCCTATCTCAGCAAACTCAGGATGAAGGCTGGGTATGTTCTGAGTAGCTTGCACGTCCTAACAAGTTTCTAACATGCACACAACTATCTCATTCACATAATGAAAAAAAATGCAAAATGTTGGTTTAACTTAAAGTAAATAAGTAATTAATCACATGAAATATTTGAAATCATCTCGATGAAAGTTCTGTTTTAACTGAACCAAATGTTTTGCGATTGATTAATTACTTAATAATAATCTGAATAATAATAATAGCAATAATAACACTATTATTATTATTATTATTATTATTATTATTATTATTATTATTATTATTATTAATTTTATTGATTTTTAAATTTATTTAAACCATGCTTTACTTTTTTTCAGGACACCTGGAAAAAAATTGGAACAGCCACATAGCCTAACGTGACTGTCTTTGGACTGCCGGAAAACACTCAAGTGCCCATAAAAAACCCACTCAAGCTCGAGGAGTAAATGCAAACTCCACACAGAAATGCCCGAGCCTCGACCAGGACTTTCTCGCTGTGATTAGGATGTTCTAACCACTAAATCACCGCGCCAAGACAAACATCAGCATCTTAATCAATAGTATCAGTGAATAATTCCATAAAAGCCAATGTTTTTCTTTCAGTACACTGAGTGTGGTGTCTTCACTTTTCTACAGCTGTACAACGGCAGTATCTGGTATCACCAGAAAAGACTTGGTTTTCTCAAAGTTTCCTCCTCATGCTGTCTCTGAATTGGTCCTCATCACAGTTGCCTCTGGTTTGCTCTGAGAGAAAAGATGAACAGTTGGAATTCTGTAAAGCTGTTTGTGACTATCTGTAGTGGTAAACCAACATTTGTCAGACACTGAAGATGTGAAGTTCGGTAAAAAGAGTACAGAACAAATTTCAGAATCAACCCACTAATGTAATGTAAAGCCAAATGTTAGCAAACAGAAAACAATTCAGAAGACCCCTATAACATCTAAGAGACATCAAAGGAAGCATTCTCCCTTGCCTGGACGCGGTTCACCGGGGTTCCCTCCTGGAGCCAGGCCCGGGGGAGGGGCTCGAAGGCGTGCGCCTGGTGGTCGGGCTTCTGCCCATGGAGCCTGGCCGGGCCTAGCCCGAAAAGGAGACATGGGTCCGCCCTCCCATGGACCCACCACCCGTGGGAGGAGTTTTAGGGGTTGGGTGCAGTGTGAGTTGGGTGGCAGCCGAAGGCATGGGTTCTGTCTGACCGATCCTCGGCTACTTACTCTGACCCTCGGGACATGGATGTCACCTCTCTGGCGGGGAAGGAGTCTGATCTGGTGCATGAGGTGGCGAGATACCGACTAGATATAGTCTGGCTCACCTCAACGCATAGCTTGGGCTCTGGAACCATCCATCTCGAGAGAGGCTGGACCTTATTCTATTCTGGACTTGCTCATAGGGAGAGGCACCAAATGACAGTTCAGAGTACCCACCCTTTTTGGAGTCTTTGGGGGGGTGTTGGAGAACGCTCCCTTGGGAGACTCACTCGTTGTCTTGGGAGACTTCAACGCCCATGTGGGCAACGATAGTGTGACCTGGAAGGGTGTGATCGGTAGGTACGGCCTCTCCAGTCTGAACCCGAATGGTGTTTCGTTGTTGGACTTCTGTGCTCGTCACAGTTTGTCTATCACGAACATCATGGTGGAACATAAGTGTGCCCATAAGTGCACTTGGCACCAGGACACCCTAGGTTGCAATTTGATGATTGACTTTGTAGTCGTGTCATCGGACTTGCGACCATATGTTCTGGACACTTGGAGAGGAGAGAGCTGTCTACCGATCACTACCTGGTGGTGAGTTGGCTTCGGTGGTGGGGGAGGCTGCCTTCCAGACCTGGCAGGCCCAACGTGTAATCAGGGTCTGCTGGGAACGTTCGGCGGACTCCCCTGTTCAAGAGGCCTTTAACTCCCACCTCCGGCAGAGATGCAACCACGTCCCGGAGGAGGCGGGGGACATGGAATCTGAATGGGCCATGTTTCGTGCCTCCATTGCTGAGGTGGCAGCCCATAGCTGTGGCAGTAAGGTTGTCGGTACTTGTCGTGGCGGTAATCCCTGAACCCGCTGGTGGACACCTGCGGTGAAGGGGGCCATCCAGCTGAAGAAGGAGGCCTATCGGGTTTTATTAGCCTGTGGGACTCCCGAGGCAGCAAACAGGTACCGGCAGTCCAAACGTGCTGCAGGCAAGGCTGTCGCAGATTCAAAATCTCAGGCATGGGAGGAGTTCGGTGAGGGCCTGGAGAGTGATTATCGTTTAGCCTCAAAAAGGTTCTGGACCACCATCTGACACCTTAGGAAGGGGAAGCACTTCTCCACAAACACTGTTTACAGTGGCGGTAGGGAGCTGCTTACCTCGACTGGGGATGCCGTCAAGAGGTGGAGGGAATACTTTGAGCACCTCCTCAATCCCACCAATTGTTGGGGCCGGTGGTGTAGTGGTTGGAGTGCTAGGCTCATGATTGGAAGGTTGTGAGTTCAAATCCCACTGAGACTCCCACTGTGCTAAGACCCCTGAGCAAGGTCTCAACCACAAGTGTGTCTCTGTTCACCCAGCAGTATAAATGGGTACCAGTAAAAATATACTGGGAAGGTAACCTGCGATGGACTAGCGTCCCATCCAGGAGGAGTTGAACTCCTGGTCGCTTCACGCTACAGAAACCGGGGATAAGCACCAGTCTGATGAGCCAGTAGGCTCGGGTGTAAAAACCAAACAGACTTACCTTCAATCCCACCAACACGCCCTCCGTGGAAGAGGAAGACCCTGGGGGTTTGGGTGGGGGTCCGTCCATCACTGGAGTGGAAGTCACTGAGGTTGTGAAAAAGCGAGATCCACCCGGAATATCTAAGTGCTCTAGATGCTGTAGGACTGTCTTGGTTGACACGTCTCTGCAACATCGCGTGGTCATCGGGGGCTGTACCTCTGGAATGGCAAACTGGTGTGGTGGTCCCGATTTTTAAGAAGGGGGACTGGAGGGTGTGTTCCAATTATCAGGGAATTACACTTCTCAGCCTACCTGGGAAAGTCTATGCAGGGGTACTAGAGAGGCGGATCCGGCCGATAGTCAAACCTCGGATTCAGGAGGAACAATGTGGTTTTCGTCCTGGCCGCAGCACTTTTGACGAACTCTATACGCTCCACAGGATTCTGGAGGGGGCATGGGAGTTTGCCCAATCTGTCTACATGTGCTTTTTGTGGATTTGGAGAAGGCTTTCGACCGTGTCCGCCGAACGATCTTGTGGGGTGTGCTCCGAGAGTACGGCGTTCCGGACCCATTGCTACGAGCCATTCGGTTGCTGTATCACCAGAGCCAGAGTTTGGTCCATATTGGCAATAACAGGTCGAATTCGTTTCCGGTGGGAGTTGGAGTCCACCAAGGCTGTCCTTTGTCACCGATTCTGTTCATAATTTTTATGGACAGAATTTCTAGGCGCAGTCGAGCCGTCGAGGGGTTCTGGTTTGGTGGCCATCAGATCTCGTCTCTGCTTTTTGCGGCTGATGTTGTCCTTTTGGCTTCATCAAGTCAGGAACTCCAGCTCTCATTGGAGCGATTCGCATCCGAGGGCGAAGCAGTCGGGATGAGGATCAGTACCTCCAAGTCTGAGGCCATGGTTCTCAGTCAGACAAGGATGGAATGCACCCTCTGGGTCGGGAATGAGGTCCTGCCCCAAGTGGAGGAGTTTAAGTATCTTGGGGTCTTGTTCACAAGTGAGAGAAGGATGGAGCGAGAGATCGACAGACGGATCGCTGCAGCCTCTGCTGTTAAGCGGAGACTGTACCGGTCTGTCATGGTGAAGAAGGAGCTGAGCCACAAGGCGAAGTTCTCAATTTACCAGTCGATCTACATTCCAACCCTCACCTATGGTCATGAGCTTTGGGTACTGACCAAAAGAACAAGATCACGGATACAAGAGACTGAAATGAGCTTCCTTCGCCGGGTGGTGGGGTTCTCCCTTAGTGATAAGGTAAGAAGCTCTACCATCCGTGGAGAGCTCGGAGTAGATCCGCTGCTCCTCCGCATTGAGAGGGGCCAGTTGAGGTGGCTCGAGCAACTGGTCAGAATGCCTCCCAGACGCCTCCCTGGTGTGGTGTTTCGGGCATGTCCAACCGGGAAGAGACCCCGGGGTCGACCTAGAACACGCTGGAGGGACTATGTCTCTTGGCTTGTCTGGGACTGCCTCGGTGTCCCCCCCGGAAGAGTTGGAGGAAGTGGCTGGGTAGACGGACGTCTGGACCTCTTTGCTTAGGTTTCTGCCCCCGCGACCCGACCCTGGACTTAGCGGAAGATGATGATGATGATGATGATGATGTAATGTAAAGCCAAACATTAGCAAACATGCTCAGTTATGTTTCGCATATCTGTCATTTTTGTTTTATACCCAAACTCTGATTGACTAGGTACATGCATATAGAATTTGTACTGTATTTATATATGTTACAAGCACAGTCAGATGAAATCACTCACTCACTCTGCTTGGGTTGTCTCAGCCGACACTGGGAGCATCCTAAACAGTTTTCCAGAGCATCTCAGGGCCGGTATACACAATAATTCACAAAACCCAGGAAGCCGAAAGTGTATGTCTTTGGCATGCTGGAGGAAATCGGAGTACCCGGAGTAAACACATCCAAGCATGGGGAGAACATGGAAGTGCTTGAGCCTGGCACTGGAACCAGGAACTTTTTTTTTTGTAAGGCAGACACAGAAACCCACTTCTTCTTTTACTTTCGGCTGCTCCCTTCAGGGGTCGCCACAGCAAATCATCCGCCTCCATCTCACCCTGTCCTCTGCATCTTCTTTTCTGACTCCAACGACCTTCATGTCTTCCTTCACCACATCCATAAATCTCTTCTTTGGTCTTCCTCGAGGCCTTCTGCCTGGTAGTTCCAACCTCAGCATCCTACTGCCAATATACTCACTATCCCTCCTCTGTACATGTCCAAACCATCTCAATTTAGCCTCTCTGACTTTGTCTCCAAAACATCTGACATGGGCTGTCCCTCTGATATACTCATTTCTGATCCTATCCATCCTCGATACTCCCAGAGAGAACCTCAACATTTTCATCTCCGCTACCTCCAGCTCTGCCTCCTGCCTTTTCCTCAGCGCCACTGTTTCTAAACCATACAACATCGCTGGCCTCACCACCGTCTTGTACACTTTTCCCTTCATTCTTGCTGACACTCTCCTATCGCACATCACACCGGACACTTTTCTCCAACCATTCCAGCCTGCCTGCTCACGCTTCTTCACCTCTTTTCCACACTCTCCATTGCTCTGGATTGTTGAGCCGAAGTACAGTCAAACCTCGGCTGACGAACGCTTAAGCTCACGAACTTTTCGCCTCAAGAACTTTAAATTCGCGAAAATATAGTCTCGGCTGACGAACTACTTTTCGGCGGACGAACCAAACCACGTGGTCGAACAGCGCCACGGTGGCGGCCACGAGAAGCTGACGCACGCTCACGGCGTCACAATTCGTCACCCCCTTTCTTTGAATGAGGAAGTGGTTTGTGTTTGCTAGACATTTTGGACCATATTGAGTGTACTTTTGCTATTATGGGACCGAAAAAGCCCCCACCACAGGCGGAGATCATTGAAAAACACGAACGAGGTGTGCGTTTGTGTGACTCAGCGTCCCAGTACCAGTACACTAAGTCTACCACCATCCTGAAGAACAAGGAAGCTATTAAGGGTGCGTGTGTGGCTATGCGTGTTCCCAAACAGTAGGCGTTTCCAAACTCTCCTTCCAAACGGTAAGTCCCTCCCTCCCTCCTCCTCCCACTCCATTCCATCAAGCCGTCAACTACCATCACAAAGGTAAATAAAACCACTTTATTATACAGTACAGTTTATTTCTTTAATTACAATACAATAGACATTTATTATACATAAAATAAGGTATATTTTTGTGTAGTTTTAAGGCTTATTTAGTAGAAAATTATGTTTTATGGGGACCTGGGAACGGATTATTCTCATTTTAATGGTTTCTTATGGGAAATAAATGTTCGGAAGACGAACTTTTCGCCTCACACACACTTTCTGGGAACCAATTATGTTCGTGAGCAGAGGTATCACTGTACTTAAAATCCTCCACCTTCGTTATCTCTGCTCCCTGTAACATCACCGTTCCTCCTGGGTCCTTCTCATTCATACACATGTATTCTGATTTTCTGAGGCTAACCTTCATTCCTCTCCTTTCCAGGGCATACCTCCACCTCTCTAGATTTTCCTGCACTTGTTCTCTGCTCTCACTACAGATAACAATGTCATCTGCAAACATCATAGTCCATGGAGATTCTTGTCTCACCTCGTCTGTCAGCCTGTCCATCACTATAGCAAACAAGAAGGTGCTCAGAGCTGACCCTTGATGCAGTCCCACCTCCACCTTGAATTCGTCGGTCACACCGACAGCACACCTCACCACTGTCTTACATCTCTCATACATGTCCTGCACCACTCTAACATACTTCTCTGCCACTCCAGACTTCCTCACGCAATACCACAGTTCTTCTCTTGGCACCCTGTCATATGCTTTTTCCAGATCCACAAAGGCACAATGTAGCTCCCTCTGACCTTCTCTGTACTTCTCTATTAACATCCTCAAAGCAAATATTGCATCTGTGGTGCTCTTTCTTGGCATGAAACCAAACTGTTGTTCATAAATGCTGACCTCTGCCCTTAGTCTAGCTTCCACTATTCTTTCCCATAACTTCATCGTATGGCTCATCAACTTTATCCCTCTGTAGTTGCCGCAACTCTGCACGTCTCCCTTGTTCTTAAAAATGGGCACCAGCACACTTCTCCTCCACTCCTCCGGCATCTGCTCACTCTCTAGGACCTTGTTGAATGTTCTTGTTAGAAAATCTACTGCTACCTCCCCTAGACACTTCCATACCTCCACCGGTATGTCATCAGGACCAACTGCCTTTCCATTCTTCATCCGCTTCAATGCCCTTCTCACTTCACCCTTACTGATCTTTGCTACATCCTGCTCCTCAATGGTCACCTCTTCTACTCTTTTTTCTCTCTCATTTTCCTCATTCATCAGCTCTTCAAAGTACTCTTTCCATCTTCCCAGCACACTTCTGTCATCAGTCAATACATTTCCCTCTCTGTCCTTTATCAATCTAACTTGCTGCATGTCCTTCCCATCTCTATTTCTCTGCTGTGCCAACCTGTATAGATCATTTTCTCCCTCCTTACTGTCCAACCTATCATACAAGTCATCATACGCCCTCTGTTTGGCCTTAGCCACTGCTACTTTCGCCTTACGCCGTGTCTCCCTGTACTCCTGTTTGCTCTTATCGGTCCTCTCTATGTCCCACTTTTTCTAAGCTAACCTCTTCCTTTGTACGCACTTCCTCATTCCACCACCAAGTCTCCTTATCCACTGTCCTTCCAGAGGACACACCAAGTACTCTCCTACCTGTGTCCCTGATCACATTTGCTGTGGTTGTCCAGTCATTTGGAAGCACTTCATGGCCACCCAAAGCCTGTTTCAACTCCTCCTTGAAGACAACACAACACTCCTCCCTTTTCAGCTTCCACCACTTTGTCTTCTGCTCTGCCTTTGCCTTCTTCACCTTTCTCACCATCAGCATCATCCTGCACACCACCATCCTATGCTGTTTGGCAACACTCTCACCCACTATGACTTTGCAGTCACTGACTTCCTTCAAATTACATCACCTACACAAGATGTAGTCTACCTGTGTGCTCCTACCTCCGCTTTTATAAGTCACCCTATGCTCCTGTTTCTTCTGGAAGAAAGTATTCACCACAGCCATTTCCATCCTTTTTGCAAAATCTATCAACATCTGTCCTTCATGCTCCTGTCCTGGATACCAAACCTGCCCATCACTTCCTCGTCCCCTCTGTTGCCTGCACCAATATGTCCATTGAAGTCTGCACCAATGACCACTCTTTCACCTCTGGGGGTACTCTGCATCACTTCATCTAAGTCACTCCAGAATCGCTCCTTCTCTTCTAGCTCACATCCTGCCTGTGGGGCATAAGCACTAACAACATTGAGCATTACACCTTCAATTTCTAACTTGAGACTCATCACTCTGTCTGACACTCTTTTCACTTCTAGAAAATTCCTGACAAACTCCTCCTTCAAGATGACTCCTACTCCATTTCTCTTCCCACCCACACCATGATAAAATAGCTTAAACCCTGCTCCTAAGCTTTTAGCTTTGCTACCTTTCCACCTGGTCTCCTGAACACACAGTATGTCCACCTTCCTCCTCTGCATCATGTCAGCCTGCTCTCTACCTTTTCTTTGCATAGTTCCAACATTCAAAGTCCCCACTCTCAGTCCTAGACTCATGCCTTTCCTCTTCTCTCTCTGCCTACGGACACGCCTCCCACCTCTCCTTCAACGTCTTCGACCAACAGTAGTCCAATTTCCATCAGCACCCTGTTGATTGACAGCACTGATGGCGGTCGTTGTTAACCCGGGCCTCGACCGATCCGGTATGGGGGTAATACTTCTGATTTGCATCATAAAAGTTTGGCATTGGTTTTACGTCGGATGCCCTTCCTGACACAACCCTCTGCATTTCTCCGGGCTTGGGTTAGTGGTTACTGGTTAGTGCCCCCCCCACCTCATGGCTGCATTCGGACGCAGAAACCCACCTGGTACTCTATTTCTTGAAATATACAAAAGTACTTATTTGGGAAACAGGACATGGCGTTGACGGTGTTGCCAATTACAGCTGATATTCAGATTTGCAATTTAGAAAATAATGCTGCAATTACGGAGTGCTTGTTTCCGAGAGTACATTTTGAACTGTTATTTAATCCCACCATAAACAGTACAATTAAATCTTGACCCTGGAGCTGTGTGTTAAGTGACATGTAAAGTATTTTCAACAAAAAGTAGATTGTGAAAAATGTAAAATTAATTTGTTTCCGATTACAGTATTTATAAACAATGAATAGTAATTTAATGAAACATATTATACACAGTACATGCTATAATAACAATATTAAGTTTATTAACTGGAAGGGCAGCGGTGGCCTAGTGGTATAGGTGCTGGATCACTGATCTTAAGGTTTAGGGTTCAAGCCCCACTCACCACAGGTTGTCACTGCCCCCCCAGCCCCCACCCCCCACCACCACCACTTCAGATAACTGGGTTATCAAAGGCCGACCATGCCTGATGCATGTAAAAGAACCACTGCTGACTTTCGACAAGAGTAGCTGCAAAGCCATCAGCATGTTTCCGCCCTGAGATGGCCAGGTGAGCTGTCCAGGGTGTACTCTGCCCTTGCCCGGAGTCGGCTGGGATGGGCACCAACCTCCTTGCGACCCTAATTAGGATTAAGTGTTTCAGAAAATTAACAAAATGAATAAATGAACATTCAACCGTTCAGGGATAACAAATTGCTAAACATGTACGTTTGCTTCTTGTACTTGTTGGTGAACAGACGTCTCAGTCATCAGGCCGGCTCTGCTGTTTTATTAGTCATAAAGGTACAGGACATCACACATGTGATAAGTATTACAGCATTGAGTACCTACATTCATAAAGAACTGATGAACACCTCTCACTTTATCTGAACTACAGGAAGACAATTCCGACATTTCATCCAGCCAAGCAAACGAGTCACTGGATATTTAATTTCATGAAAAAACCAAACCATCAGTAATTCTAATGCTCTCATAATAAAATTGACTTGTTTCAATTTGCTGACTATTACAACTCAAAGTACGTGTGTCACAGGGATTAAGTTTAATTAAATTGTAATCTGAAACTCTCTCTCTCTCTGTCTCTCTCTCTCTCTCTCTCTGAGGGATGTAAAATGCAATTAAACACATTTGAATAATTTATAGCTGCATGTCTGCGTGATCATGTGATAAATTTTCTGAGTAAAGCTCAATCGTAATCATCCTGTTAACACTGTTTATAAAATTTGTCCTTCTGAACAAATGATACGTCACAGTAAAAATATGGACCAGACACTGGTTGGGAGAGGTGCTCTGCAGCAGCTGTACCGAGTTGAGTCAGTGCTTTACAAGTATCATGAGAAAGAGGCTGTAAGAATGGCCTCATGCTGCTGATGGTGAAGAGTCCCAATGCCTACAGCAGGAGCTGCCAGAGGAGGCCGACTGACCAACCGCAGCTAGGTGGAGAAAATGCAGTATAATGTTAATGTTAGTCACAGACTAAGCAAGTGGTGTTAACATTATCTCCCTCTCTTACACACACACACACACACACACACACACACACACACACACACACACACACACACACATCAAACATCGTACATCACACATATCCTTACCTTGCAGGCAAGTTGTTTTTCAAATCGAGGCGACACAAAAAACCAGCACCCCATGTTCTGTGGCTCTTCTTGGCTCCAGATAAACTCTACAAATAATAGATTTGCTATAAGCTTTAAAAGTGGATTAAAAATGATCATGTTACTGCACAAATCCATGTACAGGGATCCCTCGCCACTTCGCGCTTCAATTCATGCGGCTTCAGTGCATCGCTGTTTTTTTTTTTTTTTTTTTGTCAATATTCATAAAATTTAAAAATAAGGAATTAAAAGAAGGATAGGGGAAGAAGTTAAGGAAAATCCTGCAAAAACAAGGCCAATTATGCAACAAAAAAAAAAAACCCAAACAAACAAAAACAAAAAAACAACCCCAAACCCCCCAACAAAACTACTTACATTTTTATGTGAGGGGAGCATCTGAGTGTGTGCATCTGCGCATCTGTATGTGTGTGTGTATTTATATTTTATTTACATCGTATGCATTAT
Source organism: Plotosus lineatus (assembly GCA_024760905.1). Classification (NCBI taxonomy): domain Eukaryota; kingdom Metazoa; phylum Chordata; class Actinopteri; order Siluriformes; family Plotosidae; genus Plotosus; species Plotosus lineatus. The sequence continues at coordinate 11,590,678 of CM045742.1, forward strand.
TTTTGAATGTTTAATTGTTATTATAAGCATTTAATAGCATTGAATATGTATTTACTGATATTATATACACATATACATAGAAGTATACATAAGTTGGGTGTGGGGGGGTTGATCCTACTTCGCGGAATTCGCTGGTCTTGGGGGATCTCAGTCCCAATTAACCGCGGAAAGTGAGGGATCGCTGTACTACTGTCTGTGTTACAGACACATTACACTTCACAACACTAAACTGCTGAAAAGTATTCGCTTGCATGCCTTCACACACATGAATTTAAGTTATATCCCCCATTCGGCCCACCCTTTCCAGCTATAACAACTTCAACACTTCATTTTGTGAGGTCAGACACTGATGTTGGATGAGAAACCCTGGCTCGCAGTCTCTGCTTTATTCTTTCCCAAAGGTGTTCTATCTGGTTGAGGTCTGGACTCTGTGCAGACCAGTCAAGGTCTTCCACATCAAACTTGCTCTCTCATATCTTTCTGGATCTTACTTTGTGCACTGGTGCGCAGTCATGCTAAAACAGGAAGGGGCTCATTCCCAAACTGTTCTCACAAAGTTGGGAGCATGAAATTGTCTAAAATCTCTTGGTATGCTGAAGCATTCAGACTTCCTTTCACTGGAACTAAGGGACCAAGCCCAGGTCCTGAAAAACAACCCCATACACCATACCAAACCTTACACTTGGCACAATGCAGGCAGACAAATACGGTTCTCCTGGTAACCACCAAACTCAGATTCGTCCATCAGATTGATAGATGGAGCAGTATGATTCGTTACTCCAGAGAATGTGTCTCCACTACTGTTGAGTCCAGTGTCGGCACGCTTTACACAACTTCATCTGATGCTTTTCATTACACTTGGTGAGGTAGTGCTTAGATACAGCTGCTCGGCCATGGTAACCCATTCCATGAAGCTCTCTACGCACTGTTCCTGAGCTCATCTGATGACCACATGAAGTTTTTGAAAGTCTGTATCGATTGACTCTGCTGAAGGTTGGCGCACTATGCACCGAAGTCCCTGACCCCGCTGTGTTACATGTTCTCTCGTTGATTGAGTGGGTTTCCTCTAAGCACTCGGATTTCCTCCCACAGTCATAAGCCATACACATTATGTTAATTGGTTGTTCCTGTATGTCCCTGATGTGGGTGTCAATGGCTGTGTGTGTCCTGCACTGCAATGGTCTGGCAAGATGTTCACGGTGCACCCACTAGCCTCATCACAACCCTAATAGTGGGATTAAATTGTTTGGCAAATGAATGAATGAATGTGTGAGTGAGTGAGGAGAGTAGTGGGAAGGTGTTACCTTTGGCATTGCTGTACTTGCTGAGCTCCTGCTGAAGGGCATCTGTGGGAAAGGGGCAAAGCTCCTCTACCCTTACCAGCGCTGTGTTCTTACATGCCTCAGGAAATGTCTCTCTTTGTTTCAGTAGTGCATAATAGTGTTTACCTGAGCAAAGCAGCACTTTCTGTACACTAGTGGCACACAGAGGAAATGAAAGTGTCAAATAATTAGAGATTATTATTTCATGTTAGAGTTAAACAAATGCAAAATCATCACACCATAAGTTTCTACGCTGCACGGCTTACCTCTCAGGATTTACAGAGGTATCACCAATCACAGGCTTAAAGGAGGTTCCTGGACCCATTTCCTCTAAGCTCGACACTGCCCCCTAGTGTCCATATGGAATAACAACACAATTAGCAAGCATATTCTGAGCAAGAAAAATAAATAAAATATTGTGGCATACAGTTCAGATAATCTGTTAGATAATCATTCGGTGCAGAACCTACAGAAAAACGTAGCAATGTTTTGGGTGATGCTACAATTAGTGGTTTGCGGAAGTTTCGGATCATTTGTCTCCTTAGCAGGTGGAAGTATTGAGCGGGAGTTGTTGGATTCACCACAGCCATATTTACAATGTCACCATCGATGCCTTCTTCCTTACTGTCACACATCTGGTCAGGTAGAAAAAGGAACATAAAAACCAGCATCATCACCATCATCATCATCATGTGCCAAGCCATTTTATCCTACTAGGGTTTTACACACACACACACACACACACACACACACACACACACACATATGCAAAACATTTACAGTCGCATTCACAACCAGGGGCAATTTGGCATGCTCATTCATGTCTAATGTCTTTACGCTGTGGGAGGAAACCCAAGCAAGCACTGGGAGGATATGGTAGGATGCACAATACACAGTTTGCCTGATGTTCGCAGGGCAAACATACACACATACACACAACCAACCACACTCACAACTAGGGGCAATTTGGCACAGTCCTTTAACCTAATGTGCACTTTTTTGGATAGTGGGATGAAACCAAAGCACCCAGAGGAAACCCACACAAGCACAAAGAGAACATGCAAACTCCACACAGGCCTGGACTCTAACTCAAGAACCTCTTTTATGTGAGGTGGCCATTACGCCTCCATAATAATACCACTACTACTAGCATATATATAATGCTACCATTCCTACTGCTACTACCAATAATAACATTATTACTAAAACATAAAGAAACTGCCAATCGAAAAGGCAGAACAGATTCTATCCTTGTAAAAAGATTCTTAGTGTACTGAACTCTGTTCACTGTAATCAAGTGCTCACTTGTAAGAAGCGCTCAATGCGGCATGATGAGTGTTCAGGTCCGGCTCCATCGTAGCCGTGAGGAAGTAGGATGACTATGCCACTCTGTAGTAACCACTTTGCTTCACCTGAAAGAAGAAAACCATCTTTTTTTTGTACATAAGAATATACCACCTTAAGCCTTGTTTTCTTCCTGGTATGAAATCACCAGTCAGTAATTGCTGAGTAACTGGTAGTTATGTATTTCAATAGAACTGGATCATGTCGTGGTAAAAATTGTTCACCTGATGGAATGAACATTTGTCATCATCTATATATTCTGTATTCTGTAACTACAGACCTTCAAAAAACTTGTCGGCATTTTTCAATGGCAAGCATGTGCCAGCATACACCCAAAAGTGAAAACAAAAGGGTTGGCATTTAAAACTTAAAAGATAATTCTGAATGCTAACACACAGTAGTAGCACAGATACTGTTAGAGCCACTGTCTGATTTAAAACAAAACTGAATAATCAAAAGTCCCACTCTCACAGGGTTGTCCCTGTCCTCCCAGTGCAGCTAACTGGGTTATCCGGCCATGTCTCTCACTGTCTATGGCGTGATGTTCATGTAAAAGAAACATTGCTGATTTTTGTACAGAGTAGCTGCTTAGCTGTCAGTGTGTTTTTGCCCTGTGGTGGCCTGACGAGCTGTTCAGGGTGTACTCTGCCCTCGACCGTAGTCGGCAGCGATGGGCGCCAGCCTCCCCATGACCCTAATTAGGATTAAGCGGTTCAGAAAATGAATGAATGGATGAATGACTGAATAACCAATTTTACCCCCCGGTAGATGGGACATGCAGCATCACCATTGTTTATTGAAGCCTTAGAGAACTGGAGCTCTTGACATGATGACAACTCACATGGTTTATTTAGGTTTCTGTGTCATATGAGAGCTTTCTTGACTTCTTTCTTCTTTCCGTTTGGCTGTTCCCTTCAGGGGTCACCACAGCGAATAATCTGCCTCCATCTCACCCTATCCTCTGCATCTTCTCTTACACCAACTGCATTCATGTCCTCCTTCACCACGTCCATGAATCGTCTCTTTGGTCTTCCTCTAGGCCTTCTGCCTGGTAGTTCCAGCCTCAGCATCCTGTGACCAATATACTCACTATCCCTCCTCTGTACATGTCCAAGCCATCTCAATCTAGCCTCTATGACTTTGTCTCCAAAACCTCTTACATATGCTGTCCCTCTAATGTGCTCATTCCTGATCCCATCCATCCTCGTTACTCCCAAAGAGAACCTCAACAATTTCATCTCTGCTACCTCCAGCTTTGCCTCCTTTTTTTACCTCAGGGCCACTGTTTCTAAACCATACAACATTGCTGGCCTCAACACCGTCTTGTACACTTTTCCTTTCATTCTTGCCGATACCTTCCTATAACACATCACACCGGACACTTTTGTCCAACCATTCCAACCTGCCTGCACACGCTTGTTCACCTCTTTTCCACACTCTCCATTGTTCTGGATTGTTGCGCCTAAGTACTTAAAATCTTCCACCTTCCTTATCTCTGCTCTCTGTAACCTCACCGGTCCTCTTGGGTCCTTGTCATTCATACACATGTATTCTGTCTTACTGAGACATTTCCCTCTCTGTCCTTAATCCCTCTAACTTGCTGCATGTCCTTCCCATCTCTATTTCTCTGCTGTGCCAACCTGTATAAATCATTTTCTCCCTCTTTACTTTCCAGCCGAGCATACAAGTCATCATATGCCCTGTTTGGCCGTTGACACCGCTACCTTCGCCTTACGCTGTGTCTCCCTGTCCTCCTGTTTACTCTCTTCAGTCCTCTCTATGTCCCACTTCTTCTTAGCTAACCTCTTCCTTTGTACACACTCCTGCACTTCCTCATTCCACCACCAAGTCTCCTTATCACTTCTCCTTCCAGATGACACACCAAGTATTCTCCTACCTGTCTCCCTGATCACATTTGTTGTAGTTGTCCAGTCATCTGGAAGCACTTCCTGACCACCCGAAGCCATTTCCAACTCCTCCTTGAAGACAACAAGACGCTCTTCCTTTTTCAGCTTCCACCAATTTGTTTTCTGCTCTGCCTTTGCATTCTTCACCTTCCTCACCATCAGCGTCATCCTGCACACCACCATCCTATGCTGTTTGGCAACACTCTCACCCGCTACTACTTTGCAGTCACTGACTTCCTTCAAATTACATCGCCTACAGAAGATGTAGTCTACCTGTGAGCTCCTACCTCCGCTTTTATAAGTCACCATATGCTCCTGTCTCTTGACCTGCCTCTGAATTGATTCATTTACTCATTTTCAGAACCGCTGAATCCTAATTAGGGTCATGGGGAGACTGGTGCCCATCTCAGCTGTGTCTGGGTGAAGGCAGAGTACACCCTGGACAGCTCATCAGGTTATCGCAAGGCAGAAACACGCTGACGGCTATGCAGCTACTCTTTACGAAAGTCAGCAATGGTTCTTTTATATAAACCTCACGCCATAAACAGTGAGGGACATGGACGGCCTTTGACAACCCAGTTAGCTGCACTGGGGGAAATGCAGTGAAAACAAATGAGGGTGGGACTTGAACCCCTGTCCTTGTGATCGGTAATCCAGCACCTTACCACTGGGCCACCATTGCCCCTGAATTGGTTAATATGTAAAGATAAACCAAAACAAAATCTCACATATTATAAAACTTTTAATGTGAAAGTATCTTATGGAGCGGAGAACAAATGTAATGACAAATGAGTTTCATAAAAGGTAGTAAAAAAGTTTGCTTTCTGATTTTCTTGTCACAAAGAAATTTTGAATTAATTTTTTGTACACAGTTGCAAACACAGGTCAAGGGGCAGTGGTGGTCTAGTGGTATAGGGCGCTGGATTGCTGATCCAAAGGTTGGTGGTTCGAGTCCCACTCTCCACAAGGTTGTCACTGTCCCCCCAGTGCAGCTAACTGGGTTATCAAAGGCGGGCCATGTCTCTCACTGTCTATGGTGAGAGGCATGTAAAAGAACCATTGCTGACTTTCGTAAAGAGTAGGCTGCAAAGTCGTCAGCGTGTTTCTGTCCCTTGCTAAAAGGGTTGTGACAGGAAGGGCATCCAACGTAAAAACCTCTGCCAAATCAAATGTGCGAATCAGATGATTCGCTGTGGCGACTCCTGAGTGAAAGGGAAAAAGCCGAAAGGAAGACAGACAGATGCAAACACAGGTCACTACGATTACTCTTGGTAGTGAACACAATGCTGGTGAGAGTTTGTTCACTCTTTTTTATAGCATTGGCCTATCAATCATTCTGTTCTTCCTTTTCTTCGATTGCTTGGCAGCCAGACAAAACAATTCTTTATGAAGGGCAGCAGCACATTAGGCTTCTTCCTGACAGAAATCCAATTCCATATTCTGGAAGTCCATCTTCTATATCAGAGGTGTCAAACTCACACTACAAAAAGCCATGTGGCTACAGTGTTTTTGTTTTAACCAAGCAGCAGCATACCTGACTGTTTTCGTTTAAACAACTGATCTGAGTCTACAGGCAGCTGATTGGTGAGGCTCTGAACAGAGCACACAAATTGACCAATCAACGCCTGAAGACTCAAACTGTTTGTTTAAATGAGTAGCCAGGTGTGTTGAAAAAAAACCCTGCAGCTACATGGCCCTTCGTAGCATGAGTTTGACACCCCCGTTCTATATGGAGGGATGATTTGTCTAGAAGTCGCCCATTATGTAACTGGTATTTTACCAGGGGTAACTGGTCACAAACATTTCCAAACGGTGGAAAAATAGTTGCTAATTCTCTCAAACATTTGCTAACAATCGCTAATGGTTGCCAACTGGCTCTTGAAAATATCGCACAAATATTACTTATTGCTCCTAAACGTTGCCGAACATCTCAAAGTGATTTGTGTCAGCTTTGTCAGAAGTGTTAGCAAATACAAAATTCGCTATAATCACCAGCATTCGCTGCTCTGTGTGATACAGGCGTTAAGACAGTAACTTTTTTGCTCCTTCTCATGTACGACTCGGAGCTCAGCAGTGATGTGATTTTTAAAGAAGTGTTAGAAATGAAAAATAAACATAGAATTTTAGTGTGTTCTTTATGTTCCCATATAGCTTACAATACAGGGATCCCTCACTTTCCGTGGTTAATTGGAACCTAGATCTCCCCGCGACTACTGAATTCCCGAAGTTTGATCAACACCCCCACACCCCCCGACTGATGTATATGTACATGTATACGTATATATAATATCAATAATACATATTCAACGCTATAAATGCTTATAATAACAATTAAATATTAAAAAATAATGCATAAGATGGAAATAAAATATAAATACACAAACACACAGACGTGCACACGTGCACGCACTCAGATACGCACCTCACATCAAAATGTAAGTAGTGTTGATGGGGGATTTTGGGTATTTTTTGTTTGTTTGTTTTTGTTCGTTTAGGGGTTGTTGTTGTTTTTTTGCATAATTGGCCTTGTTTTGCGGCATTTTCCTTAACTTTTTCCCCTACTCTTCCTTAATTTCCTTAATTTTTAATTCGATGAATATTTAAAAAAAAACAAAAACAAAATGTGATGCACTGAGCCCGCATGAATTGAAGTGTGAAGTAGTGAGGGATCCCTGTAAAACAATTATGCACCAAGCATAGAGGATGTCGCTGAATTCAATACTGTATTCAGGGATGTCCACCTTGCTTTCAGTGTGTGAGTGTTAGTTATTACAGAGGGATTGTATTTATTTATTTATCTATTTATTTATTTACCTCCGGAGATAAAGGTATCAAAGATGATTTGGGCTCCATTGAAGAAATCCCCAAATTGAGCTTCCCATATACACAGCAGTTTTGGCTGTGCAATACTCATCCCATACTCAAACCCTAACACTGCCTCTTCAGAGAGTGCACTGTTACACACCTGAAACCACAATGCACAAACAGTTCATACACAACATCCTCACCACTGATGAAGTACTGAGAAAACAAATTATTTCCTGTAATTTCATAATTTAATATTACTAGGTTAATCACAGGGCTGATTTGTCACACTGGACCAATCTCACCTCCAGATGGCCTTTTTGTTGAGGGTCAATGTGATTGAGAGGGATGTACATGTCATTAGACTCCTGGCACACAACCATGGCATGACGCTGACTAAACGTACCACGGCCAACATCCTGACCACTGATCCGAATGTCAAAGCCTGAGTTAAAATAAAATTAATAAATAAATACATAGGATCACGGACAGACTGTAATGATATAATTTTTTCTGAGAGCTCATTAATTAAAGCCTTACTCACTGAGGAAGCCTGCTTACCCTGACAGAGGAGTGTGCCGAACGCCAGCGCCTCAGCAGTGGACCAATCCAGTGATGTTCCTACTTCGAGTTTCTGGAATCTTGACTGTGAAGTTGAATGAAGAAGCAGAATCAATCAACTGCTACTAAAACCAAAAACATGGAATTCGATTCTACAAACAAATGCAGTCTTATTCAACATGGGGTCTAATGGGGATTTGAACCCATGACCTAACAATAAGGCCACAGCTGACCCCAAAAGAAATCAGACAAGTTCTAAGAGGCACTGTGTGTGTGTGTGTGTGTGTGTGTGTGTGTGTTGCTCTCTAATGGACTGGTAAGCTGTTCAGGGTGTACTCGCCTTCTCCTAGAGTTGGCTGAGCTAGAGTCCAGCTTCCCTATGATCCTAATTCGGATTATGCAGTCTGAAAAATGAATGAATGAGTGCTACAATTAAAATAAGACACACAAGAAGTCTTCGTACAGAGAAAACATCCCTGACCATGATGAAGTTTTTAATGTCATAGATTTATTTATTTATTTATTTATTTTTGGTAGAGAGTCCTTTGGATATTGTTCTTCAACTGAAAAACATTTGTCTGTATAAACACATAACTTTAAAATTAGGGAATTGTGGTTAAATGTTTAATTATACAGACTCTCCCCGACTTACGTTCATCCGTTTTACGTTTTTTTTCTCTTTTTTTTTTCGATTTTACGTTTTTGTTTTTTTCCAAAAAAAAAAAAAGTCAAATTTTGAGTTTAGATGTACCTACGTAGTGTGGGGCAGTGGTGGTCTAGTGGTATAGGGCGCTGGATCGCTGATCCAAAGGTTGGGGGGTTGAGTCCCACTCTCCACAAGGTTGTCACTGTCCCCCCCAGTGCAGCTAACTGGGTTATCAAAGGCGTAGTACACTGACGTAATGACGCAATGATGTAATGATGCTGCGTCTTCCCAGTTATATATATATATATATATATATATATATATATATATATATATATATATATATATATATATAGCGTCTTACCCTCGTGTTAAGACATCGCCTTTGTGTTTATACTGTTTTGCGGACTTTTGTAACCCTAAGCAAATATGGTTGGTCAGAAGCGTAAGCCTACTAGCATGGGTGCAAGTCTCATACACAGAGACGAATTAACTATCTGCTCGGATCGACGCAATCTACCATGCATACTCAGTTAAGCAAAGAGAGTTGTAAAATGAATGAAAACCCGAATCCAGAAAAGAAAGAGAACTCTCCACTCTACTAGTGATTCACATTAGTGCAGGCTGAGTACTAAACAAGTATTCAACGGTGCCCTTGCTCACTTGAAAGACCACAAGTCCGTATAACCCACGCTTTGTCTTAAGCACAAACAAGTAAACTACTTTTGGTGTTGAGCGCCTCACATATTGTAAGCGTTGATTGGCTGTTTTAAGCTTCATGTAATGTGACTCGGCTCAGCTTCATGTAAAGTGACCATCCGTCGACCATCGGAACCATTTACAAGCAGAAAGATCGCATCATAGAGAATGTTAAAGGTTATATTTGATATTTGATGAGTGAATTTGATTAAAATTTATCTATTTGAAATTATTTTGCTTGAATTTAATTTATTTGAAATTAATGTTGATATTATTTGATATTACTTTACAATGTTATGTTTATAATAATTGATTTAGGGGTGTTTTATGAGAAACGGTAATGGTATTTATGGATGTATAGTACAGTATGAACGTCATACGTCACTGGAACATACAGTAACACCTTACGTTTTTTTTTCAACTTACGTTCGGCCGTCCGGAACCTAACTAAAACGTAAGTCAGGGAGCGTCTGTAATACCAGTTAAACATTCAAAAATAAGGCATAAGATGTAAATAAAATATAAATACACACACATACAGATGCGCGTGCGTGCATGCAGATGCGTGCGCACACACTCAGATGCCACTTTGCATAAAAATGTAACTAGTTTTGATGGGGGGTATTGGGTTGTGTTTTGTTTTTGTTTGGGGTTTTTTTTTTTGCATAATTGCCGTTTTGCTGCATTTTCCTTAACTTTTTCCCCTACTCTTCCTTAATTTCATTATGTTTTAATTTGATGAATATGTAAAAAAAAAAAAAAAAAAAAAAAACGCAATGCATTGAAGTGGCATGAATTGAAGCGCGACGTAGCGAAGGATCCCCTGTATTCCGGTTCTGGTCACAGGTAAAAAGTGTTTTCCCTGAAACCACAATAAATTTTAAACAATTTGTGCTTTAATCTATAATATCATATCTTTCTCCTACTTCCTTTTCACTACAAACTTCAATGTACCTCACTATAATCTGCTGATATCCTGCATAATAAAACACAATCCAATACGAGGCACATAGAGCAGACATGACTCCTTGGAGTACAAGTTGAAAGAGCAATAAATCCATACCTTTACATGTGTTTTCACAAGGTGACTGTGCACCTGGATCTCCTCAGGGATTTCCACTGACTTTGCACCTACATACTGAAGCAAGGGAACAGCCACACCAGTGTCCCATGCTGAAACTCTGTTCTGTGGCTCAATCAGATTCCCCCATCGGCCCTGTAGGTTGCTGGGAGGAGGGCTATTAATGGTCATGTTGGCCAGACAATCACCGAGCATGGAGTGATAGGCTGTTTTAATCTGACCACGTTCCTCCTCTGTCATTAATCCCTCTGAGATCAGCTGATCGGTGTAGGAATCAGGGATACTTTTCCTAGAGCTACCAAACAGAAACCAGTTGGTACACCTTAATAATGCAATCAAGACACATATCATTGAAGTTAGGACAGAGAAGGAGGGAGAGAGAAAGAAAGAGAGAGAGAGAGAGAGAGAGAGAGAGAGAGAGAGAGAGAGAGAGAGAGAGAGAGAGAGAGAGAGCTCACCGGATGATTTTGTACATGGCAGGGTTTGTGAAGAACGGCTCGTCCAGTTCATTGTGACCCCACTGACGGTAGCACAGTAGGTCCACTATAATGTCCTTCCTGAAGCGTCTCTGATACTCTACAGCTAACCGTGTGGCTCTCAGGACCTCTTCAGCATCGTCCCCATTTACATGGATCACAGCACAGCCCACCATTTTACCTAAAAGAAAAAGCAAAGCAGTCTACCAACATGTAGGGCAGGTGGTGTAGCGATGAGGTTCTGTGTCCCCCAAGCAGTATAAATGGGTAAAAATACTGAGACGGTAACCGTTCACAGTCTATGGTGTGAGGTTCATGTAAAAGAACCATTGCTGACTTTCGACAAGAATAGCTGCAAATCCGTCAGTGTACTCTGCCCTCGCCCGGAGTCAGCTGGGATAGGCGCCAGCCTCCCTGTGACCCTAATTAGGATTAAGTGGTTACAGAAAATGATGTACGTTGTTTTTCGTGAAATGCAAGAAAATCTTTGACATACGCTAGCAAGCAACCCATGCACAGTGAGAAAGCTCTGTGTGTGATATTAGAACCTCTTGTTCGTCTGGCGTATGATTGCTGCTAGTTACCAGTACATCCTCATTCATCCACCCCAAGCGAGTACATTTCTAAACAGACTTCTGGCTCATCATCCACACTACTAAGCTTGAATTCTTTCTTCACGGATTTGGGGTTTTTGGACTTCTTTGATCTGAAGAGCCGTTTCTGTTGCAGATTCGTAAAATGTTGGAACTGTTAGACCTGGATCTTGAGGTTTCTCATGATGTAGCTGTTTCTTCAGATGAAGGTATAGGTAGTAGAGATGGAGCCTTGCCTGTTTGCATAATAGATGATTGCTTTATTTGGTGCATCTGCTATCAAATGGCACCCCCATAATAAACTTTTTGGACATCTTCATGATGACAGACAGTCCTCAGTATGTGTAGCTGGGGGGGCTGCATGTCAGACACGGCAGTCGGCAGCACAGGAGCACTGCAAAGGACCATACTCTAGCCAGTCCTATTCACGCTGTACACCTCGGACCTCCAGTACAACTTGGAGTTCTTCTCCGAGGGCCATGGACAGAAGTGTAGAGACGACACGGCTACTGTATGCTGTATTAAGAGTGGGCAGGAAGTGGAGTACAGGAAAGTGAGCAAAGACTTTGTTTCATGGTGTGGCTCCAACCTCATGCACCTCAACTGCACCAAAACAAAGGAAATGTTGGTGGATTTCAGAAGAGCCAGGTCACACCCGGAGCCACTGACAATCAAAGGGGAACAGGGAGAGATTGTGCAGACATAAAAATACCAGGGCATGCAGCTGGATGACAAACTGGACTGGACTGCCGACACTGATGCTCTGTGCTCCTTCATTGGCAAAAAACTGCCACAGATGTTCTACCAGTCAGTAGTGGCAAGAGCCCTCCTTTCAGCCACACAACTGGGCAAACTGGTGCGAAAGGCAGGCTCTGTAGTCAAGACGGTACTAGACGATGTTATATCTGTGGCAGAGCGACGGGTGCCGAGTTGGCTCCTGTCAATTATAGACAATCTACTGCATCCACTACACAATGTAACCCTCTGACAGAGGATGGCAGCATCAGTCATTGCTCTGCTCCACTGAAAGAATGAGGAGATTGCCCCTCCCGCATGCCATCATACTTTTTATCACTAGTATGGGGGTGTGCTAACACAACATACACACCCCTGCCTTGCACTGAACACCACACACCTTAACCTGTTTACTTTTTAAATCATTTACTATGGACAGCAACAAAAGACTCTGCTCTGCACCATCAACTTCACATGTACCTTAATTTGCACATGAATGTTTAAACCGAACCCTCGTTAATCTCTGCACTAGAGGACCAATTTACACCATTACAATATTATATACAATTCTCACACTTCCTTGTACTTTCAACAATGTCTGCCTCAAGTTCTTCAAACTATTATTTTTTTCAATAGATGCCTTATAACTGTATTGATGTATTACACTATATACTATAAATAACATATGCCTTACTATAAACACATATATAATACATTTTCTGAACTGCTTGATCTAGTTGGGGGTGGAGGAGGAACGGACACCCAATCATCGGCAATGCAGCCTACCAGCCTACTCTTATATATATATATATATATATATATATATATATATATATATAGAGAGAGAGAGAGAGAGTGAGAATGAGAGAGACAGGTGTGTGTGTTCATAAAAAAATGTTTAATAATGGTTTAATTAATAAATATGTTCATAAAATGGTTTAATATGTTAATAAAATGTTTAAATTGATTAATAAATAATTTTCTTTCACTTTTAACACATATTTCATACAAAATTGGTGTACTTTTATCATTTTTAAAAGGTTTATGGGGTTTATCCAGTCCAAAGACTGGAGCCTTGGAACGAATTAGGCATTTAACATGTAAGATGCGACCCCTACTTACGAAATCCCCGCATTACAAAAACCGGCTCTGGAACGCATTAATTTCGTAGGTAGGGGGTCGACTATATATATATATATATATATATATATATATATATATATATATATATATATATATATATATATATATACAGTGGCATGAAAAAGTATCTGAACCTTTTGGAATTTCTCACATTTCTGCATAAAATCACCATCAAATGTGATCTGATCTGGAGAGAATTTGGCACTGTTGCTTCTCTCCCAAGGAGTGGCCGTCCACCAAAGATGACGCCAAGAGTTCAGCGCAGAGTACTCAGAGAGGTAAAAAAAACCCTACAGTGTCTGATAAAGACTTCCAGAAATCATTGGCACAGTGCAATATCTTTGTGCACACATCAACTATATGTAAAACAATGGCCAAGAATGGTGTTCATGGGAGGACTCCAAGGAGGAAGCCACTGCTGTCTAAAAAAAACATTGTTGCTCGTTTAATGTTCGCAAAAAGCACTTGCACACTCCACAGAAGTTTTGTCAAAATATTTTGTGGACTGATGAAACCAAAGTTGAATTGTTTGGGAGGAACACACAACGTCATGTGTGGAGGAAAAATGGAACAGCTCACTAACATCAACACCTCATCCCCACCGTGAAGCATGATGGAGGGTGCATCATGGTTTGGGGCTGTTTTGCTGCCTCGGGGCCTGGACAACTTGCAATCATTAATGGAAAAATGAATTCAAAAGTTTATCAGGATGTTTTGCAGGAAAACCTGAGGCCGTCTGTAAGACAGTTGAAGCTAAAAAGAGGATGGATGCTGCAACAAGACAATGATCCAAAACACAGAAGTAAATCAACTTCAGAATGGTTTCAGAAGAACAAAATACACGTTCTGGAGTGGCCAAGTCAAAGTCCAGATTTGAACCCCATTGAGATGCTGTGGCATGACCTCAAGACAGCGATTCATGACAGACATCCCAGGAATCTGACTGAACTACAGAAGTTTTCTAAAGAAATATGGGCCAAGATTAGTCCTGATAGATGTGTCAGACTGATCTGCAGCTACAGGAAGCGTCTGGGTTGAAGTTATTGCTGCCGGGGTGGGGGCACAAAATATTAAATGTGATGGTTCAGTTACTTATTCCTCCCCCTTCTGTCTGTTTGCATGCTATTCTCATTAAAATATGAAAACCTGTAAATGTTTGGGTGATTTTAGTTAAAGCATACACTGTTTTTTCATCTGTGTGATTTTGACAAAGATCAGATCACATTTGATGGTGATTTTATGCAGAAATGTGAGAAATTCCAAAAGGTTCAGATACTTTTTCATACCACTGTATATACATATGAAGAGTTCAGGCGCAAAATGCACTAAACGCCATCACAAAAAAAAAAAAAATTGAGATTGTGCTGCAAAAGGTTGCTCTTGCCTCTAAGTACAAGCTTATCAAATCAAATTAGTTGCAAAACCCGCTGTACCCCATGCATTACTGACCTGAAAACATTGGTTTTTTTATCAAGATCCGCTAAACACCATTCACATAATTTACCAGAATCCACAATATCCATTCCGCCAATCAAAATTGCACATCAGACAATGTGACGCTCAACATGGCGGCGCCCATGGTTAGCTGCTGAAGTGGGGTAAATTTTGCGGTTTTCTCGCTAATTTTGCAGCAGAAACATGGAGGGCTTCGATGAAATGGATGAGCCTGTGATGGCTTCACCAACAGGTAAACGTAAACAATCCAGGCCGAAAAGTCCTGTCTGATATATAGAGTTGAGGTCTAAGCGAGCGTCCATGCAGGTTAAAAAGGACTGTTAGTTCCTTAAGTGGGCTCTCTTGACATTGTTTTGCAGTTGAGACATTGTATCTATTCTTATCTGATGATAACAGCACCATTAATGTTTGTCAGACAATTCCTTGTTGTTTGGCCATTTATTTGGATTTAGATTTTTTTTGCAAAAAAAGTCCAATATGGATTTAGCAGGTTTTGCACCCAAACATAATTAGCTGTTGATGAAATTAATTAGTTAAATAAAAATAAGATTTTTGAAATTCTGACATTTTATTTAATGAGACACTAGCATCTATTACGATAGAAATAGACGAGGAGAACATTAATATAATGCTCCCTCCAAAAAAACTCATTTAAAACAAAAGTCCTCAAGTGGATTTAGAGGCTTTTGCATCTGAACTCTTCATATACTGTGTGTGTATATATATATATATATATATATATATATATATATATATATATATATATATATATATATATATATATATATATATATATATATATACACACACACACACTGATTGAACTGTTTGGGTTTTTATGCCCGAGCCTAGTGGCTCATCAGGCCGGTGCCTATCCCCGGTTTCCGTAGCGTGAAGCAACCAGGAGTTCAACTCCTCCTGGATGGGACGTTAGTCCATCGCAGGTTACCTTCCCAGTATATTTTTACTGGTACCCATTTATAGTGCTGGGTGAACAGAGGCGCACTTGTGGTTGAGACCTTGCCCAGGGGTCTTAGCACAGTGAGGGTCTCGTTGGGATTTGAACTCACAACCTCCCGATCTTGAGCCCAACACTCTAACCACTACACCACCGGCTCCATTATATATATATTATGATGCCGTTTAGCGTGTTTTGCGCCTGAACTCTTCATATATACAGGTCTTTCTCAAAAAATTAGCATATTGTGATAAAGTTCATTATTTTCTATAATGTACTGATAAACATTAGAAAAAGACCTGAAATATTTCAGTTGGTGTGCAATGAATCTAAAATATATGAAAGTTTAATTTTTATAAGTACATTACAGAAAATAATGAACTTTATCACAATATGCTAATTTTTTGAGAAGGACTAGTGTATATATATATACACACACATACATATATATATATATATATATATATATATATATATATATATATATATATATATATATATATATATATATATATATATATATATATATATATATATATATATATATGTAAATGTATGTACCTAGTTTAAGTTTGTGGTATTTTTATAGAATAAGTGTAAGCTGTTTTACTGCAAATTCTGTGGGAAAATGTGAATTTCCCTCTGGGATGCATAAAGTGTGTGTGTGTGTGTGTGTGTGTGTGTGTGTGTGTGTGTATGTGTCTATTAATTTATTTTCAAAATTTCTTCAGTCAGTGCATGAACGTATATTACCTGTATACATGACATGATCAGTTTATCAGCTCGATTTACTGAACACAAAGTTTGTTAGCTGCCCGCTCAGACATATTCAATATTCATTCAGAATCTGCTCTCGATTGTTCATTATAAGTTATAAAACATCTGATTTCGTTTTGCAAAATTTGCAGAAAAGCTGCAGTGATTGGCTACAATTGCAAGGTCACAATGATTGCATGAGGATTGGTTGGATTTCTGTTAGGCGATACAGTCGTGGCATTGTGAATTCCTGGAGGGACCAGTTACCAGCCAACCTACCAATATCACTGCAGTATATGGACGAGCGGCCTCTCTCAGAGGGAGTGGTATAACCCACTTGATTGTTCACAATAAGGTGGATGCTTCCACCAACTCTGAAGTGAGGAAGATTGCAGAGGGTGAATGTTTCTGGTACAATTCCTTGGCCTGAGAATGAAGCATCACCATGAACCTGAAGACAAAACAAAAGGTAATTTCAGACATAACTTTTGTGTCTTCCAAAGTTAAAAATTACCAAAAATCCCAAAACATATTCGTTCATGACCAAAAAATACATAGACATTTAAATGGTGTCCCCACTTTTTATTCAGATCATGCGTTCTGCCCATAAAAAAAAACTGCATTTAAAAAATCCTGACTCCTGATAATACAATAGTGAGTAAACCTAAGTCAACCTAAATTTTTACAAAACCTAAAGTTTTGTAGCAAAGAATTCATCATCTGAGTGTTTCAGAGAAGGCCAGTGGATACTCTCATCTCACTCATTTGCCAAACCACCAAAGATGGGGCACACATGGAACACCTCATCAGACCAGTGCAGGTCAAATACACACACACACACACACACACACACACACACACACACACACACACAAACAACTATTCATACCCACCCTTAGGGACAATCTGTTCATCATCATTTTATATTCATTTTCTGTAACCTCTTAATCCTAATTAGGGTCGCAGGGAGGCTGGCGCCCATCCCAGCCGACTCCGCGTGAGGGAAGAGTACACCCTGGACAGCTCGCCAGGCCATCGCATGGTAGAAACACGCTGACGCGACTTTGCAGCTACTCTTGTCGAAAGTCAGAAATGGTTCTTTTACACGAACCTCTCTCAAAGACAATGAGAGACATGGCGGGCCTTTGATAACCCAGTTAGCTGCACTGGGAGGACAGTGACAACCCATGGAAGGTGCGGCTTGAACTCCCAATCTTAGGATTAGTGATCCAGCACCTTTACAACCAGGCCACCGCTGCCAGGGGCAATCTGAAACAGCCAATTAACCTAATGTGCATGTCTTTGGACTGTGGGAGGAAACCAGGGTACCCAGGTGAAATCTACTTAAGCATGGATAGAGCATCACAAATTCTACACAGAGATACCCAAAGCCAGGACTTGAATCCAGGCCATTCTTTCTATGAGGCAGACGTGCCAACTATAAAGACACCACGCTGACCGACAGGTGGATATACTGAACTTTAAAACTTGAACAGTTTGAACTGTATAAATTAGGCAAGACCTTCTTCCATTTTTCCAATTAGTTCCCTAATGCACAATAAATTAAAACAGATTAAACCTTGAAGATTTTATGCTGTTTATTGCAGATTGGTTATGTACATGATTCCCTATTTTATACAATGCGAATGTTCCCACGAGAAACAAGTGTCAGCTTTTCAAAAAGAAAAAAATTCTTCCTGTTGCATATGTACCATCTGTTCTACTTCTCCATCCAGCTGGAAGGTCCTACCACCCAGTGCTTCGTTTTAGTAATCGAAAAACAGGATGTTTCTGATTGCTGATGACACACGAAAAATTACAGTGGTGTAGATTCTATTCCTTAAACGTATGTTGCACTTTTAAGGTTTTCACTGTGCTGCATAACATTTTTTTTTAAAAGTATTGAATAATGTGAGCCTCATGTGCCAAACTGCTTAGTTATAATTGGGTTGCAGGGAAGCTGGATACACTGGGTACACCCTTCACAGCAAGCCAGACCATCACAGAGCCAACACACTCAACCATTCACAATCACTCTCCAAACTAGGGGCAATTTGAAACAGACAGTTTGCTTGATGTTCATGTCACTGGACTGTGAGAGGAAACCAGACCCTCTTGCTGTGACATAAACATGTTACCACCACCAGTGAGATTATAATAATGAAGTAATGAAACTAAGCACATGATAACAATCTATTGCAGACTGTCTTAAAAATATCACCAACAGTGTTGACACGATTATATTTTATCTAATATACGAAAAATACATTAGTGAGCTTATTAACAAACATACCCAATAAATATATATATATATATATATATATATATATATATATATATTTAAATAAACAAATTATCAGTTGCAAACCAGTATTCAAGCATGTTTATGTCCTCATATGTGCTTAGTTCAGTGCTTCTCAATTATTTTCTGTGGCGCCCCCTCTAGGAAAAAAACACTCCCCCCACAACCCCACGAGTGACTATAAATGGTACTATTTGTCTATAAAATTGTTATTAGTACACCTCTGCATAACATTGTATCTTTATTAACATTAAAAACAAAAAATAAAGACATATAGTTCAATTTACAATAAAAAAAAATTCATTGTTTTTTAATCCGAAACAGAAAAGACCAATGTGCCTGAAATAAAAAAATACATCCTTATTTAAACTCATTCAACTTATTTGTCTTTATATCTCCATCTCTCTCCACCTTTCTCTTCGTTCCTGTTAGAAATTTTTCCGTGTTGTTTCTTGAGGGGTTGTTTACTGCGCTGCATATCGTTTGCTCGTGCAAAAAACCGCTACACCATAGCACGGCAATGAAAGCGCCACTGCCAACTACTGGAGTGGACGGGCAATTACACTTAATTCTCGTACACAATTCCAGAAAAGCATGTTCCCCAGGGTCATATGCGCTCCCTCGGCATTATACTGCGCCTCCCCCAGCATCACACCGCGTACCAATATTTGAGAAGCACTGGCTTAGTTATATGTGCAGATATGTGCAGTGCCATTTTCATAAAGATAGATCTGTTGAACCCAATAATACGAATAATACCAGACCACATTTCTACCAATATTTTACTATCCTTCCTAAAGCTACAAAATGAGCTATAGTCATCTGAAAAGAAAAAAAAATACAGGGTAGAACTACAACCTAAGATTTCATGCATGGTACCTGTAAACACATGACTCTGTCTCCTGGCTTAGCGTTGGCGTCATTAGAATAATCCCCATCCTGTTTGACCTGTTGTCGGCCACGTGTTTTGCCCTGAGTAACAGGATTAATTGCTTCCAAATGGGATGGGTTGGGTAGCATAGTCACATGAAGGGGGTGGCCAGCGTCCACGTCCAGTTCTACAGAAGAGGTGAGATGAGAGAGGACATCCCCGATGGCGAGAGAGCTCTCCGGAAATTCACTGAGCCCTTTCATTTTACGGAACATCAACTGGAGTTTGAAAGAAAAAAAGAAAGAAAGAAAGAATGAAAAAGAGAACAAAAGAGGAGAACAGAAATAACAGTGCTTCAAGTGATCACAGCAGTAAACTCATCATTTATGAGCTATTTAAATTTTTTTCTAAATGTGCAGGGCGAAATAAGCAATGGACACTAATACCCTTTTCAAACAAAACATTTCGGAGCCAGTGCCACTTTTTACTCCAGTTATTTTCTTTTAAGCAAAAAAAAAAAAAAAAAAACCCATTATACCCATTTATACTGCTGGATGAACAAAGGCACACTTGTGGTTGAGACCTTGCCCAGGGGTCTTAGCGCAGTAGGGGTCTAAATGGGATTTGAACACACAATCTTGCGAAGCACCCTAACCACAACACCACCGGCTCCACCCCGAGACCCTAATTAGAATTAATTAATTCAGAAAATAAGGAAATTTTCTCATTGTTTTATCAAACTTGGACATGGAACCCTTTCTTAAACAAGCATTTTTGGCAGAGATGGATTGTGATTATGGATATTTAAACTAGGTCATTTTGAAAATGATGTAACCTGCTGTTGACTAGCATCCCATCCAGGAGGAGTTGAACTCCTGGTCGCTTCACACTACGGAAACCAGGGATAAGCACCAGCCTGATGAGCCGCTATGGCTCGGGTGTAAAAAGCCCAACAGACTTTACCTTTTTTACTTTATTTTGAAAATTATGCTTTACAGCATTTTCAACTTACCTTGGCTCTTACTAAGAAGATTACCTGGATTTAATCTGTACAATGCTGGAACGGGTCTCACACACACACCCGCGCATGCATGCACACACATTGCTTATCAAACAATTTTATGTTTTAAATGTTGCACAACAGTTTTACTTTACTAAAATATCACAAAAAGGTCTTTTATGCGCAACTGAGCATGAAGAGGATAGTGAGAAAATATCCCAAGTAAAATTTTCAGTAGACATCTTGGAAACGATGTGCACGTGTTTCATTTTTAGTACCTGCATGATTCAATGAAAAAGAAAACCCAATACAAATATGGACAGTCCTTGTCTTACATGAGAGTCTCTCTGTACTGGGATCGTGGATACATTCACTATTTAGACATTGCAAAAACATTGTTGTGCATTAAAGTAATGACCATGTTCTCAATAAACCTTAAGGTTTAATACTATCACTATACTTAGCCAATAAAACTATGACTTTCATGTAACATTGCAATAATGTGTATCGTGTGATGACTCAGGGTTGAGTTATCACTAGCATTCACCACTAACCCTTCAGAAGGTTGATGGTTCAAGCTTTAACTGCTCATTTACAGAAATGAGATAACTCTAAGTTGACCTGGAGAAGGTTGTTTGCCAAATGCCATAAATGTAAATGTATTACCAGAGTATAACTTTGCTTATAAACAAGATCTTCATCAAATAAAACAATTACCTTTGACTCTGAGTGACCTTGAAGGGTCTGTACAACATTTCATAAACAAGCACATGAGTAAAAACAGCAGAATTAATATGGTGCCTATTTTGTGCATTATTCATGTTATATGAGGTGGAGGTCCCTTGTACTCTGTAAGTGTCTCAGAATTGACTTCTATGAAAAAACTAATTAAAGTTGTTATTACTGGTATGTGTGAACCAGAATACGACAGTTAGTTGCTTAAAAGCGTTATTACTATTATTATTATTATTATTATTATAAATCACTCACTCACTGAATCAGAGGGTCAGTGAGTCATTCGGACACAATGCAATGTCTCTCCCTCATGCCGGTCCCAAGCCCGAATAAATGCTGAGGTTGAGTCAAGAAGGACATCCGACTTAAAACCCATGCCACATATAAAAATGCAAATCAAAAATAAGAATAACGTACCGGATCTGTCACAGCCCGAGTTAACAACGACCACCATCAGTGCTGTTAACCAACAGGGTGCTGTTGGTCGAAGAAGGAGAGGCAGGAGGCGTGGCAGCAGGCAGAAAGAGAAGAGGAAAAGCATGAGTTCAGCACTGAGAGTAGGGACTTTGAATGTTGGAACTATGACAAGAAAAGGTAGAGAGCTGACTGACATGATACAGAGGAGGAAGGTGTACAGACTGGAAAGGTAACAAGGCTAGAAGCTTAGGAGCAGGGTTTAAGCTGTTTCATCATGGTGTGGATGGGAAGAGAAATGGAGTAGGAGTCATCTCGAAGGAGGGGTTTGTCAGGAATGTTCTAGAAGTGAAGTGTCAGACAGTGATGAGTCTCAAGTTAGAAATGGAAGGAGAGATGTTCGATGCTTAAGACCCACAGGCAGGATGTGAGCTAGAAGAGGAGGATAGATTCTAGAGTGAGTTAGATGAAGTGATGAAGAGTACATCCAGAGGTGAAAGAGTGGTCATTGGTGAAGATTTCAATGGACATGTTGATGCAGGCAACAGAGAGGACAAGGAAGTGATGGGCAGGTTTGGTATCCAGGACAGGAACACAGAAGGACAGATTTTGATAGATTTTGCAAAAAGGATGGAAATGGCTAAGGTGAATACTTTCTTCCAGAAGAGACAGGAGCATAGGATGACTTATAAAAGCGGAGGTTGGAGCACACAGGTAGACTACATCTTGGGTAGGCGATGTAATTTGAAGGAAGTTAGTGACTGCAATGTAGTAGTGGGTGAGAGTGTTGCCAAACAGCATAGGATGGTGGTGTGCAGGATGACGCTGATGATGAGGAAGGTGAAGAAGGTGAAGGCAGAGCAGAAGACAAAGGAATGGAAGCTGAAAATGGAAGTGTCAGGTTGTCTTCAAGGAGCAGTTGAAACAGGCTTTGGGTGGTCAGGAAGTGCTTCCAGATGACTAGAAAACTACAGCTAATGTGATCAGAGAGACAGGTAGGAGAGCACTTGGTGTGTCATCTGGAAGGAAAGTAGATAAGGAGACTTGGTGGTCTAATCAGGAAGTGCATGAGTGTGTACAATGGAAGAGGCTAGCTAAGAAGAAGTGGGACATTGAGAGGACCGAAGAGAGTAAACATGAGTACAGGGAGACACAGCGTAAGGTGAAGGTAGCGGTGTCAAAGGTCAAACAGTATGATGACTTGTATGATAGGTTGGACAGTAAGGAGGGAGAAAATGATTTATACAGGTTGGCACAGCAGAGAAATAGAGATGGGAAAGACGTGCAGCAAGTTAGAGTGATAAAAGACAGAGAGGGAAATGTATTGACTGATGACAGAAGTGTGCTGGGAAGATGGAAAGAGTACTTTGAAGAGCTGATGAATGAGGAAAATGAGTGAGAAAAAAGAGTAGAAGAGGTGACCATTGAGGACCAGGAAGTAGCAAAGATTAGTAAGGGAGAAGTGAGGAGGGCATTGAAGAGGATGAAGAGTGGAAAGGCAGTTGGCCCTGATGACATACCAGTTGAGGTATGGAAGTGTCTAGGAGAGGTAGCAGTAGATTTTCTGACAAGAACATTTAACAATGTCTTAGAGAGTGAGAGGATGCTGGAGGAATGGAGAAGTGTGCTAGTGCCCATTTTTAAGAACAAGGGAAACGTGCAGAGTTGTGGCAACTATAGCGGGATAAAGTTGATGAGCCATACGATGAAATTATGGGAAAGAATAGTGGAAGCTAGACTAAGGGCAGAGGTCAGCATCTGTGAACAACAGTTTGGTTTCATGCCAAGAAAGAGCACCACAGATGCAGTGTTTGCTTTGAGGATGTTAATAGAGAAGTACAGAGAAGGTCAGAGGGAGCTGCATTGTGCCTTTGTGGATCTGGAGAAAGCATATGACAGCGTGCCGAGAGAGGAACTGTGATAGTGCATGAGGAAGTCTGGAGTGGCAGAGAAGTATGTTAGAGTGGTGCAGGACATGTATGAGAGATGTAAGACAGTGGTGAGGTGTGCTGTTGGTGTGAAGGAAGAGTTCAAGGTGGAGGTGGGACTGCATCAAGGGTCAGCTCTGAGCCCTTTCTTGTTTGCTATGGTGACGGACAGGCTGACAGACGAGGTGAGACAAGAATCTCCATGGACTATGATGTTTGCAGATGACATTGTGATCTGTAGTGAGAGCAGAGAACAAGTGCAGGAAAATCTAGAGAGGTGGAGGTATGCCCTGGAAAGGAGAGGAATGAAGTCATCTGAAGTCTTCTGTCATCAGTCAATACATTTCCCTCTCTGTCCTTTATCAATCTAACTTGCTGCATGTCCTTCCCATCTCTATTTCTCTGCTGTGCCAACCTGTATAGATCATTTTCTCCCTCTTTACTATCCAACCTATCATACAAGTCATCATACGCCCTCTGTTTGGCCTTAGCCACTGCTACTTTCCACACCGTGATAAAATAGCGTAAACCCTGCTCCTAAGCTTTTAGCTTTGCTACCTTTCCACCTGGTCTCCTGAACACACAGTATGTCCACCTTCCTCCTCTGCATCATGTCAGCCTGCTCTCTACCTATTCTTTGCACAGTTCCAACATTCATAGTCCCCACTCTCAGTCCTAGACTCATGCCTTTCCTCTTCTCTCTCTGCCTACGGACACGCCTCCCACCTCTCCTTCTTCGACGTCTTCGACCAACAGTAGTCCAATTTCCATCAGCACCCTGTTGATTGACAGCACTGATGGCGGTCGTTGTTAACCCGGGCCTCGACCGATCCGGTATGGGGGTAATACTTCTGATTTGCATCATAAATGTTTGGCATTGGTTTTACGTCGGATGCCCTTCCTGACACAACCCTCTGCATTTCTCTGGGCTTGGGACCGGCATGAGGGGGAGAGACACTGGTTCGTGCCCCCCCACCTCATGGCTGCATTAAGATACCACAAAATAACTAACACATATAACAGTAAAACTCTTTTATTGTTCTGTTCTTATTCATGTTTTCCACCTCGATGGAAATAAGCACTTACTGTTTCACTCCGCTGGTAACATTTTTTATGCGCCCTGGGCGCTTATCATATCAAATATGGTGATTTGAAACGAAACAGTCATGATGTGATAGAAGTTTAAACAGCAGCTGTAAATTAACTTGATGAAATATTGCATGACATTTTTAGTTATTAAAGCCATTTTTACACACAGTCCCCTGTTTTCACAGGTTTAATGCGTTGCAACCAGGTATTGCCTGTTCCTTCCTTATTTCAAGACGGATAATAGAGTGAAGGGGTCTGGAAATGGGAAAACAGTGTTCACTTTGCATCTCGCTGTTGTTGATGAACTAATATATGTGTTCCAAAGACATATCAATGCAAGTAAAAGAGGCCCTTAATCAGGCTTCAAAAACAACAACAAACAAAGAAATGTCGTAGATGAAAAATCAGCAAGTTGGTACATTCTTAAAAAAAGCTCAGCAAAAGAACAAAGAATACCAAACTAACTAAACTAGCTGATCATTGAATTGTTTTCTCGCTGATGAAAACCCAACACTTTTTGAGAAAGTAGGCTTTTAGTTGTCAAAGTCTACAGATCAAGAGACACCTTCAGGGAAGTAAATTCAGCCTCAAGATGCAAACCTCCGGAACATTTCAGAACAGAAAGACAGACCTGCCCTTGCTAGAAAGAGCAATCAGTTCTGGAACAAAAGTCTATGAACAGACAAATCCAACATGTATCAGAATGATGGGCAGAGGAGGGCATGGAGAAGGAAAGGAGAAACTCATGACTCAATTAGGATACTTCATCATCTCCTTTTCCTTGTCACTATTTAGATTGCTAAAGATTATAAATGAATGAACAAAGATAATGATAGTGTGCTATACACCACAGATAAAACATTTACTCCTCTTCATTCTACCTTTTTATCTTTACTCACCTCAGGTGGAAATTGTAAAAGTCCTGTAAGCAAGTTGAGGCGTCCACGGTGTGGCATTCCCAACACCACATCTGTTATGCCACTCTTTGCTGCAGAACGGAAAAGCTCCAAAAAAAATCCCATCATGCTCTCTGCGCCCTCTCCTCCATACCGCTTCACTGTGGCAAACTTGGTGGCTAAAAAACGATCAAACTCCTATAACAATTAAAAAAATAATAATAATAATTAGTTTTTATTTGACGTCAGTGCGCTAATAAATCTTCTAGTCAAAGAACGTTATGAGACACGCTTTTTCAAATCAATCAAACAAATGCACCAAAAATCAATGAATTCAATGCAGAAATAAAACTTATTTCAACAAAGTTCTTGCTTTAAAAAAAACTGAAACTGAAATCGGAGTTTGGGTGCAGAATAAAAAAATTCTTCAGGGAATTTTTTTTAATCCATTTATTAAATTTCTCTGCTCACAACACAAGGCAGGAAGATGATCTTGTGCCCTCACATACATACGCCTCGGCGAGTGCATGCACAGAGAAGCTCAGCAGTGCAACTCCAACTCAGGACTGACTTTTTTTTTAAGCAGTAAAATTTCCCATAGGGCCTAGAGGTACTTACCTAAAAATGGTTTTAATTCCTTTCAGTAATTCAAATTAAAACAAATTTTCAGTGGAGAAAGTCAAGCATGCGTGTCCTTGTAACTGTGATAAGTCTGTGCACACAAATTATTCTTGAGGTCAAAATACAAGTCATAATTCAATTATAAGTACTGGTGTAACTGGATGACTTCAGTGAAACATAATATAGGTATACCTCAGCTTATGTCGTTAATTGGTTCCAGGAGAGACGACGTGAGTCAAAAACGACTTAACTCGAATTAGCTTGCCTCTAGGCTAGGCTATGCCAAATTTACTTAGACAGTGGAGGCTCGGTCCTCGAATTTAATCCGTTCCAGACGGCTGTTCGGATTCCGATTTGTTCGAAGTCCGAATCCGCTTTTCCCCATTACAAATAATGTAAATGGTCTTAATCCGTTCCATCGTCTTTTGAACAGAAGTTAACGGTACCGTAACTCATACCATAGGTCCGCAAATTAAGTGAAAAAATTATTGAATACAGTGTACTATGTTATGGTCTGTGTTGTGAGAGACTCTGGTTTTGGCTGCTCTCTCTCTCTCTCTCTCTCTCTCTCTCTGTGTGTGTTGAAGACACGCGGGTGGGGCTCTAAACATACACACACCTGATTACACTTAATCTCGGGCTATAAAGACTCGCAGAGTGCTCATCCCGGTGCTAGGAGATTGGCCCACTTCCCCGTGATTTTTCTGGCTCTCAGCTCCGTGGTCCAACGGTTCCCGCTTTAGTTTGAATTCCGTGTTTCTTCGCATCTCTAACAATGACTACGATTTCCCCGTGCTCTAGTACCTTCCATGTGAACAATAAAGTGCACCCGTTTTTAAAACAGAGAAACACTTTAGCTTAGCTTTGGTGCTTTAGCGCTAGCTTTAGCTTTATGAGGGTGATACATAGTATCAACAACTTCCGGACTTCCCCAGAACGGCACTTTATCGGGGTGATACATAGTATCAACAACGTCCGGAAGTCATGCACTTTTCCTCTCTCCTGGTCTCGTTCTTCTCGAGTTCGACTTCCGGGTTTTGTTTGGTTTCCGGGACAAAAAAAAAAATCACGGATTTTTTTGTTCGGATTCCGATTTGTTCAAACTCTAGAGCATTTGGATTCCGAGGCTCCAATCAGTGTATGTGTGTGTGTGTGTGTGTGTGTGTGTGTGTGTGTGTGTGTGTGTGTTATAATATATATATATATATATACATACATACAGTAGGTCCCTGTTTTTCACGGTGTTTCCCGCAGATCATGAAAATCATGCAGTTTTAAACCATATGTATGATATTACATGCACTAAAATATGCTTCTTAAACACATTCTATAGACAGTCTTACTCATTAATACAGTAATAATGCAGTAAGATGTAGTAATGATTCAGTAAAAACTTTATTCATTAATAAATACAGTGGTACCTTACAAAAGTCCCAACAAACGAAAAAGCCAGGTTACGAAACGTATTTATCTAAAATTTCCGTCTCTGGATAGGAACAAATTCATGTTACGAAAGCGCCATTTCAAAAATTCAAACAATGCTCGAGTTGCTCTCCCATTGGCTATCTCCCAATATCCCGCCCCGCTGGCCTCCCATTGGCTATCTCCCAACATCCCGCCCCGCTGGCCTGCCATTGGCTATCTCCCAACATCCCGCCCCGCTAGCCTCCCATTGGCTATCTCATACATCCCGCCCCGCTGGCCTCCCATTGGCTAGGAGGGATGATGAAGCTCCCTGCCATTGGCTATTATGGAGCGGCCTCTCCATAATACCCATGATGTTTTTCATGTAAAGCACAGAGTTACTGTTATGTTGTGAGTTTTTCGAGTGTGCTCATTGCAACTTTAATTTTTGGCTCAGACTTTTAATCTTGCATAAAAATTTACAAGATTATAACTCTGCTAAGAAGATGGTCAACACATGCACGCATGCACACACACACGCGCGCGCACACACACACACACACACACACACACACACACACACACACACACACACACACACACACACACACACATGCGCACGCGCGTGTGATTCCTTGTGCAAGTGAAAAGTAGAAGTGCGGTTGAGTGATATCGCAAAGGAATATGGCCAAACTCGTCTACCATCGGTATAATATTGAACCAGAAGGAGGCCTTAAAAGGTATACTTTTATAATTTTTAAAGGGTTTAGGGGGTAGTATTGGGGGCCTTGGAACGAATCAGGCCTTTTACATGCAAAATGCTACTCAACTTACGAAAAAATCACTTCTGTAATGGATTAATTTCGTAAGGTGAGGTACCACTGTATATATATACATATACACACACACACACACAATATATATATATATATATATATATATATATATATATATATATATATATATATATATGTTGTATAATGTATATATTTTATTATCAATAAATATCACAGTAAAAAATTAAGTTTTTCTTAATCATTACTACATTAATACTGTAGTAATGAGTAAGACTCTCTATAGAATGTGTTTAAGAAGCATATTTTAGCGCATGTAATAGATACACAGTATTTTACTTCTGGTCGATCATTCGCACATGTAATATGATACATGGGGTTTTACTTCCAGGTACAGAATTCACAGATTATCTCGATTCGCAGGAGGGGCCGGAACCAAACTCCTGAGAATAACGAAGGGCTAAGGGCTTACTGTACCTGTATATCCAGTGTTGTATGGTCTCTGTGAATGCCTGTATTCCAGCTGTATATTTTCTATAACTGCACATACTGTATAAAAGTCATCATGTCATCACCCATTTTCTGAACCAATTAATCCTGCCAGGGTTGTAGAGAGGCTGGTGCCTGCCTCAGCCAACACTCAGCAAAGCTGGGGTACACACTTAACAGCCCATCAGACCATCACAGGACCAACATACATATAAAACCATTCACACTCACACCAAGGGTTATTTTTAACAGCCAATCACCCAAATGTCCATTTTTTGTGCTGTCAGAGAAATCCAGAGTACCCGAAGGGAACCCGTGTAAGCACGAGGAGAATGGGTTGAAATGTTTATAGGCTGACATTGATGCAGTTGTCAAATTTGATTAAAATGTGGTTTATTTTTCAATATAGTCTCCGCAACGGGGTTAGAGCGCACAGATTATACCCTTGGTACAGAAGCTCTCCAGGTTAATTGCTCTGGTCTTCATATTTCAGCCCACCTTTATATTACATAACATCTGCAACCTGTGCAGAAACTGAAGAGTAAAATATGCAGCATAAAAACTACACTTTCCAGCAAGCCTGAGTTTGGAAGAGATAAAAGAAGTTCATACGACTATCACTGCACCATGAACATGTATCATACAGCTAGAATTACAGAGATATACAAACAAATACTGTACATTATATTCTCAAATAAGCTAATTATATGAGCAAGTAATGACTATAGCTATTAGTCATAAAAAAACATAGCTGAGACTTTTGGAGCAGCCATGGCCCAATAGTTAGAAAAAACAGTTTGGAACCAAAAGGTCATTGGTCCAATTCTAACAGGAAAATGTGTGGTGGAGGGGAAGTGTGCAGCACTGAAATACCCTTGAGTAAGGCATCTATCCCCCAACTGCTCTCTGGGTGCCGCAATGTGGCCGCCAAGTGTTGCGGCCTGTAATTCACTTAATACTGCAAGAGGCCTAAATAAACAAGCAAACAAGCAAACGAACAAACAAACAAAAACATGGTCCAGATTTCATAATGCATTCAGACATGCTAACTGATAAAGCATGTTTTTGTTTCCTGATTATTTTCCCTAAGGTGAAGCCTGTGAAACCTTTCTTGCAGATTTGAACAGATTTGATGATAAAGATATGGACTCTGTCAAGACAATTGTATGGTTTAGAAACAGTGGTGCTGAGGAAAAGACAGGAGGCAGAGCTGGAGGTAGCAGAGATGAAAATGCTGAGGTTCTCTTTGGGAGTAACGAGGATGGATAGGATCAGGAATGAGTACATTAGAGGGACAGCACATGTAAGAGGTTTTGAGACAAAGTCAGAGAGGCTAGATTGAGATGGTTTGGACATGTGCAGAGGAGGGATAGTGAGTATATTGGCAGTAGGATGCTGAGGTTGGAACTACCAGGCAGAAGGCCTAGAGGAAGGCCAAAGAGGGGTTTATGGATGTGGTGAAGGAGGACATGAAGGCAGTTGGTGTAAGAGAAGAAGATGCAGAGGATAGGGTGAGATAGAGGCAGATGATTCGCTGTGGCTACCCCTGAAGGGAAAAGCCAAAAGGAAAAGAAGAAGAAGAAGACTCTGTCAAGACAAAAGCGTCAGTAGATAATTTTAACTAAAGAAATCCATTTAAAATTAGAGAAAATGCTTTGCTATATGAAAAAGCATTAAATAATTGTGGAGCAATGTGCAGGTTCATTAAACTTGTAGAAGTTTTCAGAATTCAGTTTATAATGGATGGTGTCTGTACGTGCTTTACAGGAAATTGTCATGTTACTCAAATAAATTACATAATAGTGATCCGAAAACTATTGTTCTACTTGAGATGTGCAAATAAAAAGTGTTTTATGTAATACATGAAAAAAAGAAATAAAAAGAAAAAAAAAAGAAAAAAAAAAGAATGCAGTTCAAATCCCAGTGTTTGTTATATGATTGAAACAAGTCATGTTCATGATTATATTAAAAATAAGAACTGCAGGATAATACTTTCAAAGGGTTCTGTAAGTGTTTGTTATACATGTACTGCTTTAAATGTTCTGAATAAAGGTTATTTTACAGTCATCGTTGTATAAATGAAAGCCATATACAGGATCCCTCACTTTCCACAGTTAATGGAGACCGAGAACCGCCCCCATCCCGATTTCCACAAAGTAGGATCCCCCGACTAACGTATACGTACATGTATATGTGTACTGTATATAATATCAATAAATACATATTCAAACCTATAAATGCTTAAAATAACTAATTATAAATAATTATAAATAATAAATAAATAATATATAAATAATTAAACATTCAAAAATAATGCATAACATGTAAATAAAATTTTAACACATACACATACAGATGCGCATATACATAGATGTGCACCTCACATAAAAATGTAAGTAGTTTTGTTGGGTGGGTTTTGGTTGGGTTTTTTTTTTATTGGTGGGAGTGGCATAATTGGCCTCGTTTTGCAGCATTTTCATAAACTTTTTCTCTAGTTTTCCTTAATTTCCTTATTTTTTGAGGAATATTTTTCAAAAACCCACGATGCACTGAAGCTACAGAAAGTAAAGCACAAAGTCGTGACGGATCACTCATTATGAATGACTGTGATGGCCTGGAAAGCTGTATAAGGTGTAGTCTGTCCTCGGCCAGAGTAAGTTGCGATGGGTGTCAGTCTCCCCATAGCTTAAGGGTGGTTCAACATTTTCAACATTTTCCCAAGTGTACAGAGAGTACTCTTTTTTTTTAACCCCCTTTTCCCCTCCGAAAGTGTACAAATAAATGTTGATGATCTCGGCAGGATTTTTTAATAAGATATTTAACAAAACAATGGTCAAACCTCTTTTTTGAAATAAATCAATGTACTCCCTTGATCAATACCTCTTTTGTACACCAGTCAAATAATAATGAAATCAATAAAAAAATTATACTCTTAAATAATTCATTTTAATGACACCTGCTTTAATATTAATATGAAGACATTTGGTTTTAATAATAAAAATGACATTGCTTTTAATAATATTATTTTATATTAAAATATAATTTAAAATGTCTGCATTTTTATTGGTCATTGGCTTTTGGACGACCACGCTTCTGCCTTCTGATGTTTCAGCAGCTGATACTGGGTTGGGTAGTATTTATTGCAGACTTTGCAGATATGTAACACCGCAGGTGGTTGGCGAATCACTCATTGAAAGTTTCAAACGTACATGCACAAAAAAAAAAAAAAGAGAAAAAAAATTATATATATTTTTTTTTTTCACGAGTGCATGTATTATTGTTGATCGACATTTTTATAATATTAAAAAGCGTACACAGACATCTTACCCGCCTCCCACCTAGCGTACGTTTAGGAAAATGTTGAATGACCCCTTAATTAAGATTAAGTGGTTCAGAACATGGAAAAAATGATTATGAATGAGTAGTCCCTGTGGGTCCCTATATTTTTGTTTTATATTGCTCCATTTTTTAACAAGGCAGGTCCATATAAGAAAAATAATTTTAGTACGTACCACATTGTCAATTATTTGGTAGTAAAAATATGGACTTTATGTTTTGAAACAGAAGCATGAATTTTTGACCAATTTTGCAACACTTTATGTACAATTGATTGTGCTCTAACTGTATATTTGTAAATCTACAAACCAAATCATGTACCATATAATCATCAATCATGTCAACCAAGAGCGCGAGTGTGTGTGTGTGTGTGTGTGTGTGTGTGTGTGTGTGTGTGTGTGTGTGTGTGTGTACCTGTGATTCCAGCATGAGCTTTGCCAGTTGCCTTCTCTCTTCAGCTGTGAACCTCTCCCTCTTGAGCTCCTCAAATCGATCAGTGAGCCAGACGCTTTCCTCCAGAGTCTGCAGCTGACTGGTCTCCACAGAGATCCTCCCGCAATAAGTGTCCTCCAAATACGCAACTACCTCCTCAGTCCTAGCCTCTGCTTTCCCGAAGTGCCTTAAACCTGCAGAATAAACCATAATGAATAATGTCAAAGCTTATATATATATATATATATATATATATATATATATATATATATATATATATATATATATATATACACATATATATATATATATGTGTGTGCATGTGTGTGTAAACAATGCTGTGCAAAAATCTTTGCCCCTTACTGATTTTTTTACACCTTTGTCACACTTAACTTTTTCAGATCATCAAACAATTTTAAACATTACACAAGGCTAACCCAAGTATTCAAAAAAATGCAGTTTTCCTGTTGTGATTTTATTTGTTAAGATAAAAATCCTATCCCAACCTACATGAACCTCTGTAAAAAAAAAAAAAAAAAAAGTCCCCCCCTCCCCCGTTAAAAGGTGAGGTAATTGTGATTAATCTTATTATTGGGAGAAAACTGAGTTCAATTTCATGGCCACAGCCAGGCCTGATTGCTGATAGACATTTCCAATCAGGAGATCCCTAACATAAAATCTGTCTGACAAAGTGAGATAAGCCACACTGAAGATACGTCATGCCGCGATCCAGTGAGCTTCAAGAGCAAACAAGAAAGATTATAGAGATGCTTCAGTCTGGGAAAGGATACAAAGTCACTGGTAAATCTTTGGGACTCCAGCAGACCACTGTCAGAGCCATTATCCATAAATGGAGAAGGCATGGCACAGTGGTGACCCTTTCCAGGAGTGGCCGACCTACCAAAAATTACTTCAAGAGCACGGCGCAGACTAACTGGAGAAGTCACAAAGGATCCAAAAACCACTTCTAAACAACTACAAGCCTCACTCGCCTCAGTTCATGATGCCACCATCAGAAAGACACGAGGCAAAAATGGCATCCATAGAAGAGTTCCGAGGCGAAAGCCACTGTTGACAAAAAGAATATCAAGGCACGACTCACTTTTCCAAAGAATCATCTTGATCATCCCCAAAGCTTTTGGGATAATGTCCTCTGGACTGTTGAAACTAAAATTGAACTTTTTGGGAGAAATACATCCCGTTACATCTGACGCAAAAGGAACACTGCATTTGATAAAAAGAACATTGTGCAAACAGTGAAACATGGTGGTGGAAGTGTGATGATCTGGGCCTGCTTTGCTGCTTCGGGACCTGGGCGACTTGTCATGATTGATGGAAATATGAATTCTGCTCGCTACCAACAAATCCTGGTGAAGAATGTTCGTCCATCATTCGAGAGCTCAAGTGAAAGTGCATCTGGGTTCTGCACCAAGACAATGATCCAAAGCACACCAGCAAGTCCACTTCTGAATGGCTAAAAAACCCAAAATGTTTTGGAGTGGCCTAGTCAATGTCCCGACCTGAACCCTATTGAGATGCTGTGGCATGACCTTAATAACGCTGTTCATGCCCGAAAACCATCCAATCTGGTTGATCTTAAACAATTCTGCAGAGAAGAGTGGGCCAAAATCCCATCACAGTGATATGAAAGACTCATCGCCTCTTATCTAAAACACTTTGACTGCAGTTATTGCTGCAAAAGGTGGTTCAACCAGCTACTAGGTTTACGGGGCAAATACTTATTCACACGGGCCCTTGTAGGTTCAGATGGGTTTTTCCCCTTAATAAATGCAACTGGCACTGAAAACTGCATTTTGTGTTTACGTACTTGTGTTTTACCTTTGTATAGTATTTAGGTTTGCTTGATCTGAAATGGATGACAGTGAGAAACGTGCAAAAAATGTGAGAAATTTGTCACAGCACTATAACTATATATATATATATATATATATATATATATATATATGTGTGTGTGTGTGTGTGTGTATATATATATATATATTTTTTTTTTTTTGATGACATGATAAGGACAAACCTGATAAGGCCAAACAATTACATTTACATTTACATTACAGTACATACCAGATGTATTTAGGGTTCCCGGGAGGCTGTCATTGAGGATGCTAATCTCTGGCACCTTGTCCAATACAGGTGTGTTGGGTAGTAAAGGGTTAATTTTAGCAAATTTATGTCCATGTGTACGGTAGGCCTCCACCAAGCGTGCCAGCCCATGGTCTGTGCAAAACAAATCAAGTTCACATACTCACATTAACTGCTGCATGCATCATAGTCAGTCTTGCCATATTAACTTTACATTAACTTTTATTAAGATTTCAACACCTGACAGGTTTCATGCTCGAGATTCATAATACAGTACGTATATGTAAACAGTAGGGGAATTTAACACCAACTCACCAGAAGACTCCTGACTGACCATCTTTATAATTTTTTATTTCGATGTCCTTGTAACTAGCAACTTCACTGCAAAATTCTTCACTAGTATATATAAAAGGGAACCCACAGAAGAAATGTTGAAATCTATTCAATGCGCACGATGATAGTACAAGGAATTTGGATTAATAATGATGTGGCATTTAATGTGACCATGTGAATGGCAATTTCGCATGTCATTAAACCTTCATTCACAACAGCTTGAATAAAATACCTTCCTTCAGAGCACTAACTTCATGTTTCACTGATCTGAGGTAAGGTGAGGTATGAGGGCACGCGCCAGGACGGCACTTCGCTGCGTCCACCAGCCGCCTCCACTCATCCAGCCGTCTCCTGGCGATCGACCTGGTCTGCGCAGGACCCATACCCCCCGGCAGGGCAGCCCTCAGCTGCGACAACCACGTTGCACGCGGTCGTCCCCGCAATCGGCTCCAGCCCCTAGGATCCCGAACGGACAGGATCCGGTGTGCTGGGTTTGAAGGCGGGAAACGCGCCAAGTGCCCATAGTCGCGCAGCTGACGGTCGCGGATCAAGCAGGTTACTCTTACCATCCCCGCTTCCCCGAGCACCTTCTGGTTGATAACAAAGTCCCACCAGCAGTATCCGAAGATGCGTCGAAGGGAAGTCGTAACAAAGGAGTCCAGTCGTCGTCCAAGCTCAACCGTGAGTGTCCATGTCTCGCTTGAGTAGAGCAAGACAGGGAGCACAAGAGAGCGAAAGACTCGGGCTTTCGTCCGCCTGCTCAGATACCTCGACCGCCACACGGTCCTGTCCAGCGAGTTCATCGCCCCATAGGCTAGACCAAGTCGACGATTGATCTAGGCCATGCAATCAGTGGAACGATGGACCAGGCTGCCAAAGTAAGTGAAAGACTCCACGATCTCTACTCTTTC
This sequence comes from Plotosus lineatus, assembly GCA_024760905.1. NCBI lineage: Eukaryota > Metazoa > Chordata > Actinopteri > Siluriformes > Plotosidae > Plotosus > Plotosus lineatus. Next base: position 11,626,814 of record CM045742.1, read on the forward strand.
ACGACCCACAGCGATCGAGTCAACAGCAGCATCCAAGAGGTCGCCGAAAGCCTGGATTTTGGTTTTGATCCAAGAGACTCGCAAACCAAGCGGTTCCGCCTCCTCACCCAACGAACAGAGAGTCTCCGTCAGGACATCCGAAAGCTAGCGCCCATTTCAGCCGACTCTGAAAGGTTGGGAATCCCACTCTCCACAAGGTTGTCACTGTGCAGTCTATACAGCTAACTGGGTTATCAAAGGCCAGCCATGTCTCTCACTGTCTATGTCAGGGGTCACTAACATGGTGCCCGTGAGCACCAGGTCGCCCACAAGGACAACATGAGTTGCCCGCGAGCCTGTTCAGGGGTCGGGAACCTATGGCTCCCGAGCCAGACGAGGCTCTTTTGATGACTGCATCTGGCTCTCAGATAAATCAGGTGGCCTTTCTTAACAGAATATCTATAATTTCGCTGTCCTTTAAATAAAAATACAAAAAAAGGCATCAAATAAAACAAAAACAGAAATAAATCTCACGCATTTCAATCTATACATCTATTTTCAATGCCACTTGTCGCTGTGGCGCGCAGCAGCAGAGAGCCAATCATTTCTGTACTCCAGTCTGTGGGCAGGGCCGATACCTTGAAACTCTAATTTTATTGGATTACAGTATATGCAACAGCCTGCGCGAGTTCAGTGTCCGTAACGAGTCAGAATTTCCAACTTTTGTCGGATTTCAGCAAAATTGTCAGATAGAGTTGGATTTTTATGTTATTTTATGCCGTTTTGCGGTTTTCCGTTGGATTTAAAAAATATATATCACCCGTAACCATGCTCGTTTGACATGTTTTGCATGTGAGCACACAGGCCTGGGGGAGTAAGCACGGTTACGTAACGTTGAAAAGTCGACACTGTGACAAAAGTTGGAAATTCCAATTCGGTAGAGTCTGTAACGAAAATGATCTTCGTAACCCGGGGATTTCGTACCCAGGGATCTTCGTAAGTAGGGGGCCGACTGTATTATAAACTGAATCTCCACTTGAAATACTCAATACTAGAATAATTGTAAATTTTTTTTTTTTTTTGCATTTGACAAAAACAAATGCATAGTTTGATAAATAAAATAAATAGATAAGATAAATAAAAAGAAGTACTCTTCTTGTTAATACATTTATTCGTTATAACAATGTTGTTTAGAATAAATTCAGAGTCGTATTATACTCTAAAATTGTTGGTCTCAGTATTAAAAAATATATTTGGCTCTCAGAGGATCAGATTTTATTTATTTATTTATTTTTGGCTCTCTTAGTCAAAACGGTTCCCGACCCCTGACATAGATGAATATCATTATTAATAATAACATATAATTAAAGGTAAATTGAGCAAATTTGTTATGACACAAGTGTGTATTGACCTGGTAGCCAAGAAGTAGCTCTCAGTTTCAAAAAGGTTGGTGACCCCTGGTCTATGGTGTGAGGCATGTAATAGAACCATTACTGATTTTCGACAAGAGTAGGCTGCAAAGTCGTCAGCGTGTTTCCGCCATGCAATAGCCTAACGAGCTGTCCAGGGTGTGCTCTGCCCTCTCTCGGAGTCGGCTGGGATGGGCCCCATGACCCCGTGACCCTAATTAGGATTAAGTGGTTTGAGAAGATGAATGAACCCTGTTGACAATGGCGCTTAAACCCCCAACCTTGGGATCAGTGATTGAAATGACATGCAGTACAGTATTTACACTAAATATGGGGCCATGGTCAGTTAGATAGGCTCAATACTCAATACCTCCAGAACTAGTGGAGATATTGGCCTAAAATTTTGCACCGTAGTTATTACTTACCGGGACTTCAAAATTTTTAAAAAATATGAAGAAAATATGAGATGGTCAGTCAGGAATTGTCTCAGAATTCTGGTTGTCACGGAATTACTATCCAGTAATTACATTAAATAAACACACAGCTGTAAATAATATAATTTATTGGAATAATAATGCAGGATCTGTATCTGTAGCTTTGTTGTGAGTGTAGAAATTAAAAGTAAAGAAGACCGAAGGCTCCCTGACCTTTATTCAGGGAGAAGTGTGTGTTGAGGAGCACCTGCACTTCCGAATCCGGGTCCTCCGAGCCACCTCTCCGCGGTCTGTACCCAAAAACGCCTCTCTCCGTGTGGTAGGAGGCTACTAACGGCGCCCTGAACACCGCCGGCGAATATCGACTAACTTTATGTAAACTCTTCAGCATTATACAGGCAGACATTTTGATAAGTGAAGCGCCGCCTGAATTCTGTACACAATTCAGAAAGCAGCCATAGGAAGGAGCGAGGGGCGGCAACGATTTTCTCGACTCCGATTGGTTGAGGGAACAAGGCATATTTGGCGCACCTTGCTGATTGGACAACGGACACGTCACCTTGCCCAATGTTCGTGTCTTGTCGAAACGAGCCATAAGTGACGTCACGACGCGTTGACACGTTTTACAGGATGCTGTTCCTTTTCTATTGGTGAGATAACAGCTGTGTTCATGGTATCTGGGGATTAGAATATTTATTAATTTATTCATTTTCTGAATGAAAATTAAGAATAATAATTAGGGTCGCTGGGAAGGTGGTGCCCATCTCAGCCGACTTTGGGCGAGGACAGAGTACACCCCAGATGGCTCGCCAGGCCATTGCAGGGCAGAAACATGCTGATGGCTATGCAGCTACTCTTTGTGAAAGTCAGCAGCAGTTCTTTTACATGAAACTCTCACCATAGACAGTGAGAGACATGGCTGACTTTGGATAAACCAGTCAACTGCCCTAGGGGGACAGCAGTGACAACACATTGTGGGGCTTGAACCCCCAACCTTGTGATCAGTACACTCTGGACAGCTCACCAGGCCATTGCATTGTCAACACTCACACAACCATTCATACTCATACCTGCGGGCAATTTGGAACAGCAAATTGACCTGCTATACATGTTTTTGGACTTTATGATGAAACCGGAGTACCCGGAGGTAACCCACTCAAGCACAGGGAGAACATGTAAGCTCCACACAGAAACGTTTGAGCTGGGAATCAAACCCAGGACCTTCTTAACAGGTTGTGTGCAATAAAATAACCCCGTGCACTTTAATCAACCACATCTACCCCACTGTAACTGTGAACCATATCAATCCATCTACTCTACCCTCAGATACATGTACACTTGTATATCAGCCAGTCTACAAAGTTTTTTATTGTATATTATTTTTATACTATTTATTTTTATATATGTATATATGTATAGGTGTGTGTAGTTCCAACCTCAGCATCCTACTACCAATATACTCACTATCCCTCCTCTGTACATGTCCAAACCATCTCAATCTAGCCTCTCTGACTTTGTCTCCAAAACATCTAACATGTGCTCTCTGATGTACTCATTTCTGATCCTGTCCATCCTCGTTACTCCCAAAGCGAACCTCAACATTTTCATCTCTGCTACCTCCAACTCTGACTCCTGTCTTTTCCCCAGGGCCACTGTCTCTAAACCATACAACATCGCTGGCCTCATCATGTCTTGTACACTTTCCCCTTCATTCTTGCCGATACTCTCCTATCACACATCACACCGGACACTTTTCTCCATCCATTCCAACCTGCCTGCACGCGCTTCTTCACCTCTTTTCCACACTCTCCATTGCTCTGGATTGTTGAGCCTAAGTACTTAAAATCCTCCACCTTCTTTATCTCTGCCCCCTGTAACCTCAAAGTTCCTCTTGGGTCCTTGTCGTTCACACACATGTATTCTGTCTTACTGAGACGAACCTTCAATCCCCTCCTTTCCAGGGCATACCTCCACCTCTCTAGATTTTCCTCCACTTGTTCTCTGCTCTCACTACAGATCACGATGTCATCTGCAAACATCATAGTCCATGGAGATTCTTGTCTAACCTCGTCTGTCAGCCTGTATATCACCATAGCAAACAAGAAGGGGCTCAGAGCTGACCCTTGATGCAGTCCCACCTCCACCTTGAACTCTTCTGTCACACCGACAGCACACCTCACCACTGTCTTACATCTCTCATACATGTCCTGCACCACTCTAACATACTTCTCTGTCACTCCAGACTTCCTCATACAATACCACAGTTCCTCTCTCGGCACCCTGTCATATGCCTTCTCCAGATCCATAAAGGCACAATGCAGCTCCTTCTGACCTTCTCTGTACTTCTCTATTAACAATTTTTTATTGTTCTGTTCTAATTAACTCAAGGATGTCACTTTACCTTTCTGACCTATTTTGCACCCCCTACTGACGATATTTCAAGAGCCTGTAACAGTAAATTTCTCCATTGTGAGATTAATAAAGCTGTATCTTATCTTATCTTATCTTATCTTATCTTATCTTATCTTATCTTATCTTATCTTGTCTTATCTTTCTGTTAGGTGAATGTGCGAACCACTACGCCACCCTGGCATTATTATTATTATTATTATTATTATTATTATTATTATTCATTTTTTGTAACTGCTTAATCCTAATTAGGGTCATAGGGAGGCTGGCACCCATCCCAGCCGACTCCGGGTGAGGGCAGAGTACACCCTGGGCAGTTCGCAAGTCCATCGCAGAGCGGAAACACGCTGACGGCTATGTAGCCTACTCTTTTCGAAAGTCAGCAATGGTTCTTTTACATGAACCTCACACCATAGACAGAGACATGGCCGGCCTTTGATAACCCAGTTAGCTGTACTCGGGGGGCGATAACAACCGTAGGATCAGTGATCCAGCACCTACACCACTAGGCCACGACTGCCCCAATTATTATTATTATTATTATTATTATTATTATTATTATTATCATGGCTGGCATGATAGCTTACTGGTTAGCATGTTACCCTGAGAGCACAAAGGGTGTGGGTTTGAGCACTGGACTTGGTTCTGGCATTTCTGTGTGGAGTTTGCATGTTCTCCCCATGCTTGCCTGGTTTCCTTTGGGGGGGGGTCCAGTTTCCTCCCATAGTCAAAAGAAATACAAATTAGGCTAATTGCTGCTAGGTGTTAGTATGAACTTCTGTAAGTCATATTGGATAAAAGCATCTGCTAAATGCTGTAAATGTGAATAAATGGTTGTGTGTGTGTGTGTGTGTGTGTGTGTGTGTGTGTGCGTGTGTGTGTGTGTGTGTGTGTGTGTGTGTGTGTTGTCCCTCCAATGGTTTGGCGAGCTGCTCAGGGTGTATCCTGCTTTTATTCAGTGTCGGCTGAGATAGGGCCCACTTGAGTCAAATTTGAACTCACTAATGAGCAGTCATTGATATTAATCATTTGAGCTAACACAGATTAACCTCATTATTCATCACTCACGCTTTTATGGCCAAAAATGCTCCAAATTCTAGTTGAAAGCATTCCCATTGCAGGTTATTATAACTCCAAAGCAAGTCTCGGGTTCGGATATGCTTTTTTCTGCGTGGCATTTGTTTGTTCTTGCTTGCCTGGGTTTCTTCTGGTCAAACCAGTTTTCCCAAAGGCGGAAAAGCTGGAGCAAAAGGCAGGGGACAACCAGAACCATTCCTGGTCCACAAACAACTGTTCATACAGTTCACATATCAAATTTTTATTTTTGAACATAACTCTACAAATTCATTCATCCTTATTGAGTGAACATTCTTATGGTTCTAGCACCTATTCTGGGATGACGCAGGAATGTGTAACGTGTGCAGACATACAGTATTTACGCACTTAATCATACCTTAGGAGCTAATTTTAGACTAATTCTCTGACATGCTCTTGGCAGACATGCTCTGACAACCCAGAGAAAAAGAGCACAGTACACACAGAAGAAATATGCAAAACTTCACACAGATAATAACCTGAGCTCATGATCAAAACAGGTACTGTGGAAGTGTTCCCTTTACCTCTCAGTGGATTTTATAGTTGTGGCTGATTGGTGTATATATATTTTCTTTCTCTCACTCACTCATTTGCCAACTCAATTTATCTGATTACGGTCATGGGGAGGCTGGAGCCTATCTCAACCATCAATGGGCAAACATGAAGCTCTGAGCAGTTCGCCAAAGGCTATTTTCAATGTATTGCAGGGCTAATACTCATATAACCATTAACACTGGCACTGAAGGGCAAATTGGAACAGACAGTTAGATTTGACATTTGTGTATGCATTTGGACTGTGGAAGAAAAGTGGAGTACCCAGAGGAAACCCACAGAAGCATGGCAAGAAAATGAAACCTTCACATTGAAACACCTGAGCCGTGTCTCAAACCCAGGACCTGCTTGCTGTGAGGCAGATGTGCTAACCATTACCCCCACCGTGCTACCCACGTGTATACCTATACACACCTGCAACTCAGTGAATGTTGGGACAGGTAAAACAATACAATTTTTTTTTAATAAATAAAAACCCAATAGCAAAGCACTGCGAAACAGCGTAATCCCATTAGGATCACAGAAAAGCCATCAGAGGAAACCAGACTACCTGGCGAAAATCCACCCACAGGGAGGACATGCACGAGAAGCTCCCAGTTATGGGACCTGAACACTGGACCTTCTTGCTGTGAGGTTGGCAGTAATGTTAGGCCCTATTATACAAGAGCAAGGATCTGACATTATACATGCCAGTTGGTTGCACACAAAAGGTGGGTTAACGTGTGTGTTTGACCCACCAGTCATTTAAAGCTAGTAATAAAATAGAAATATAAAAAAAATATGTGCTTTGAAACAGATGAAACATGCTCAGGGTGGGGTAGTGGTTAGCATGTCCGCCTCACAGCAAGAAGGCCTGGGTTTGATTCCCAACCCAGTTGTTCCTGTGTGGGGTTTGTATGTTCTCCCCTTGCTTGTGTGGATTTCTTTTGGGTACTCCGGTTTCCTCACCCGATCCAAAACATACACAGAAGGTTAATTGGCTATTAGTGTCGGCCCATTGATGGTCTATCAAGCTGTTCAGAGTGTATCCCGACTTCGGCCAATGTTGACTGAGATAGACTCCATCCTCCCTGCAACCCTAAGATTTAATGGTTTGGCACACAAATTGGAGAAAGTTGTGTAAGTATTCACACTTCTTGAGTGAAGTATATTTTTTGTTTCACTAGGCTTTAAAATTCTCCAGCAGAATAGCAAGCAGACATCAGAGGTCCTGCAGTCTCACACTGGGCTCATTGAAAGAAGTACAGAACAGCATGTTCAAGGTTTTATCAGAAGGTCTGAAAAAGAACGGCAGACATAAAGTTACAGGAGGGAATTAACATTTTCAATGAGAGTATGATTACTTTTGCGCCCCTTCAGTCATCTGTCAGTTTTTTATCTGTACAATAAATCCCTAGACTATAGTGATATGTTGAAAATCAACATCTAGCTCAGAGCTATTTCTCTGTAATTATGCATGCACTGCATGGCTGGTTATAGTAAAAGTGTTTAATAGCATCAAAAGTAAGGAACCCCCCCAAAAAAAATGCTCCAAAAATTGTGAACCCTTCAAGGTCATCAATATATCCATCCATTATCTGTATCCCGTATCTGTCAGGGGCGTGGCGGTAGCCGATAACCACTCCAGTTGTCCTTGGCTGAGAGTCAGAGCACACAAGAGATTTTACAGGACTCACTATTCATTCATTTACTCATTCATCCATTTTCTAAGATGCTTAATTCTAATTAAGGTTGACACCCATCTAGTTTATCTCTGAGTGAAGGCAGGTTACATTTTGAACATCTCACCAGACCACTGCAGGACCAACACATATACGTACAACCTTTTACACGCCCTCTCATAACTTACAGTAATTTAAAATCATTTGAATTCATGCTGTTGGTGCCGAACTACTGATCCAACCCTCTATATCAGGGGTGGGCAATTACGGCCCATGGGCCACATCTGGTCTGTTAGTCCTTTTAGTCCGGCCTGTTGAAAATTGACTGGTACAAACTTCATGTTTGATGTGAATGATTGACTGATTGCATTCATTTGACTTTGACTTGTAATGACAGCATTTCAACACCAGTGACGCATTAGGCGCAGTCACTTGACGTTGTGGAGCTTGAGCCACTTCCTGTTAGCACTCTTCTACTGCACAGAGCCCATCAGCAGCAATGTCAGAGAAAAGAAAAGTCAACGGTGAGTGCTGGGTGGTTCATAAGGAATGGACACCTAAATAATTTTTTTACTGAAGTCCAGTCAAAGGCTGTACTGTATGTCTCATTTGCCAAGAAACCATTATGGTTTGAACAGAATACAACAGCAGCCGTCACTTTACCACCAAGCATTGCCCATCACACCAACATCTGTCACCGCAAGAAAATCCAGCTACCACTGATAGGTTGGTTACAAGCTTGCAGGCTCAGCAAAACACCTTCATCTGAGCAACTTCCATCCAAGAATCAAGCATGAGGATATACGCATAATTCAAGAGGAAGTACCTTGTAAATCCATGGTGCAGCTCAACCACGTGGTGAAGCCGGTTGCAAAACTCGTTAAGTTTATTTGAGCGACAGGACTTCACCATTGTCAGTTTATTCATTTTCCTGAAGAAACTTATGATCACAGGGACTTGCTTTACTTTCTAATGTCTGCTGGTTCAGTTTGGGGAAAGTACGTCAACGAATGTGGAGCGCAAACAGGATAGTCTTCCATTTTTGGAGCTCCTTGAGAACAGTGACAATGTTCCTGAGCTGAAACACGCAGTTTCACACGCTTTGTTATTTCGCTTTTACTGTAGACTGACCTTCATGATCGAGCTGAATATGAAGCTACAATGAAAAAAAACAATTTGTGCATGAAATGCAAGTAAACGTTAGAGCCTTCAAAACCAGGCTAGTTTTATTTTCAAAGCAAATGTCAGACAAATCATTCGCTCATTACCCCCACACTGGCCACGTTAAAAGACGCCCCGCAACATGTGAAAAAAAAAAAAGTCTTTTCCTCAGCGCCACCATTACTAATCCATACATCGCTGGCCTCATCACCGTCTTGTACACTTTTCCTTTCATTTTTTCTGATACTTTGAGATTAAATATAATGCAGCCGTGAAGGGGGGGCACAAACCAGTGTCTCTCCCTCACACCGGTCCCAAGCTCGGATAAATGCAGAGGGTTGCGTCAGGAAGGGCATCCGGCGTAAAATAAATGGCAAATAAAATATGTGAATCACAAGAAGGAATGTCATAACGGATCGGTCGAGGCCCGGGCTAACAACAACCACCATCAGTGCTGTTAACCAACAGTGTGCTGGTGGAAATTGGACTACTGTTGGTCGAAAGACATCGAAGAAGGAGAGTCGGGAGGCATGTCCATAGGCAGAGAGAGAAGAGGAAAGGCATGAGTTTAAGACTGAAAGTAGGGACTTTGAATGTTGGAACTATGAAAGGAAAAGGTAGAGAATTGGCTGACATGATGCAGAGTAGGAAGGTGGACATACTGTGTGTTCAGGAGACCAGGTAGAAAGGTAGCAAGGCTAGAAGCTTAGGAGCAGGGTTTCAGCTGTTTTTTCATGGTGTGGATGGGAAGAAAAATGGAGTAGGCGTCATCTTGAAGGAGGAGTTTGTCAAGAATGTCCTAGAAGTAAAAAGAGTGTCAGACGGAATGATGAGTCTCAAGTTAGAAATTGAAGGTGTGATGTTCAATGCTGTTAATGCTTATGCCCCACAGGCAGGATGTGAGCGAGAAGAGAAGGAGAGATTTTATAGTGAGTGAGTTAGATGAAGTGATGCAGAGTACCCCCAGAAGTGAAAGAGTGGTCATTGGTGCAGACTTCAATGGACATGTTGGTGCAGGCAACAGAGGGGACGAGGAAGTGATTGGCAGGTTTGGTATCGAGGACAGGAACACAGAAGGACAGATGTTGGCAGATTTTGCAAAAAGGATAGAAATGGCTGTGGTGAATACTTTCTTCCAGAAGAGACAGGAGCATAGGGTGACTTATCAAAGCGGAGATAAGAGCACACAAGTAGACTACATCTTGTGCAGGCGATGTAATTTGAAGGAAGTCAGGGACTGCAAAGTAGTAGTGGGTGAAGAGTGTTGCCAAACAGCATAGGATGGTGGTGTGCAGGATGATGCTGATGGTGAAGAAAGTGAAGAAGGCAAAGGCAGAGCAGAAGACAAAGTGGTGGAAGCTGAAAAAGGAAGACTGTCATGTTGTCTTCAAGGAGGAATTGAAACAGGCTTTGGGTGGTCAGGAAGTGCTTCCAGATGACTGGACAACTACAGCTAATGTGATCAGGGAGACAGGTAGGAGAATACTTGGTGTGTCATCTGGAAGGAGAGTAGATAAGGAGACTTGGTGGTGGAATAAAGAAGTGCAGGAGTGTGTACAAAGGAAGAGGTTAGCTAAGAAGAAGGACTGAAGAGCGTAAACAGGAGTATAGGGAGACACAGTAAGGCGAAGGTAGCGGTGTCAAAGGCCAAACAGAGGGCATATGATGACTTGTATGCTTGGTTGGAAAGTAAAGAGGAAGAAAATGATTTGTACAGGTTGGCACAGCAGAGAAATAGAGATGGGAAGGATGTGCAGCAAGTTAAAGTGATTAAGGACAAAGAGGGAAATGTATTGACTAATGACAGAAGTGTGCTGGGAAGATGGAAAGAGTACTTTGAAGAGCTGATGAATGAGGAAAATGAGAGAGAAAAAAAAAAAAAAAAAAAAAAAAAAAAAAAAAAAAGAGTACACGAGGTGACCGTCGAGGACCAGGAAGTAGCAAAGATTAGTAAGGGTGACGTGAGGAGGGTATTGAAGAGGATGAAGAATGGAAAGGCAGTTGGTCCTGATGACATACCGGTGGAGGTATGGAAGTGTCTAGGAGAGGAAGCAGTATATTTCCTGACAAGAACATTCAACAAGGTCTTAGAGAGTGAGAGGTTGCTAGAGGTATGGAGGAGAAGTGTTATGGTGCCCATTTTTAAGAACAAGGGAGACATGCAGAGTTATGGCAGCTACAGAGGGATAAAGTTGATGAGCCATACGATGAAGTTATGGGAAAGAATAGTGGAAGCTATAAGGGCAGAATAGGGCAGAGGTCAGCATTTGTGAACAACAGTTTGGTTTCATGCCAAGAAAGAGCACCAAAGATGCAGTGTTTGCCTTAAGGATGTTAATAAAGAAGTACAGAGGTTAGACAGAGCTGCATTGTGCCTTTGTGGATCTGGAGAAAGCATATGACAGGGTGCCGAGAGAGGAACTGTGATATTGCATGAGGAAGTCTGGAGTGGCAGAGAAGTATGTTAGAGTGGTGCAGGACATGTATAAGAGATGTAAGACAATGGTGAGGTGTGCTGTCGGTGTGACAGAAGAGTTCAAGGTGGAGGTGGGACTGCATCAAGGGTCAGCTCTGAGCCCCTTCTTGTTTGCTATGGTGATGGGCAGGCTGACAGAAAATGTTAGACAAGATTCCCCATGGACATCCCCATGATGTTTGCATATGACATTGTGATCTGTAGTGAGAGCAGAGAACAAGTGCAGGAAAATTTAGAGAGGTGGAGGTGTGCCCTGGAAAGAAGGGAAATGAAGGTTAGGCTCAGTAAGACAGAATACATGTGGATGAATGACAAGGACCCAAGAGGAATGGTGAGGTTACAGGGAGCAGAGATAAGGAAGGTGGAGGATTTTAAGTACTTTGGCTCAACAATCCAGAGCAGTGGAGAGTGTGGAAAAGAGGTGAAGAAGCGTGTGCAGGCAGGTTGGAATGGCTGGAGAAAAGTGTCCGGTGTGATGTGTGTTTGGAAGGTACAGGCAAGAATGAAAGGAAAAGTGTACAAGACAGTTATGAGGCCAGCGATGTTGTATGGTTTAGAAATAGTGGCCCAGTGGAAAAGACAGGAGGCAGAGCTGGAGGTAGCAGAGATGATAATGTTGAGGTTCTCTTTGGGAGTAACGAGGATGGATAGGATCAGGAATGAGTACATCAGGGAGACAGCACATGTTAGAGGTTTTGGAGACAAAGTCAGAGAGGCTTGCTTGAGATGGTTTTGACATGTACAGAGGAGGGATAGTGAGCATATTGGTAGTAGGATGCTGAGGTTGGAACTACCATGCAGAAGGCCTAGAGGAAGACCAAAGAGACGATTCATGGATGTGGTCAAGGAGGACACGAAGGTAGTTGGTGTAAGAAAAGAAGATGCAAAGGATAGGGTGAGATGGAGGCAGATGATTCTCTGTGGCGACCCCTGAAGGGAAAAGCCGAAAGAAGAAGAAGAAGAAGAAGACTTTGAGATTAAATATCCAATTAGTTCTATTATTATTTAACGCCCAATAAAATAAAGAAGCATACCACAACTCTATGAGAAGAGGCAGAAAAATCCTTTATTCCAAAATATCACACGGACAGGTTGGAAGAAGGATTGCAGTTACAGCAAACTATCCCTTTCCCCGTGCATGATCAGTGGCTAACTATCAGCCTGCCTTGTTACTTACACACCATCTACGTGTACCACTGCCACTGCAACTTTTCCTAAATTTCCCCCTGCTTATATATCCTCTAAGTGATGAGTCAGATCTACCAGCTTGACCAAGTTTTCCCTTTATGTTTGCACTTGTGGCTTTTAACCCCTTCCTAATCTGCATATCATTCATCAATTTCCCCTTATTTACTCATGTTTATTTTAATGTGATGTTATCCGCCCCTAAGTGACATCATTTTCTTTCTACATTGTCCCCTTATTTTCAAAATAACCAAACGGCAAATTTGTGCGGAGTTTTTTAAACTAGGTGCTTGATCCCCAGCACCTTCTTCCTGGTTTAATTTATTTGCTGGAGTTCACTTGACATTCACACAAATGCACACTCTGGCTGCACAGATTACCTCAATCTAAACCATCATGTGTAAGTACGTTATTCTCTTCACTTCTTATAATATTTAAGTTCAGCATAGTAAATGCATCTTACCCTGTATAAGCACTTGTTTCAAGCCTTTACTAAGATTACATGTTCCATCTATTAGCAATTAGTGCCCCAGCATTTCTTGTAACCACTAATATGTTCGTGACCTTATACCCTCATGCGTTACTGTTTTATTCTCAAAGCTTCAATCATAGCATATAACCGGGTATATATATTTTCACAAGACATACCCCCTGTGTTGCATCTTTCTGCAGGTTACCCTTTCAGCTCAGTCCACCTATCGTCTTATTTATATAAGGAGAAGAGGCGTCAATGAGCGCCACATTCCTTCTCACCTATCAACCGTCTCTGCTGACCTCCTGGACTTTCTACACTTCCTACCTATATTTATGGATGTGGTGACCATCATCCCTCTGGATAAAAACAGTAATTTCTAACATTTTCCAATTTGAATAATACATTTTCTTCTTTTTCCTCATATTCTGTGTAGCTATTTGTCCTTGGTACACTAGTTGCTTCAAAATCATATTTAAAACAACGTGTTTTCAGAACAGGATGTCTTCTTATCCAAGGCCCTCTTCCTATTTTGCAACTGCGTGTCAGGGTTAGCATCGTTTTTTGCAAGCAGGCTATACAATAGCAACCTATCATGAAAAACAACAGATACAAATGGCACCCTGACATAAAAATAACAGACTGTCATCAAAGTAAAATAACAGCTAAAGGTTGCTAACTATTAAAAATAGCAGATAGTCATACAGAAATTATTAAAGCATTATTTTCCCCCTCACATCTCATCCCTCTAAAACCTCTTCTCAAAGTGATCCAGGAGTGGGCGAAAAACCCTCCAGTTGCCAATTTCTGAGGGAAAACTCCCACTCTGTCTGCTCATAGTGCAACAGCCATGTGTGCCAGGGTCATCAGGCAGTTTACATGTAGAACTGTGTAAACAGTAACAAAATTACCAAGACACAGTTAAGCAATAAACACAGGTCCCTTCGCCCATAGATCAAATTAGCTGTCATTTGTAGGTTAGGCAAGGGGCACACTGGGACTGGTTTGGGACAATTCGGACAACCCCGTTCTTGCCCTGCTTGAATGGATGACCCATATCTATTTTGCAAGTCGACGTAAGCATGCTGAAAATTGGGGCTGTTGACCTGACGTGAATTAGAGCGGGGCCATGGCACCTGCACACAACATGCATGACACAGACAACACAACACGACAAGCAACACAAACAAAAACATAAAACACATAATTGCACTCATAGATAAAATTAAGCTTTTAGCTTTCTTTTCTGTTGCCCGTGCTTCCACCAATCGGCTAAACCTGTCATGTACCACCAAAATTTACCTTTTGCCTTCCTTCCTCCCTCTCAGACGCTTTCATATCTACAAAGTACAAAAAATGTTCTAAAATGGCTGGTCCATGTAGAATGTTGGTCCCACTTGCTCTCTGGAATCCTCTTTGTGCCCAAAACGGCCCAAACAAATGACACACCCCATATGCATAGGCCAAATCAGTATACACTGTACATGTCCTTCCTGCTCCCATCTTGCATGCTGCAGTAAGAGCCTTTATTTCTGCCAATTGAGCTGAGCATGGCTATGGAACTGCCACTGCCCTCACCATATTGAATTCATTTGCTTCTTTATCGTACTGTACAACCGCATACCCAGCCTTGTTACCGTCGTCACTGTGACAACATAATTCATCCACAAAGAAGACACATTGTGCTTTTTGCAACGGTTCTGTCTCAAGATCTGCTCTGGCTTTTAGGTATTTCTCTGTTTCTGAAATGCACTCATGCGATGTTCCCTCCTTAGGAGGGTCAATCTCTCTGCAAGGTTTATTGTGCAACATTTCTTAATCGTCAATTCTGGAGCTACTTAAATAACATCATAGCTCGTTCTCCAGACATTCGTTATCACAAATTCCTTTCTAGTCAACAGTGTATGCAAGGCATATGAGGTGTATGGGGTCACTGGATGACCCATTGTAATTGATGAAGCTTTTTAGTATTCAAATGCAGCTGCCTTCTTGTTCCCAGGCCTGCACTGGACTTCATTTGATCAGCTGCTCTTATCATGTCTCTAAGAGGCCGTGTCTTCACTGCAAAATCACACATTCACAGTCAACCCCAGGAAGGACAGCATTTGTTGAACTATTTTAGGTTTTGTCGCCCTTTGAATGGAATCCACATGTTCTGGTGAGATTTTTCGTGTAGTGCCTTCGGGCACTCTACCTAAGTACTCTACCGTTTGCTGACAGAATTGCAATTTCTCCTGGGACATCTTTTGCCCGTTTTTCGCCAACATTTTCATGACCTGTACTGAGTCCTGCACACACTGCTCCTTCACTTGGCTAAAAACTCAAACAAACATCGACATGCTGGCGAAGGGCACTGGACCTGTCCAGACCAGTCAGGTCTCGCACCAGTATTTAATTAAAGATTGATGGACTCTCATAGTACCCCTGTGGTAACCTGGTATAAGTGTACTGTTGTCTGCCATAAGTCAATGCAAACAAAAATTGGGAATCCAAATGCAGCGGAACACTAAAGAATGCAGAACATGGGTCAATTACTGTGTACCACTTTGTCCCTTCTGAGGTGTTAGACAACAGGGTGTGTGGATCAGAGACCATGGGATTTTCTGCTATTACCACTCGGTTCACTGGCCTTAAATCGTGGACCAGTCTCCATTTATCAGAATTTGGCTTTCTGATCAGAAGAATAGAATTGTTGCACTTGCTTTTTGTCACGGCCTTATGTACAATCAGAACGAAGGGGATTAAGTAAGTAACTTGCTTTTTGTTGGGATCAGTACCCCTGCCTCTACTAGTCCCTCAATAGTTGGTTTTATCCCTGTTACTGTATGTTTCAATAGAGGATACTGTCTTCGGTGCCATGGTTGTACTCCAGGTTTGAGCTGAATTTTAGCTAATCCTGCTGACTTAACTAGTCCTACATCTGTCGCATGCTTGGTCAATAGCTGCTCCGGTACTTGCGGTAGTGCTCCTTCCCTTACCATTGGTCCGAGCTCTTGATTTAAAATTCTGTCCAACCAGTAAGGAGACGTGGGGAGCAGCATCTCGGATCTGGTACCACTGGTTCAGCTGCAGGGGTAGTTGCATGGTTCCCTGCTAGGTTAACAGTCAGGTTGCATTCTCATCAGCCAGGGCTCCCATTGTTCGTAGAGGTCTCGTATTCTACATTTTGTGTAATTCAGTTCCATCCAAAATACCTTGTTCAGGGTGCACTTCCCCCTCTTCATGTCTATCATGATGCATTGTTGAATTAGATGTTCTGAGAGTTCCACCCATACTCCTCTTTCTCCACAGCGGTGTTTTTTTTCCTCCCATCTTGCAGAACACATCTCTTCCCAATAAGTTTGCTGGTGTGTTTGGGCACAGTAATAGTGGTGCTTGTATGGTGATTCCTTGTATGATTAACTCTTGAGGCTCTGTGAATCGCAAAATCTGTGGTTTCCCTGAGAAGCCTTCCGCTTTTTCTACTTTACTGGAGAGGGGGAGCTTTGAGCCTTCTTTTCCTATACTTGAGTACATTGAAGCAGTATCAATCAAGAATGATGTTCTAATTTGTCTTACAACCATGACTGGAAGGGTGGGTTCTAGTGCCAGGTTCATTTACCTTGTGGGGGCGCTATCGGACCTCCCTGTTGATGGGCATATGAACAGTCCAGTTTAAAGTGGTTTGGGTCATGACACAGCCAGCATCTTCCTCCTCTTTGACCTTGGTTCATTGGGGCTCTTCCTCTTCCAGACTGTTGCCGTCCTCCTCTGCCTCGTCCTCTGCCTTGGCCCCATCCCCTGTTGGTAAGGAGGATATCCCGTGGGAGGTGCATAATACATTGGTTGCATCTGTGGTTGTGGCAGTATTGACATGGCGCTGGTTGTGGTGCTGGGGCTGATATTGTTGGAGGGGCCACCAGTACTGCTGCTTGCTTGGCTGCATTTTCCTCTTTTTTCTTTTCCATGTTCTCTTGTTTCTTTCTTGCCAATTCTCCTAGCTGCACCTTCTGAAGTTGGGCTAGCAGGTTCTCCACTGCTTTCTTTGCATCTTTTTCTCATTGTCTCTATAGACCTACATAATGCTTTATATGTGCCTCAAAGGTGGGCCAGCGCATTGTATCCTACTACTGTCCACAGCTGTTCCTGTACTTTAGTTGGAAGGGCTCTCTTTACAGTCATCCAACAGTCTGCCAATTAGTCCTTGTTCATCGTCGCCTTCATATGTGGCCTGACTAGCTTTTTTGCTTGACTGCAGTGTCATACTCCTAGATGACAGGGGCTTCCCTTGTGTGGGTGGGACAACATTATTTTCTATATCCATCAGGTTGGCCTGATTTATCCTTAATTCCATTTCTTCCTGAGATTGTTTGAGCTGGTCTCGGAGCGTCGCTATTTCTCTCTCACTTGCTATCCGCATGAGACGGCTCCACTTTACCAGGTCCACTTGCGATCAATTCTAATCTATCATGACCTCATGTATCATGTCTTTGCCAGCCTTCTCCATGGCTGGCTCGGCTCTCCGACTGGACTATTTGTCGTTGTGCCTTCTTCTACTCCTTCCATTCTTCCTTCTACTGCTTGAAGGGCACTTTCAATGTTAATTTGGTGTCAGTTTTATTTTTCCTTCTATACGATACTGGTCTCCTTCTCCCACTGTGCTGCTTATGGTGCTTCTGTTGTCTTCATCATGTGTTTCCTGGCTGTTCGGTTGATTCGGTCCCTTTGGAGTGCCCTCCTTCTCCTTCTCTTTGCATACTCCACTCTGCTGGTTCCCTTTATTGGGCTCCCTTTCAGCTTCTGCTTCCTCACACCTTCTTTCAGTGGGTCCTGGTGTGCTCATGATCATCCACGGTTGGGGGTAGTATGCTCTTGCTACATAGCTGCTCTTCAGGTCTGCCTGGAGTTCCCCATAGTTGTCAATCCCTTACTTGTTTCGGCATCCTAGCGGTCCTCCTGTCATCAATTCACTTCTGTCTATGGGGCAGGCAGGGTCGACATTCTGACCTCCGTCATTGTCTCACATGTATCTCACTTCTCCTTGAAAATGGCCACTATGTCCATCTCTTCCATGTCCAGCAGGAAAGGGTAAATTCCGGCTGGGCATGTGACTGTTCGTTCTTTCTATGGGGCGGCTCTTCCCGCTCCTCCATTTCGTCTGCTGGTGGGGCAGTGCCCTTGCTCTCTTCCCTTTCCTCCTTAAGATTTCTTTGTCTCTTTCCTTCTTCTGGAACCATCCTACTGTCTCGTTCTTTCTATCTGTCTTATCTCTTTTCTCCTTTTTGCCTTCTCCCCAACTTTCTAATCTTTCCTTCATCCTTTCATACTTTTCTTTGTTCAACGTACCCATCATTGGCGACTGCAACTCTCCCCTTGTCTGATCATTCCATTTCTTCATGTATTTCTCAATTTCCTTTTTTTGCTTCTTTATGTCTTGCCATAATCACCCTCACAGGGGTGATGGGTTGTCCCTCTCTGCTCATGACACACCCTGTTTTTTTTTTTTTTTACCACTACCATTAATTTAATTTATCTTCTATAATTATTTGTTTTTGTTAATGTGATATAGTGTATTTTCTTTATTTATCTTTTCTCTCACTTTCACTACCCCTTTTTGGGTCTGGCTGGATTGGTGACCTGTAGCTGTTGGCTTTCCATTTTATGGCAGATTTACTTTTCCACCACTTCCACTTCAGCCTCTCTCTTCTCTGTGGAAGAACTATACACAGTTAAAACAGTATTTTTAATCAGTCATCAATTCACTCTGCCAAAACTTACAATTTAACAAAATAATCACTTCAATTTTGTACTTTGGGGTTTCCAGAGAGCTGTCCACCCTTCTACCATTCTACACTCTCTCTCTCTCATTTCTCCCTTTTCCCAATTTTACTCATTCAGTTGATTAAATTGTTTTATTTCCTTTTCCCCCCTTCCCACAAGGTATTTTGTTATGGTCTGTGCTTGCTGGTGGTGTTTTATTTCTCTCTCTCTCTCTCTCTCTCTCTCTCTCCACACACTGCAGGTGCTGGTGAGGGGTGTGGTTGTTACCTTCAGGCGAAATCCAGAGAGCGCACCTGAATTCACTCAGCAATCAGCGAGCTATAAAGAAAAGTGGTGTGCTCCCCTCTGGCATCAGAAGATTGTCCTTTCCATGTGATTCCGTTTCCCCGTGATTGCGCTGACTCCTGGTATCCTGCCTTTTTCTCGACCAGTTTTCCGTTTTCTCTGTCATGTAAGAATGGTGTTAAAGAGGCTCCGAGAGAACAAGTTATTTGTCAAAGCGGAGCAGTGCGAGTTCCATGTCCCCTCAGTCTCTTTCCTGGGGTTCATCGTTGAGAATGGGCAGATAAGACCCAATCCGGTGAAGGTGAAGGCAGTGGCGGAGTGGCCGACTCCGGGGACGCGGAAACAGCTACAGAGGTTCCTGGGGTTCGCTAACTTCTATCGACAGTTTGTGCGAGACTATAGCCGCCTAGCAGCCCCTCTCACACAGCTGACGTCACCCAAAACACCTTTCCAGTGGTCCCCTAGTGCCCAGGCGGCATTCGACAGACTGAAGGCTAAAATTGTTAATGCACCTGTACTGATCCATCTGGACCCCTAGCTGCTGTTCGGGGTGGAAGTTGACACCTCAGACTCTTGGGTGGGAGGCGGTCCTCTCCCAACAGTCTCCCACAGATCAGAAATTACACCCATGCGCCTTCTTATCCCGTCACTTGTCCCTGGCGGAACAAAACTATAATGTTGGGAACCTTGAGCTGCTGGTGGTGGTCTTGGTGCTCCAGGAGTGGCGGCATTGGCTGGAAGGAGCAGCCCACCCCTCTGTGGTCTGGACCAACCATAAAAACTTGTCTTACCTCTGTACGGCCAAGAGGTTGAACTCCCGTCAGGCACAATGGTCCCGCTACCTAGGGAGATTCAATTTTACGCTAACGTACCGACCTGGCTCCTGGAATACCAAACCAGTCACTCTCCCCCGGCAGTTCTCCCCAGGGGAAGACACCACCATGGAGACCATCCTGCCCGCCTCTTATATACTTGGAGCCGCTCGATGGGAGGTCGAACGTCTGGTTCAGGACTCCCAGTAGGGGGAACCGGGGCCTGTCAGGTGCCCCCAAGGTCGACTATATGTCCCCCCGTCGGCCAGAACCCCAGTGCTCCAGTGGGCTCATTCATCCAAATTGGCCTACCACCCCGGAGCCCACTGAACTCTCTTCCTACTCCAACAACGCTTCTGGTGGCCAACGATAGCAGCCGACACCAGGGTGTTCATGGGAGCTTGTGCCACCTGTGCCCCGAGCAAGTCCTCCCATCGTGCACCCATGGGCCTCCTCCAACCCTTACCTGTTTCTCACCATCCCTGGCACATATTGCTGTAGACTTTGTTACGGGGTAACCTCCGTCCGAGGGCAACATGGTCATCCTGACATTAGTAGACCGTTTCTCCAAGGCAGTCCACTTCGTCACCCTACCCAAACTCCCCCCAGCTATGGAAACAGCTGGTCTCCTGGTCCAACACGTTTTTTGTCTCCATGGAATCCCTCAAGACGTTGTTTCGGACCGAGGCCCGCAGTTTGCATCAAGAGTTTGGAAGGCTTCTGCAACACCCTGGGAGTCTCCTGTAGTTTGACCTCCGGCTACCATCCTCAGTCTAACGGGCAGGCAGAGCAAAATAATCAGAGTCTCGGATCCTCCCTGCGCTGTTTCATCTCCCATCCCCCAGCCTCCTGGGCCACACAACGCCCATGGATCGAATATGCACACAACTCCCTGGTCTGCACCGCCACCGGGATGTCTCCCTTTATGGTGATCAACGGGGTCCAGCCTCCCTTGTTCCCAGCCAGGAGGTCGAAGTGGCAGTTCCATCTGTCCAGGCGCAGTTTCGCAGAGCACGCTGGGTCTGGAGAGAAGCCCGTGCCGCCCTGGAACGGACATTGGCCCGAAACCAGAGAATCACCGATCGTCACCGGACCCCGGCACCTCCCTACACGGTTGGGCAACAAGTTTGGCTCTCCTCCCGGGACCTGCCCCTGCAAGTCGACTCAAAAATTGTCTCCCAGGTACATCGGCCCCTATGTCATAGAAAAGATCATAAACCCCAGAGCCGTCTGACTCAAGCTTCCATCCTCACTCAAAGTACACCCGGTATTCAATGTATCCCTTATCAAGCCCATGGTAGAAAGTCCCCTCCACTCCCCCACCGCCCCCCCGTCCCCTCCTCCCCAGCTGATTGATGGACACCCCACATATACAGTAAATCGCATCCTTGAAGTATGCAGGCGGGGTCGAGGTTTCCAGTACCTGGTGGACTGGGAGGGGTATGATCCCGAAGAATGCTCCTGAATTCCTCGTTCCCTAATTCTGGACCCCGACTTGTTAACTGAGTTCTATCGTTAGTTCCTGGCCCTTTAGGGGGGGGGGGGGGGGTACTGTTATGGTCTGTGCTTGCTGGCGCCGTTTTAACTCTCTCTCTCCCCATACACTGCAGGCGCTGGCGAGGGGCGTGCTTGTTACATCAATATCAGTGAGCTATAAAGAGGTGCGGCGCGCTCCCCTCCAGCCTCAGAAGATTGTCCTTTCCATGTGATTCCGTTTCCCCGTGATCTCTCTGACTCCTGGTATTCTGCCTTTTTCTCGACCAGTTTTAAGTTTTAGAATTAATCCCAGTGAATTTGGTTTCCTCTGCGCTAAAATAAAGTCATTGAATCTTCGTACGTGGTCTCCTGCATCTTTGGGTCCAACTCATATGATCCCGACATCACAATTTTATTTAAAATAGAGTAAGTGTCAATTCTTCATGGTCCCAATGGCAATAATTCAATAAAGTATCAAAAAATCACAAGGTTTGGTTTGATTTTTCAAACTTACAGATAATATATATATATTTTTCCCATTGAACTAAAGTCAGGGTTTTTTAGCCTTCACATTTGCACATGTGCTCTGAAGGTTACACCCAAAAATAAAAATCTATAGAAACTCTGAGCAATAAAACCCCTGTATCTGAAATAATAAAATAATAAACTGTGCACTAATCTCTGCTCTTCTGAACACAGACAGACACTGGGAAAGCTCATTCATCTTACTTGGTATTAATTCAAGATTTTATCAGTTTATGTTGTGCTATAAAATCTAATTTGGAAGTCAACATATACGTGTGCTGACAAGATTCTTTTCTACGGGATCTGAACTTCAGAACCAAAAAATTCCAAATTAAATGAATGCGCATTGTGCTGAATTTACAGCCTAGGGGATACATATTTTCCCCTCTTTTTTTCTTCAGAACTTTCCACTATGTGTGTGTGTATGTGTATATTGTGTGTGTGTGTGTGTGTGTGTGTGTTGCAAGGCCTCTCCTTCACAGCTGCACACCTGCACGCTTCCCGAGTGTAAGTGTGTGTGTGTGTGTGTGTGTGTGTGTGCGTGCTATTTCTCTCACCTTCCACTGATTGTGGGTGAAGAGATACTTACCCGTTCACTTCTGATTCTAATCCTTAATACTTATACTACTATATTATAATATAATAATTATAATGCTACTGTTATTTCTTATATCCCACTGCCAATGGCTGTCACTGCTGTCCCCCAGTGCAGCTAACTGGGTTATCAAAGGCTGGCCATGTCCCTCACTGCCTATAGTGTAAGGCATGTAAAATAACCACTGCTGACATTCAAGAAGAGTAGGCTACATAACAATCAACATGTTTCTGCCCTGTGACGGCATGGTGAGCTGTCCAGGGTGTACTCTACCCTCAGCTGGAGTTGGCTTAGATGGGCACCAGCCTCCCTGTGACCCCGATTAGGATTAAGCAGTTCAGAAAATGAATAAATAAATGATTACTGCACATTCTTTGTGTGAACTATTGCCATAAGAGGTAACTCGTGCTGAATGATGTTCTGTGATTATTTTCCCCTTAATGACCTAGAAGTCTGTAAAAATGGGTTGGATGCCGTTAGCCTCGAGGGAATCTCAGAGAGACTCTGTACTTCATGTTTATGGTGTCAGGGTCATCAGTTGCTGTAGACCTGCAGAGCACTTCTTTGTATGTGTACTGTATTAATGTTATGCTTTGTAAACTTTTATTCCACAAATGGCATGAGAAAAAAAATTGCTTCCTCATTAAAACTTCTGGAAAAGTCGCAAGTATAATGAGGAGAATGCAGACAGAAAACCAATATGGTAGTCTCAACCATTTCACTGCTCTACTCACTTCCTTTTGATTTTCTAACGGGTGATTGAGTTCACCATCCATATATGATCCATCCACCCATCCATCCGTTACCTATTACCATAAGGGTTAGACAAGACAGGAGGCAATCCCAGGTTTACCTTAAATCTCAAAGGTATACTCATCAACCCCAAACTCTTGAAGCTGTTAAGGTTGCTACTCACCGAACATCTGCTGTTCCTCCTGACATGAGCCAACGAGCCATGGCGGCCTACAGAAAGTGTGTATAGATGATCTTCTTTTCCTTTCGGCTGTTCCCTTCAGGGGTCACCACAGCAAATGATCTGCCTCCATCTCTCCCTGTCCTCTGCATCTTCTACTCTTACTCCAACTACCTTCATGTCCGCCTTCACCACATCCATAAATCTTCTCTTTGGTCTTCCTCTGGGCCTTTTGCCTGGTAGTTCCAACCTCAGCATCCTACTACCAATATACTCACTATCCCTCCTCTGTACATGTCCAAACCATCTCAATCTAGCCTCTCTGACTTTGTCTCCAAAACATCTAACATGTGCTGTCCCTCTGATGTACTAATTTCTGATCCTATCCATCCTCGTTACTCCCAAAGAGAACCTCAACATTTTCATCTCTGCTACCTCCAACTCTGACTCCTGTCTTTTCCCCAGGGCCACTGTCTCTAAACCATACAACATTGCTGGCCTCATCACAGTCTTGTACACTTTTCCCTTCATTCTTGCCGATACTCTCCTCTCACACATCACACCGGACACTTTTCTCCAGCCATTCCAACCTGCCTGCACACGCTTCTTCACCTCTTTTCCACACTCTCCATTGCTCTGGATTGTTGAGCCTAAGTACTTAAAATCCTCCACCTTCTTTATCTGTCCCCTGTAACCTCACCGTTCCTCTTGGGTCCTTCTCATTCACACACATGTATTCTGTCTTACTGAGACTAACCTTCAATCCCCTCCTTTCCAGGGCATACCTCCACCTCTCTAGATTTTCCTCCACTTGTTCTCTGCTCTCACTACAGATCATGATGTCATCTGCAAACATCATAGTCCATGGAGATTCTTGTCTAACCTCGTCTGTTAGCCTGTCCATTACCATAGCAAACAAGAAGGGGCTGAGAGCTGACCCTTGATGCAGTCCCACCTCCACCTTGAACTCCTCTGTCACACCGACAGCACACCTCACCACTGTCTTACATCTCTCATACATGTCCTGCACCACTCTAACATACTTCTCTGTCACTCCAGACTTCCTCATACAATACCACAGTTCTTCTCTCGGCACCCTGTCATATGCTTTCTCCAGATCCACAAAGGCACAATGCAGCTCCTTCTGACCTTCTCTGTACTTCTCTATTAACATCCCAAAGTGTGTATAGATGATGACTGCCATTATTTGCAGAATCATACTTACAACATGATGCATAACAACCGAATTGAATGAAGTAGTATGTGTGCATGGGCAGTGGTGGCCAGATGGTAAGGGTGCTGGATCACTGATCCTAAGATTGGGGGTTCAAGCCCCACTCTCAATAGGTTGTCACTGCCCCCCCCCCCACAATGCAGCTAACAGGGTTATCAAAGGCAGGCCATGTCACTCACTGTCTATGGTGTGATGTAAAATAACCATTGCTGACCTTTGACAAGAGGAGCTGCATAGCTGTCAGTGTGTTTCTGCTTTGTGATGGCCTGGCAGGCTGTCCAGGGTGTACTCTGCCCTCGCCTGGAGTTGGCTGGGATGGTCACCAGCCTCCCTGTGACCCTAATTAGGATTAAGCGGTTTCAGAAAATGAATGAAGAATGAATGTTGTGTGCAAACAATTTGAGAATCATTAATTGTTTTTATTTGCCTTTGAAATGAGACTTTATTTGCTCAGCCTGTAGTACAATAGTGCATGGAAAGAGTAAATGAAAAGTATTCTCAGACGCATACCTTCTGTTCACTCACCTTTTTCTGCAAAAAAATTTTTTTTGACAAGTCAGAGGATTCCTAGAAAGATTTTAACCACATTTGTGGTTAACAAAACCAAACAAAACAATAATACACACAGAATCAATGGGTCACAATCCTTGCAAAAAAATGCCCATTGAAATGATTAATGCAGAATTTTTATGATACACATATCTATTTTAAATAAAAAGTGACAGCAAAATGTTCCCGACAAGTTCAACATGGTTATTTCTATCCTTCTGGTGACAGATACAAACACACGCGCGCGCGCGCACACACACACACACACACACACACACACACACAGGTACGTGCTCCAGCCTCCAGAATAAGCTACAAGCGCGCACATCACAAATGAGCGCGCTGCTTTTCACAAATAAATATAAAACCATCTCCACCAGACTGCTCTTCACAGCCAGCGATCTGTAGTTGCCTGTGGCCTCGGTTCCTAAGGTAGTTGTTGCGGTCACGTGACTCGCAACGCTCGACCTGCTGCGGGAGGCTGAAGGCGCGTCGGGCTGTGCGTTGCTGTGAGCGCGTAAACGCTCCGAGTTTCCATTTCGTTTCAACATTTTTTTTTTCTTAATCAAATCTCATCCGAGCCGAAGATGAGAAGCAGCATTTAAAGATCGGTCCTTTTATATGAATATTTATTGATAATGTGTGACGGATGCTGAGAACAGAGGAGCCCTGGATGAGGAGGACGGTGGAATGATGAAGGCGCGAGCGACAGACGGCAGCAACTGTTTCAGTCACCTTGCGCAGAATGACACGGAGAGCCGAGACGCGCGGGGGGACACTGAAGCACAGCGACTGAAATAACGCGCTCCTCGCACTCCACCCGCTCGTTCCCGACTCCACGCTGCTGTGGAGCTCAGATGGGCTTCGGATTTCTATTGCGTTGCTCTATTGTCCTGTTCGGCGCTTCTGAATCTGCGCGCTAAAGATAAAAAAAAAAACAACAACAAAAAAAAAAAAACAACAACAACAACCCAACAACATCTGGAAGGGAAGCATCAACATCAGCACCAGCATCCAGAGCCACATCTCCATCCAGATGTTCAGCGATCAGTAAGATTCGTGCGCTTTGTTTTCCAAAACGTCATCTCTGAAAAGCTCTGTAGATGCGTGTCTTGCATAAGTACGAGCGGCGCTGGCCTGTTGGTGTTCACTTCACTCCCCCCCTTTATTTCCCGGTAGTCATGCCCGAGGTAGGAGGCAGAT
The DNA here is from genome assembly GCA_024760905.1 of Plotosus lineatus. Lineage (NCBI taxonomy): Eukaryota > Metazoa > Chordata > Actinopteri > Siluriformes > Plotosidae > Plotosus > Plotosus lineatus. The sequence goes on from CM045742.1 coordinate 11,652,999, forward strand.
AATGTCCAGGGGGTCGCGATGGGCCACCACGGCGACGAGAAGGACCGCATTGTGATCAACGTGGGCGGCATCAAGCACCAGACGTACCGCGGCACGTTACGCACGTTGCCCGGCACGCGCCTCTCGTGGCTCGCCGAGCCCGACGCCGCGAGTCACTTCGACTACGACCCGACGATCGGCGAGTTCTTCTTCGACCGGCACCCGGGTGTCTTTGCGCACATCCTTAACTACTACCGCACGGGCAAACTGCACTGCCCGGCGGACGTGTGCGGTCCTCTCTACGAGGAGGAGCTCGCTTTCTGGGGCATCGACGAGACGGACGTCGAGCCGTGCTGCTGGATGACTTACCGGCAGCACCGCGAGGCTGAGGAGGCGCTGGTGAATTTCGGCGGCGGCGCGCTGCTCGACGCCGGCGGCGCACACGACGAAACGGACGGAGAAGGCGGCGCGCACGAGGCGCACGCCGAAGGGGACGAGGGAGCGGAAATGACGCGGCGCCTCGCGCACGGAGACTCGTCCGAGAGCCGCTCAGGCCGCTGGAAACGATGGCAACGCAAGATGTGGGCGCTATTCGAGGATCCGTATTCCTCCAAATACGCGCGGGTGAGTGCGGTGCACGCCGAGACTTGCTGATGCAGTCGCTGCGGGTATATAGAACCTGTCTGCATGCCTCATTATTCCCGAGAATCTGCTCATCATCAGATCAATAGTGCTGTTGCTCAGGCAACTTCTAGAGCTCCCACTTCAGTAGCCTTATACTGAATGACCTTGAAAAGGAAAACATCTTTATCTCACACCTCTCTGTCCAGTGCAAGACACAGGCCTCATAACGGACACGCCAAAATACGATCATAATTCATGAATTAATGCTTCTTTATCTTCATAACCAGCGCTTAATCAGATATTTTAATACTTCCAATGCTGATTATTACCGACTGTCAATCAGTTCAGCTTTCCTGGAAGCATATTCTATTTTTTTTCTCCTAAGTAGGGATTATAACTAGTATTTTGTATGCAAATCCTTCTCTCTCTCTCTCTCTCTCTCTCTCTCTCACACACACACACACACTACTACTTTTAGCTTTCTATCATTGCTATAATCTATTCCCTAGACAGACAATCTCACCTCATGTATAGCAACTAAATGCCTTCCCTCAACTGCAACTTAAAATTATTAAACTAACCTGAACCCTAAAACCAAGTCTGAACCCCCAAACAAGCCTCTGATGAACTGAACACTGAGCAAAATCCCCCCCCCAAATGTTCTCACTCTGTTGCTTAAAAACCCATTCCATTCCTCAGTAGATGGCAAGCACACACACACACACACACACACACACACACACTACTACTTTTAGCTTTCTATCATTGCTATAATCTATTCCTTAGACCAGGGATCACCAACGTGGTGCCCGTGGGCACCAGGTAGCCCGCAAGGACACTATAAGTTGCCCGCGGACCTGTTCACTGCTAGTTTTAGGACAGGCCCACAGCTCCATAGCGCCACTCTCCATTGAGCTGCATCTAATTTTTTTGAATATATTTTAAATCAAATCAATATCTTCACATAGATAAATATCATTAATTATTAATGATAACATATAATTAAAGGTAAATTGAGCAAATTTGTAATTTCAGAGGTGTGTTTTGACCTGGTAGCCCTTCGCATTAATTGGTACCCAAGAAGTAGCTCTCGGTTTCAAAAAGGTCGGTGACCCCTGCCTTAGACAGACAATCTCGCCTCATGTATCGCAACTAAATGCCTTCCCAATTTAAAATGATTAAACTAACCTGAACCCTAAGACCAAGTCTGAACCCCCAAACAAGCCTCTGATATACTGAACACTGAGCAACCCCCTCCACCCCCAAAAAAAAATGTTCTCACTCTGTTGCTTAAAAACCCATTCCATTCGTCAGTTGAATGCAAGCGCGCACACACACACACACACACACACACACACACACACAGATTTTTAAAAAAGTGAAGTCTGGCCCAAGGGCAATGGTGGTCTGGTGGTAAAGGTACTGGATCACTGATCTTAAGGTCAGGGGTTCAAGCCTCACTCTCCATGAATTGTCACTGTCCCCCCCCCAGTGCAGCTAACTGGGTTATCAAAGGCCGGCCGTGTCTCTCACTGTCTATGATATGAGGTTCATGAACCATTGCTGACTTTTGACGAGGGTAGCTGCATAGCAGTCAACGTATTTCCGCCCTGTGAAGGCCTGGTGAGCTGTGTAAGGTGTACTCTGCCCTTGTCTGGGGTCGGCTTGGATGGGTGCCAGCCTTTCTGTGACCCTAATTAGGATTAAGTGGTTACAGAAAATGAACGATGAATGAAGTCTGGCCCATCTCAAAGCACACTTCTTACTATTATCCCAGCAGCATCCTCACCATGTGGCCAGTAAGCTTGTAAATAGGACTGAAAGTGATCACAGCTTTCACACATGTTTGGCAGTCAGGTTTAAACAGGTCAGGTGAAATAGGTTTTCTATGACCTTAAGGTCTGGCACAGGAGAAGCCAAGATGGCAGGTTTCCAGACCCAAAATGAGCAGAGAGCTGAATGCCATCTAATCAAGAAGCCAGTGTGTGAGAATGAATGGACACCTTGACAGAAAGCTAGAGATGTGTGAAAGTCTTCTAAAAGAAGCAGCGCTTTCACAGACTGTTTACATCTGGTCCAGAATGAGAGCGGTGATGCTAAACTGTAGAACGGGGATATTTTATCAATTTAACTGTGTACAGGGTTGTCTTGCTTCACTGCTGTGAATCAGGCTGGTCTGTGTGTCTGTCATGGCTTCGAGCTGCTGGAGCTTCTGTTCCCACTGACAAGAATAATGAGCTGCATAATTTCAAACAATCAGTACTATGCTAATAAAGTTCCTGATGTCTATAAATAAGATCAAGCCAATTAAAACATATGGTGGTTATAAGCATTGGTGCATCCTTGTGTTTATATTAATGCAAGATATATTTTCAATCAAATTTAATGATCATAAATGTTTCATAGGGTTACTCCAGGGCCAAGACTGAAAAAAAAATTCCCATTTAATAATGAAATTCATCTCTTGATCTTATTTTATCTTACATTCAGCTATGGGTGCTCTCAAATGAACAGGGGTTCAACTTCAATGGTTAGTTCTGCTGATTATATTTCTGGTCATTTGGACACCACAGACATGTATTGCTTCTTATCATACTATACTCAATCCAATGTCCAAAGCGTGTGTAGGCCTCCGTCAGTCCCGAAGGACTATGGCTGCGCTCTGGCCAGTATCCCGACTGGTGATACTCCCCAGTGCACAGAGCCTGGGTAGGGAGTAATGAGGGACAGGCTGTTACCCAAGCAGCAAGTCCCCCCCTGTCTCGGCGCCACCGGAAGGATCCAATGGAAAGGCAAGTGCCGATACGACTGGGTTCCAGTGCCGCTGCAGGAGAGAAACTACGGTCAATTTAGAACGGCCAATTAACCTACAGTGCACGTCTTTGGATTGCGGGGGAAACCGGAGCACCCGGAGGAAACCCGCACAAGCACGGGGAGAACATGCAAACTCCACACAGAAACGCCCAGGCCGGGAATCGAACCCGGGCCTTCTTGCTGTGAGGCGGACGTGCTAACCACTACGCCACCGTGCCGCCCAAATGTCCAAAAAGACAGTAATATTCAATAATTAATTTTCTAAACTGCTAATCTTGCTTAGGTTTGCGGGGAGCTTTGCACTAACTTTGCCCGAGGGTGGGGTACATCCTGAACAGCTCTCCGGACCATTGCAGAGCCAACATGCACACACAACCGTCCACACTCATTCACACCTAGGGCTGATTTGGAACTGACAATTATCCGAGTGTGCATGATTTTGAACTGTTCAAAGAAACCGAAATACCCAGAGGAAACCCGCGCAGACACAGGAAGAACATGCAAACGCCACACAGAAACACTTGAGCCTGGGAATTGAACCCAAGATCCTCTTGTTGTGAGGCGAATGTGCTAACCACTGTACCACTGTGCCGCCAGGCTTTAATATATACAGTACATCTTATCTGTAGTGGGGCCGGTGACAAAGTGGTTAGAGTGCTGCACTCATGATCGGGTGGTTGTGTGTTCAAATCCCAGTTAGACCCCCACTGTGATTAGACCCCTGGGCAAGGTCTCAACCACAAGTGTGCCTCTGTTCACCCAGCAGTATGAATGGGTACCAGTAAAAATATACTGGGAAGGTAACCTGCCATGGACTAGCGTTCCATCCAGGAGGAGATGTACTGCTAGTTGCTTCACGCTACGGAAACCGGGGATAAGCACCGGCCTGATGAGCCGCTAGGCTCAGGTGTAAAAAGCCCAACAGACTTTACCTTTGATATCTTATGTGTAGAATGTATCTTCAGAATTTATACACTGCCCCCAATAAGTCTTATACTCTCATATTCTGTTTGACTCCCTTTCGCCTTGATCTCAGCACATAATCTCCATGGCATTGTTGCGTTACTTGGTCGGGCCGAGGCTCAGAAACATTAACGTGGCTTTTAAATGAATCAGCTGATGACCATCACTGGACATTTTCTTCCCTGATGGTGTAGCTATAACATTTTGGGGCTCATATATCGAAAGAATGGCTCAGGGAGTATGCGGAATAATTTTCTCACATGAACTGGCACTAGTGAGCCCTGATCTTAACTCCACCGAAAGTTTTTCGAAACGTTTTTTCGAAATGTGCTGGAGAAGACTTTATGGAATGTTTCAATCCCTCATCAATTCAAGAAAACGTGGAAAATGAACCCAATCGTGGATGGAAATGAATGTTTCTGTAAAGCTCCTTTGTGGAAAAAGTCTGTGGTTGTCCACTGCACCATGCAAATAACATGAAGTTGAACTGAATACATGCACAATAAATAATATTGACAGACCTCCAGCACATGTGCTCTGGTTTTGTGCTCATGTAGTGTTGAGGTGTCCAAATCCACACAGTTACAAATCATTGGTGGTTATGTTCACACAGAACCTTATAGAGCCATAGATAAACCTTCTGATGAGGAAAGTTTTGTCCTGCAGAACCTAGTGCACCATCAAATACCTGCAGATACAGAAATTATAACACTGGCCAAAGACCAAGTATGGAGTGTGTTGCAAGCATGTGCTAATGTGTTCTAAAGAGCTGGACTGGGTGTGTTTCTCCTGAGCCAGTTGTGTGAGAGGTATTTTTAGTCGCTCTCCATCAAACGGTGGATCTTAATTACATTACCAGTTGACAACTCAATTACTTGCTGCAATCACCACAGATGTATCTTTTTATCTCTACTTAGAGAATGGGAGCTGCACAGGAAGATCTCAAGTGAGGTGTGAGATTCATCTGTCAATTAGGAGGTCAGGGAAGGGGTGGGGAAGACTCAGGAGTGCCCGTCAAGGTTTTGGTTCTGACTGTTGCTGTCCTGATTCCACCTGAATTTTTTTTTTTTTTTTTTTACACTTAAACCAAGCTTGGCTCTATTATATAATGTATTTATTCATGCATTTGTGCAATCATTCATCTTCAGTAAAAGGGTGATCACACCAGAAGTGCATCAGAAAAACAAATCATGTGAATAGATTTTTGTTTTTTTTTTGTTTGTTTTTTTTTTGCAAATTTTGATATTCACTTCAAAGTGTGAGCAGTTGTGGCCTGGTAGTAAAGGTGCTGGCTGGATCTTAAGGTTGTGGGTTCAAGCCCCACTCTCAACAGGTTGTCATTGCCCCCCCCCCAGTGCAGCTAACTGGGTTATCAAATGATTTGAGAGCAAAACTATTAGCTTTGCCACCTTCTCATGAAGTGCTGACTGGTTGAGAAGAGTTTGAGTCTATTCCATGTTAGAGTCTCGTTTTGCAATCTGACGACTTTGCAGCCCACTCTTTACGAAAGTCAGCAATGGTTCTTTTACATGCCTCTCCCCATAGACAGTGACAGACATGGCCCGCCTTTGATAACCCAGTTAGCTGCACTGGGGGGGGGGCAGTGACAACCTTGTGGAGAGTGGGACTCGAACCCCCAACCTTTGGATCAGCGATCCAGTGCCCTATACCACTACGCCAGAGTCTTGTTTTGCAATATTTACAGAAATTCCAAACATGTTCGAAATATTTTTGCGATGAGTTTACAAACCAAGAGACCATAATGCAATGTTTCGAAAGTCACACAACAAATTTGAAAACAGGCTGAAAATGAAAAGTGACAGCCTTGCTATTCACACCACTTTCTTTTCTATCACACCTCTAGTGTGATCCGAGGAAGAAAACTAGAGAGCCTGAAAGGAATCTACAAAAACACATGGAGAACATGTGAGACTCCACACAGAAAGTAACCTGAGCCAAGAATTGAACTGGGTGAACTGCTACACTAACATTGTTGTGCTCTATCAAAATATAACATTGCCGTATTTTCATGGTCCTACACATAAGGACCACTACATTAGTCACTAAACTAATACTGGGCAGGAATCACAAAACACATGGTGTTGTAGACAGCCATTAATCCATGGGGAGCTGGAAACAGCCCTTGCTGACTTTGGTGGAATATGGGATTTAACCTGCACAGGTAGGGCATCCACTGCAGGTCCACCGACGAGAAAATTAACCACACTCACATCAACAGTAAGGGGCAGTGGTGGTCTAGTGGTATAAGGTGCCGGATCGCTGATCCAAAGGTTGGGGGTTCGAGTCCCACTCTCCACAAGGTGGTCACTGTCCCCCCCAGTGCAGCTAACTGGGTTATCAAAGGCCGGCCATGTGTCTCACTGTCTATGGTGTGAGGCATGTAAAAGAACCATTGCTGACTTTCGTAAAGAGTAGCTGCAAAGCCGTCAACGTGTTTCCGCCCTGCGATGGCCTGGCGAGCTGTCCAGGGTGTACTCTGCCCTCGCCCTGAGTTGGCTGGGATGGGCACCAGCCTCCCCGTGACCCTAATTAGGATGAAGCGGTTACAGAAAATGATGATGAACATCAACAGTAATTTAGATTAGCAATTTGACTTGTTTATCTGTATTGCTTGACTGTGGAGGAAACTGAAGTACCTGGAGAAAATCCATAAATGCACAGTGTGTTCTTCAAATGTTCTTGTTGTACAATTACAGCGCAAGTACTTTACCTGTTACGGGGGTGTTGAACTTTCAGCCGGACCCAGAAATTGCAGGAGACAGTATACAGTGTAACGGGGATCTTTTATTGACTAGCTGGTGGCACCGAAGAAAGTACATAGAAACAAACACTGGAGGCACCGCAGAAATCAACAAAAACAAACACCGGGGACTGAGGTTGGGAAGGCTGGCTGAGCACAGAGCAAAACCAGGGGCGAGAAAAGAACTCAAGGTAGTGACCGAGTGAGACGAAAACAATCTTCTGGCAGAGAGGTGAAAGTGCAGCTTGTCTTTATAGTGGGTTGATTGAGGAGTGGAATCAGGTGTGTGCTGCTGCACTCAGCCAGAAGTATGTCAGCCACGCCCCTCAGACACCACCTGCACAGAATTGGAAAGGAACACAAACATTACCACTGTACCACTAAATTAAAGACACTCGACCCACTTAATCCTACGAGGGTCACGTAGAGGCTAAAGCTTATCTTAGTCGACTCTTTGCAAAGTTCGGGTACACCCTGAACAACATGCCAGTCCATCAACAGTTCTAACACACACAAACATTCACACTCACACTAACATCTAGAGGCAAATTTGAACAGCCAATCGGCCTGACGTGCATGTCTTTTCACTGTGAGAGGAAATGAGTACCCAGATAAAACTCACATAACCACCGGAACAACATACGGACTCCACACAGAAACACCTCAGCCTGGGATTCAAACCCATTACCTTCTTGCCATTAGATGGATGTACCAAATACTGTACTTTATTGCTGCGCTGCACTATACTGTAAACATTCATTTTGAAATTATGTTCCTTTGGATTCAGATGCTGTGATGTGTGCTGTGATGGATTTTCATGCCTATATAAGATGTCGCCTTATCAAATGGCTAAACCCCACACCAATACACTACCACCACCAGCCTGAACTGATGAAAAACGGCAAATTGGGACCGTTTATTATAGTCTAGTGGTAGCCTCAGATTTCTGTTCTGGGCTAATATGTGCAGACTATGATGTTGTCTTCTGCTTCAGTCCATAAACTTTGAGGTTTGATGTCTTGTGCTTCCTAAGATGATTTACTGCTCACTACAGTTGTAAAGAATGGCTACTTGAATTACTTCCTGTCAGCTGAAACCAGTCTGCTCATTCTCCTCTGACCTTTCTCATCAATAAGGCATTTACACCTCCTGAACTGCCACTCACTGAATGATTTTTTTTTTTTTTTGCACCATTCTGTATAACTGTCCAGACTGTTATGTGTGGAAGTCTCAGGAGATCAATTTATAAAATACTCAGACCAACCTATCAATAGTCACTGAGATCCCATTATTTCTCAATTCTGACCTTTGATGTAAAAAAAAATGAACTGAAGCTCTTCACCTGTATCTCCTTGTTCTGAATGCTTTGCCCTGGTGAAACGACTAAACACTATTCCATACATGAAAATCAGATAAAAGTGCAACACCTCTGACGTTCACATAGAATGATCGTTAATATATTCATTCATTTAGTAAGCTGTTTAATCCTAGTTTGGGTCGCCAGGAGGCTGGCACCCATCTCGGCAGCCTCTGGGTAAACACCTTGCCAGGCCACCACATGGCCAACACACGTACAACTTCATTCATCATTTTTCTGTAACCGCTTCATCCTAATTAGGGTCGCGGGGAGGCTGGTGCCCATCCCAGCCAACTCAGGGCGAGGGCAGAGTACACCCTGGACAGCCCGCCAGGCCATCGCAGGGCGGAAACACGCTGACGGCTTTGCAGCCTACTCTTGTCGAAAGTCAGCAATGGTTCTTTTACATGCCTCACACCATAGACAGTGAGAGACATGGCCTGCCTTTGATAACCCAGTTAGCTGCACTGGGGGGGGGGGGGGGGCAGTGACAACCTTGTGGTGAGTGGGACTCAAACCTCCAACCTTTGGATCAGCGATCCGGCGCCTTATACCACTAGACCACCACTGCCCCACACGCACGTACAACTTATAGCACGCATTTCATTACACTTAGGGGCGATTTGAAACAACCAGTCATCCTGCTGGTCATGTTTTTGTTACTGTGGAATGAAGCCGGAATACCTGGAGGAAGCCCGCACAAGCCCAAGGAGAACATGCAAAGTCCACACAGAAATGTTAAAGCAAGGGTATCAAACCCACACCTTCCTGTCATGACTCAGACATGCTAACCACTGCGCCACGTGCAACCCTGGAATTCAATATATGTAAAATGTATTTGATACTGTTTTCTGATGTCTGCTGTTCTATTTACACGGGTGCAATCAGGCACTTTTACAGGTGTTTACAGATGGGATTTTTGTAGATGCTGTGTACAGAGATCAGTTTTTGTGTTGTCAGGTTTGGATGCAAGGCCAGCTGGCTGTTGAGAAGATGGTTGATTAAACTATGGGCTGAGTGTAGGCTTGTCCAGACTCGCTTTCTCAGTAATTATCCTCCCACATGTCATTCATTAGCCTGCCTTGGTAGAGAGTGTGTGCGTGTGTGTGTGTGTGTGTGTGTGTGTGTGTGTGTATGTGCGCGTGTTCAGGGAGTAAATAATACTCAGTAACGATAGCACGACATCAGCCAAAGACCAAGGTGGCCCCATTTTTTGTACATTTTCTAACAAATACAGGTGGTTATGATGCGTGGAATGTTTATCATTGTAATTTACGTTCTATTTTGGCTCTTTGACTGAATGTGCAAATTGGATTATAGCGTCTGGATTGGTTTTCTGTGACTTTTAGATTGTGCACATGTTGTCTGAATGGGGCGGATGCACTTTATAATGGCCAAAAGTATGTGGCCATCTGCCCAGAACAATCACAGAGGGGTAAACCCTGAATGCTTTGCCAGATCATCACATGGCCAGCCATTTACACCAAGGGGCAATTTAATTTAACATGCATGTTTTGAACTATGGGAGGAAACTGGACTATCCAGAGAAAGCCCACGCATGCACAGGGGGAATATTCAGACTCCCAGAGCTGCCTAAACCTGGGACTTGAGCCTAGGACCTTGTTACTTCCAGTCATACCTGCTAATCACTATGCCACTGCACCGCTAAGATTATGGAATACATTTACTTAAACTATAGACAATCTGCCTGCTTGTTCAGTATATTTAGGAACTCTGTGTGTGCGCTTTCTATAAATGAGAGAACACACATTCAGCAAAAGGGATGGTACCAATTTATTCATTTTAGAAAACTGCATTAAATGTAGAATTTGCAAGTCTTTCTGTGCAGAGTAAGCATGCTATCTTCATACCTTCACTTCCTCATTCTGACAGTGACAGCCCATTGAGTGAACAAGCCAAACCCAAATTGTAACTCAGCTGAACTAACCCAACTGACTTAAGCAAGATTCCCAAATTATATGAGTTGGGGTGTTGGACCAATGGGCTGTTGAAACATAGAGTCGTCCCCTCTAAATTAGCTAACTGGGTTGCCCATGCAAAAGACTGAAGCATAGCTATGCTATGGTATGAGATGCTATGCTATGCTACGCTATGCTATGAAAAGCATTTCAGGCTAGGATAATTTTAAAGGTCAAACAAAACAATGAAGCTTTAATTACATCTCAAATATCTGGAGTTACCTGTAGAAATCAGTGGTTTGGGAATTTTTTTTTTTTTTTTTACTTTGGGAAAATGAAATGTCCGAAATGCATTTTGCCTCAAAAACATTAACATCATTAATATAAAGCTTATTGCTTGATTTTCGCTGTCACAGAACAGCGGATCTTGAATGACCTTGATGTGTCTTAGTAATTACTGGGTGGATTAGAGACTGTTTTGTGCCTGATGTATTGGTAATACAGTATGTGACCCATCATTTCAAAGTGAGTGAGTGCATCAAATTGAAATTTGGAGAAAAGTAACTCCAGATACATTTTTCCATCTTCATTAGCTTATGTCAGATTTTAAAATTGCTTTGGGATATTTTAGAGTCTCCCAGAATGTCCACTATTTATTTAACCGCATAACTCAAAAAAGTCAGATGGTGTATTAAGACTCATTTTTTTGGTGATGAGTCACATGTGGTTTAAAAATAACAAGGAGATTAAAGCAGCACAGTGGTATAGTGGATAATATATCTGTCTCACAGCAAGAATATGCTGGGTTTAAATTTTGTGCTTGGTGAGGGTATTACTGTGTGGGGGTTTTGCATGTTCTCGCCGTGCTTGCATGGGTTTCCCCTGGGCACTCTAGTTTCTTCCCACAGTCCACAGGCATGCACATGACACTAATGGGATTTTCAATATTGCCCCAAGGGAATGTGAATGGTGTCTGCTGCCTTACAGTGGACTGGTGAGCTGTTTGCCCAGAGGAGGCTGAGAAAGGCTCTACCCTCACGCGACCCTAGTAGGGTTAAGCAGTTCGGCAAAATTAAGGAAAGGGGGATTATAAATAAGATTGACCTGGTGAAGACAAAACTGTACAACATACTGCTGTCAAGTATGTATTGCTCTAGCCTGTGGGATATGGTGGCGTGAGATGTCACACATTCACTATACATGGGAGCTATGATATAGAAGAGTTTCAGTCAGTGTTATGTTTTCGGTTAGGGTGAAGTATAGGGTGTGCCTACCTGTTTGGATGCCTGACTTTGCCTTTACAGCAGGGTGCAGGATTCAGAGAGAGGGTTCTCATCACATTGGCTATTTTTGAATTCAATAATATAAGAATAAGCACAATAAGAGGCTCAGTCATCCGGGTAGAGCTCAGGGTGCAAACGCTGCTTCTCTGCATTGAGAGGAGCCAGGCTTGGACATCTGGTTAGAATGCCTCCCAATTGCCTCCCTGGTGTGGTGTCTCAGGCATGTCCAACCGGCAAGATACACACTGGAGGGATCATGTCTCTCAGCTGGTCTCGGAATGCCTCTATGTCTCTCGGGAAGAGCTGCAGGAAATGGTTGGGGACCTCAATGCAAAGATTGCTGCCTGACTCGCAACCCGAATCAAAAGCCATTCCCTTGATTTCTGAGTTTCATTCTAAAAAATAAAAAGGAATGAACACAGTACACAGACTATCAGTCTGTCTGTACTAGAAGTGAATCATTGCTATGATGCAATTCGTATTTCACATCCTACGAAGCACAGGCCCATTAGTTCAACATCTCAGAAACATCTAACCAGCATTGATGCCTGGTGATTTATCAGAGCACAGCACATTATGGTAACACCTGGTGAGGTCACCGCTGTGACACAGCAGGCCAAAAAGCACAGAGAGGTATCACATGGCAACCCAGACGTCGATGATCAAATATTTCATGTCTCACCCTGTGATGAATTAGATTGGAAGGCAATATTAGATAAGGTAAGATCACTAAGTGCTTTTGAGACTATATACACACAGATGTGGCTGCAAATCCAACGTCTGATCAATTACATAACGAAAACACTCACAGATACCAGAACATTTTGTGTGTGTGTGTGTGTGTGTGTGTGTGTGTGTGTGTGTGTGTGTGTGTGTGTTTGAGGGTGTTGTCACTCTCACACACTCATTTTCTGAACTGCTTAATCCTGCAAGGATCACGAGCAGGCTGAAGCCTATATGATCTGACACTGGGCACAAGCGGGGTACACCCTGAACAACACAACCATTTCAGTACCATTTCAGGGCAACACTCACATAACCATTCACACTCACGCCTAAGGCCAATTTGGAACAAGAAATAAACAGAGTACTTGGTGTAAACCCACACAAGCATAGATGGAGAACAGCCAAGTCTGGCACCCTCTTGTTGTGAGGCAGATGTGCTAACCTCGACGCGACTCGTGTCACCTGGGGTGGGGATGGGAGCGTCGAAAGTTAGTTATCGGTCAAATATTGTGTGTATCATGAAAACTGCTGACACTGACTGATGAGATTGCATTCCGGACTCCAGGTTGATAGTGATTAAAAGATTCTTTTCTTACCAGAATCAATGATTGAAAGCATTTCATGGTCATTGTGGTTACTATACCATGCCAAGTTTTATCCTGGGTTTCTCTCTTGTCTCTGTAATGCTTTTCATTTCGCTTTCGTTGAAATCTCCATATTTTCCTCCACCTCTACTTCACTAATTCTTCTCCATTCATACAGTGTTTCAGCATAATTCTTCTGTCCATCTTCTGTTTTTACAAAAACCCTCTGCTTTGCTTTGACATATCTGATTACGTGCATTGCTTTGAGCCCCCCCCGCAGACTGCTCTTCCGCCTATTCTCACTTCACGAGAAACCTATCGTCTCCCTTGTCCATCACTCTCCACATGCTTTATCACTCCCTCTACATTCTTCCTGATTTTGCACTCCATTTACACCCTGCTTTCCTCTTTTAGAAGCTAATGCAGTTTTGTCTCTGGCTATACAGTTCCACGGCTGAAATCAGACTTCCGCCTTACAAAGCCATACAAATGCAGGCTTACTGCCCCAGTGCACGTGCCCTAGTGATCTTAATGAGAAATGAAAGAGTCCTATTTATATATATTTGTTTACGTGTTTCCAAATGGCTGAAACAGAAGCACCCTGTCACCTCACAAATGACCAACAAAGCACAGCTCGTGTATTTCGTCTGTTTGATTAAGTACTGAATGACCCAGATTTAAACTCCTGTGGAGACAGCGGGACTTAGTGAGATGCAATATGCTGTGGAAAGACTTTCAATCAGAGAAGTAGATCGTCTTCTGGAGAATAGCTGTTTAAATGTTTGCAGAGCAATCCAGTCCTTGGATGATCCATTAAATGTTAATATATAATTCAATTAAAAGCTAATGTCTGCCATTTTGTTGCAAATTACAGTTGAATATAATTGACTGATTGCTCAGCTTATCTAGCTTCCAGAAAAATAAACTACATTAAAAAGTACACTAAAATTCAAACTGGTTCCACGTGAATGAAATGAAAATTGATACGTCTCAATGCCCCTCTCACATCCCTCGTTTTTCAAGTATGCATTAGGACTTGGGATGCAAAAGAGCTGTTTGATACTGTATATGGAAACACAGAGTCTCAGGCTCAGCGAGGCCTTTTCTGTGAGGAATTTGCAAGTTCTCCAAGTGCTTGTGTGGTTTCCTCCACATATACCAGTTTGCGCCCACAGGCCAAAGTAATGCACATTAAGCTGCCTGATTTGCTGTAAATTGCTGTAAAGTGTGAGTGATGTGGGTTTGTGTGTTGGCCTTGCAATGGTCTGGTGGACTGTTCAGAGCACACTCCACCTTCAGCCAGTTTCGACCAAGATATGTTCCAATTGATAAATTTTCAAATTCTGTACTCTTTTTCTTTTTTTTGCATGTTGTGGGTTGCGACTGAAGGCATGCAGAAATACAAAATACATTTTGCATGAACATTCTTGCATTCTACATAATTATACTTTTTAATTATACTACTATATATGGAATATACAGTACATATAGCACCCCAGTTTGGGTGCCTGATATCCCTCTTGCTCACAGCACTGAATGTCATGCTTCATTGGATGCTGGGTAAAGGCCAATGAAGACAAAATGCCAAAGACCTCAGTTGTGAGGGAACACTTTCAATTCAATGTTACATAAATTCATGACATGACTTTGGCTGTGTGCCAAATATGCAAATTGAAACTTACCAACCATGCTGGCACAAAAAGTAGTGGGCTACAGTTTTATAAAATACAAAACATCTGTACTAGCTAGTGGATTTAGCTTCGGTGAAGTCTGTTGTTCAATCACCTTGAAGAAGCTATTTCCATTTCCCGTTTACAGAGGAACATTACGCATGATAATTAATAAAACCTTGCACTTACTTTACTTGGAAAATCAGTGTCTTTAATCAAGAGTTTTAATTAGTGCCATACATATTGGTAGAGAACAGAGAATTATCTGACTGTCATGTGGTCCCTGATTAGTGTACAGGGGGTCATAATCAAGAGGTTGTGGTTTTTTTTTTTGTTTTTTTTTTTTAATTTTGCTCGACTGTATTAATCCTGCAAGGGAAATTACTGTCTTTGCATTTAACCCATTCAAAGTAAGCACACGCACACGCGCACACACACACACACACACACACACACACACACGCGCGGCGCGCCGAGCACGCACTCAGAGCAGTGGGCTGCCACACTTTGGGGCTGCCAGAAAGTAGTTGCCCAAGGGCACTTCATCCATGAAGGTATAGGAAGGGAAGGTGCAGCTCACTCCCCTACCGCCTTATATTTTCCCCACTGGATTGAGGATTGACTCAGTGACCTTTAGGTCCCAAACCTAGGTCTAACCATGAGGACAACCTATGTTGTTTCCTGTCAGGCCTCTACCACTAAGCAAGATTTTAACAATATGTGCTCTCTGTCCACACTGCAGTATAAATGGGTAGTAGTAAAAATACCGCGAAGGTAACATGTGATGGATTAGCATCCCATCCAAGACGAGTCAAACTCCTAGTTCTTTTATACTAAAGAAGCTGGGAATCCGGCATGATGAGGCATTAGGCTTGGGAGCAAAAGCCCAACAGACGTACCATGCACACTCCTCACTGCTGAAGCTTTACAAATTAACTGTTGATTACTATTGAGGCTCTGGTTCCCAAAAATAGAATTCGTATTCAGATCAGCAGTATTAATGGAATTAATCACTATTAATTAATACTGCATGAACTGATTACACTCATAAATTAAATTAGATAAATGTTAATTTACATTTAATATTATCAACGAGGGACAGTACGGTGACACAGTGACGCAGTGGGTTGCACAGCAAGAAGGTCCTGGGTTTGATTCCTGGGCTTGGGGCGTTTCTGTGTGGAGTTTGCATGTTCTCTCCGTGCTTGTATGGGTTTTCTTTGGCTACTCCGGTTTCCTCCCACAATCCAAATGCATGCACTGTAGGCTGATTGCTGGTTACAAATTGACCCTAGGTAAGAGAGAGTGTAACTAGTTGTATGTGTTTTGACTCTGCAATGACTTGGCAAGTTGTTCAGGGTATACCCCTGCCTTCGTCGAGAATCAGCTTTGGCATTAGCCTACCCGTGACCATAATTTAGATTAATCAGCACAGAACATTACTAAATAAATAAGCACAGAGATCACATATGATCGAAAAACAAAATATATCTAAATTTTTTATAAAAATATCAAATATCTATTTAAAAAAGTAAATCTGTCCAGCCATGCACTTCCATTTTGGGCATCATGTTGTACAATATATTGGTCCCAAGCCAGCGCCTCAGAAATATAGGTTCTTGTTTCAACCCTGAGTTTGAATTACTGTCTGTGCATAGTTTTCTCATGTTCTCTTCGTGTCCACCAGGGTTCCCCCAGTATTATCCGATTTCTTCTAACTTTGCAAAAAAAAAACATGCCGGTAGATAGATCAGTTACACTAAATTACCACTGGGTGTGAACAAGTGTGTGATAGCCTGGGATGGAGTGGGATCCCTTACAGGGAGTATTCCTGTCTCCTATCCAGTGTTAGTGGGATGGGCTCCAGGTTCAGTGTGACCCTAGGCAGAATAAAGCTGTTAATAAAGTTGAATGAAGAAAACAAACAAAGAAACAAAAAAAAAATACAATTTTAATATACCCAAGCCTATCTAAAATATCACATTCAGAACCATATTATTATTATTATTATTATTATTATTATTATTATTATTATTATAAATAGCGCATTATTTAAATATGCTGTGACTTGGATGATGCCAAAGTGAAAGAGGTTTTAGGTTGGTTTAGACTTAAAGATTCATAATAAGGAAGGAGGTTATAAAGGTTTCATGCTGTCTTACAGAGAAATATTTCTGTAATACTATTTTTTTTTTTTTTGAGAAAATGATCAGCACATATGTGTAATAGTGAAAATCCCAGATATCAAAATAATCAGTTGAAACAGAATCACACACTGAAAACGTTTCAGAGCAAGAAGGTTTTGGCTTTGAGTCCCAGGCTAGGGACTTTCTGGATGAAGTTTGCATGTTCTTCCTGTGTTTATGTGGATTTTCTCCAGGTACGTCAGTTTCCCCTCATATTCCAAAGGCATGCCCATTACGCTAACTGGCTGTTCCAAATTGCACCTAAGGGTGGATCAGTGGTGTAGTCCTTAGCACATCCTCCTAACAGAATGAAGGTCCTGGATTCAAGTTCTGTGCTAGTGCATTTCTGTGTGGCATTTGCATGCTCTTCTGTTGCGTATTGAAATTTCAGCCGGACCCAGAAATGCAGGAGACAGTGTGAGGTGAAACAGAGCCGATTTATTACTCAAAGGTGAAGCACTTAAGCAGGAAGCAAACATGGTAACTACTGGTGACGAAGAGAAACACAATAAACATTAAGCACTGGGAAACTAAGGCGCAGGAAACTGGTCAAGCGCGGAGCTGGAACCAGGAGAGAGAGAGAGAGAGAGAGAGAACACAGGGAAGCAGAGACATAATGCGAGACAATCTTCTGGCACCAAGGTGAACTCGATGCTTGTCTTTATAGAGTAGTAGATTAGGGAGTGGGATCAGTTGTGCGCGCTGCAATCAGCCCACATAGGTCAGCTCAGCCCTTCCTGAGGAGCTTGCAATGCTGGGGAGAAAACAGAGTTAGAACAGCCGCCAGATTCAAAGTCCCCCTTACACAGACCATAACAATACCCACCCCCCAAGGGACACCACCTGGCATTCGACCAGGCTTATCTGGGATCCTGCTGTAGAGCTCAGACAGCAGGTATGGATCCAGGCTCAGGGCTTGAGGGACCCATGAGCTTTCCTCAGGACCATATCCTTCCCAGTTCACCAGGTACTGGTAGCGACGACCCCGCCTACGGACATCAAGTATGCAGTTGACTGAGTCCATCAACCAGCCAGGGGGGAGGGGAGGGTCCATAGGAGGCTGAAGGGGGGTTTCAAAAGGAAGAAAGGGAACACCGGATGCACCTTGAGCCGCTGGGGAGTTTCAGCCGGATGGCACCGGGGTTGACGATGCACTTGATGGTGTACAGACCGATGTACTTAGGAGCCATTTTTTTGGAGTTGGCCTGAAGGGGGAGGTCTTTGAAGGAGAGTCAAACATGTTACCCAACCTTAGACCGGTGCCGGTGTCCAGTGATGATCGGCGATCCACTGGTTCTGGGCTGCCGACCTCTCCATGGCAGCAAGAGCCTTCGAACCCATTGATCACCATGAAGGGAGAGATACCAGTGGCAGCACAGACCAGGGAGTTATGGGAGTACTCGATCCACGGTAGGTGTGTGGACCAGGAGGCTGGGAGACAGGAGGCAATGCAACACAGGGAGGATTCCAGGCTCTGATTAGTTCGCTCCGCTTGACCGTTAGATTGTTGGTGGTAACCGCAGGTCAGGCTGCTGGAAACTCCAAGGGTGTTGCAAAATGCCTTCCATACACTGGACACAAATAGGGGGGCCTTGGTCTGAAACAATGTCCTGAGGGATCCCATGGAGGCGGAACACGTGTTGGACCAGTAGCTGTCTCTATCGCTGATGGGAGCATGGGTAGGTGGACAAAATGACCTTTGAGAAGCGGTCCACTCTGGTCAAGATGACAGTGTTGCCTTCGGATGGAGGTAGCCCAGTGACAAAGTCCACAGCAATGTGCGACCAGGAGCGATAAAGTATGGGCAAGGGTTGGAGAAGACCCGCTGGTGCACGGTGGGAGGACTTGTTTTAGGCACAGGTGGCACCAGCTCCGACAAACTCCCTGGTGTCGGCTGTTTTGGTTGGCCACCAGAAATGTTGTCGAGGAGGAAAAGGTCCGGTGGACTCTGGGGTGGCAGGCCAATTTGGATGCATGTCCCCACTAGAGCACTGGAGTTCTGGCTGGCGAAGGAACATATAACCATCCCTGGGGCTACCATTCAGGCTCTGCTTCCCCTTGCAGGGCATCCTGGACCAGGTACTCCACCTGCCACTGAGCAGCTCCGAGCACACAGGAGGCGGGCAGGATGGTTTCCGTGGCGGTGTCTTCCCTGGGGAGTACTGCCAATAAAGGGCATCTGGTTTAGTATTTCATGAACCGGGATGGTAGGTGAGGGTAAAGTTGAACCTCTGCAGGTAGAGAGATCATAGTGCTTGTCGGGAGTTCAACCTCTTCGCTGAATGGAGGTATGACAGATTCTTGTGGTCTGTCTAGACAATGGAGGGATGGGCTGCCTTTTCCAGGCAGTGCTGCCACTCTTGGAGTGCCAGGACCACAGCCAGTAGCTCACGGTTCCCCACGTCGTAATTTTGTTTTGCTGGGGACAGGTGACGGGAGAAGAATGCGCACGAATGTAATTTCTGGTCCGCAGGGAAGCGCTGGGAGAGGACAGCCCCCACCCCTGAATCTGAAGTGTCCACCTCCACCATGAACTGCAGTGTGGACTCTGGGTGGATCAGAACAGGTGTGTTGATGAACCTGTTTTTCAATCTGTCAAACGCTGTATGTGCGCAAGGGGACCATTAGAAGGGTATCTTAACAAACGTTAGCTTTGTGAAGGGATCTGCTAGGCGGCTATAGTCCTGGATGAACCTTCTGTAGAAGTTCGCAAACCCCAGAAACCTTTGTAGTTGCTTGTGTGTTACCAGAACTGGCCACTCTGCCACCGCTTTCACCTTATCCAGATCCGGTTTTGTTTGCC
The DNA here is from genome assembly GCA_024760905.1 of Plotosus lineatus. Classification (NCBI taxonomy): domain Eukaryota; kingdom Metazoa; phylum Chordata; class Actinopteri; order Siluriformes; family Plotosidae; genus Plotosus; species Plotosus lineatus. The sequence continues at coordinate 11,672,668 of CM045742.1, forward strand.
CCTTCTCCACGATATACCCTGGAAAGGACAATGTGGAGACATGAAATTCACACATCTGAGACGTAATGTAGAACTTGTTCTCTATTAAGCAGTGAAGAACCATTCTTGTATGACGACCATGCTTGTAGTGAGTCTTCGAGAAGATCAGGATGTCGTCCAGGTACACAAAAACAAATCGGTTCAACATGTCCCTAAGAACGTTGTTGACGAGTGCTTGAAAGAACGCAGGGGTGTTAGTCAACCTGAAAAAAGTATCACCAGGTATTCAAAGTGCCCCAGGTGTGTGTTAAATGCAGTCTTTCATTCGTCCCCTTCCCAAATTCGGACTAAGTGGTAAGCGTTCCTCAAATCCAAATTGGTGAAGATAGTGGTGTGATGGAGCGGAGTGAAGGCCAAGTCCATGAGAGGAAGGGGGGTATTTGTTTTTTAACAGTGATGCTGTTAAGTCCTGTATAGTCGATACAGGGTCTTAAAATGTTGCCCTTTTTTTCAACAACAATGAAGAACCCAGCGCCTACTGGAGATGATGAGGGACGTATAAGGCCTGCCGCCCGTAACTCTCCGATGTATTGTTCAATAGCCTTCCTCTCAGGTTTTGAAAGCTTATATAATCTCTTTGTGGGAGTGCGGATCCGGGAAGCAAATCTATCAAGCAGTCGTATGGGCGGTGCAGTGACAGTGAAAGGGCTCGGTTCTTACTTAAAACCTCTTTTAAATCATGATAATCGCTGGGACACTTGCCAAATCTGTCTCCCCTGGTGCAATAGTGGTTTGGGAAACTTGGGAAGAAACAGTGCCCAGGAGGCAGTGTTGGTGGCAATAATCACTCAAATTGCAAATGGTGAGAGTGGACCAGTCAATATGGGGATTATGGGCTTGCAACTAAAGCCACCCCAACACCATGGGAGTGAGTGGGGCTGAAATGACGAACAGTTCTACTCACTCATGGTGATTGCTCGATAGGCTGAACTTGACAGGTTCTGTGTTATACGTAACACGATCAATAAGTCGACTATCTATGACTACCACCTCTTTAGTGTTTTCAAGCTCAAACACCGGGAGCTGAAGGAGTCTAACTAGCTCTGTGTTGATAAAATTGTCATTGGCCCCTGAGTCAATGAATATGCTACCTGAGTTCGTCCGCCATGCAAAGTGTAGTTTACCTTTAATCTGGATCCACTTTCAGAGAGATGAGGAGGCTTGGCTTGCCTCCTCCCTTCTGCGCTCTGGCAAGCCCAGCAACGCTAGACACTGGGTGAGGTGATGCCCCCTCTCGACGTAGTAAATGCAGACATGGTTGTTTAGTCAGCGTTGTCTTTCCTCCAGCGTCAGCTTGGTTCAGTCAAGCTGCATAGGCTCGTGGTGGTCCCCTTGGGCCGGTGAGAAGGTGCCTGAGGGAGTTGGTGATGAGGTGGGAGAAGCGGTGTTCGACATCGCGGAAACGCTCAGAGACGGGGTGACGTGACCATCCCTCTCTTCCTGGGATCTCTCTCTCTCTCTCTCTCTCTCTTTCTCTCTCTCTCTCTCTCTCTCTCTCAGTCTATTGTCCAACCGGATAGCTAGTGCAATCAGGTCCTCGAGCATAGCTGGCTCATCCTTGCGCAGCTAGCTTGTCGTTGAGCTTGTCGGTCAGACCTTTGATAAATGCTCCTTGGGGCGCAGGTTCATTCCAGCTGCTTTCTAATGTGAGGATCCGGAAGGCTTTTGCGTATTCCGACACCGACTGAGAACCTTGTTTGATCCGTAGCAGCTGGTTGTTTGTCTTCCCCCCCTTTTGCCGGGTGATTAAAAAAGTCTTTTCATTTTCAGTGGTGGGGCCGGTGGTGGAGTGGTTAGGGTTCTGCGCTCCTGATCGAGAGGTTGTGAGTTCGAATCCCACTGAGACCCTCACTGTGCTAAGACCCCTGGGCAAGGTCTCAACCACAAGTGTGCCTCTGTTCACCCAGCAGTATAAATGGGTACCAGTAAAAATATACTGGGAAGGTAACCTGCGATAGACTAGCGTCCCATCCAGGATGAGTTGAACTCCTGGTCGCTTCACGTTATGGAACCCAAGGATAAGCACCGGCCTGATGAGCCACAAGGGCTTGGGTATAAAAGCCCAACAGCCTCGTTTTGGGTGCTAGCAGTTGCCACCCATACCTCGGAATCATGCTCACACTATGACCAATTAATGCTGAAAATGGTCATAGTGTGAGGATAATTCCGGGGTATGGGTGGCAACTGCTAGCACCCAAAACGAGGCTTGATCCATAAGCAGGCTCATAACAAATGCAGTTTTGACTTGGTCTGTGGTGTATGTTAGCGGCTGCTGACTGAAGACAAGCAAGCACTGGTGGAGGAACTGACCACATGTGCCGATTATGCCTGAATATCTTGCCGGCGTGGGGATGAGCGGCTCTTAGTATGTGTTGAGCAGGGCTGGTGATGCTGCCAGTGCAGAGAGCGAAGGTTCGGTGGGTGGGGTCCAGGTGGTGAGTTGGGTAGCGATGGTGTCCATTCTTCCGCTGAGCTGAGCAACGTTGGTGGTCAATTGTTGAAGGCTGTCAAAAACCCGGTGCAGGGTGGAGTCATGTTGAGCCAACAGGAGTCCCTGGCTGGACAATACCTGCTTGCGCTGTTTGGCCTCCGCTGGGTCCATGTGCCCAGAAGAGTCTGTTGCATATTGAACTTTCAGCCAGAACCAGAAATGCAGGAGACAGTGTGAGGTGACACAGAGACGATTTATTACTCAAAGGGGAAGCACTTGAGCAGGAGGCAAACACGGTAACTACTGGTGACGAAGAGAAACACAATAAACATTAAGCACTGGGAAACTAAGGCACAGGAAACTGGTCGAGCGCGGAGCTGGAACCAGGAGAGAGAGAGAACACAGGGAAGCAGAGACATGATGTAAGACAATCTTCTGTCACCGAGATGAACTCGCTGCTTGTCTTTATAGAGTAGTAGATTAAGAAGTGGGATCAGTTGTGCACGCTGCAATCAGCCTACATAGGTCAGCCACGCCCCTCCGCCGGAGCCTGTAACTCTGGGGAGAAAACAGATTTATAAGAGCCGCCACATTCAAAGTCCCCCCAAACACAGACCATAACACTCTTGTGCTTGCGTGGGTTTCTTCCCGGGCTTTCCTCCTGCAGTCCAAAGAGAAACACATTAGGCCAACTCATTCATTCATTCATTGTCTAAACGCCTTAATCCTAGTTAGGGTAGTGGGGAGGTTGGTTCCCATTTCAGCTGACTCTGGGCGAGAACATAGTACATTCTGAACAGCTCACCAGGCAATCGCAGGGCAGAAACATGCTGACGGCTATACAACCTCTCGATGAAAGTCAGCAATGGTTTTTTACATGAACCTCTCAGTACAGACAGTGAGAGATATGACCGGCCTTCGATAACCCAGTGCGCTGCACTGGGGGAAAGCAGTGACAACATGGTGATAGTGGGGCTTCAACCCCTGACCTTGGAATCAGCAATCCAGTGCCATACCATTGGACCACGTCTGCCCCAACATTGAGCTAACTGGCTGTTCCTAATTTCCCCAAAGTATGAGTGTGAACGATTGTATATGTGTTAGAATTGCAATGGACTGGTGAGATAAACTCCAGTGTCCATGTGGCCCAAAAAGAATTAAGTGGTCTAGCAAATGAGTGAGTGACTAAGTGATATTATTGTTGACATAAATTGGCATTGTTGGTGACAGTCATTCAGTAAGTAAGACTTTACCTCCTAGAGACCTTTGTAATACTGTGTTCACAAAAGCCTGTTTATCAAAAGGTTGTTTGTGAATAGCACGTGTTCTAGAAATGTATTTTAGAAGAACTAAACAGACTACCATCAGCTTTTCATTTCATCACCATTAATGTACAGAAAACCTACTGCAATACATTTTTGAGCATGATATGGTGGCATAGTGGTTCGCATGTCTGAATCACAGCAAGGTCATGAGTTCAATTCCCAGACTTGGGTGTTTCAGTGTGTAGTTTACTTTTCCTCCCTGATGTTTTAGTTCTTGTGGAGTTGGCTAATTGGCTGTTTCAAATCACCCTTAGGTGTGAGTGCGAATTTTTATGTGTTGCCCTGCCATGGTCTGGCGAGCTGCTCAGGATGTACTCCTCCTTTGAGTCGGCTGAGACGGGCGCCAGCCTCCATAGACCCAAATTAGGATCAAGCAGCTTGGAAAATTAATGAATAAATGGCGGACTGAAGGAATATTTTCTTTGGTTTGGACAGGTTTCCTCCCACGGTCAAAAGACATGCATATTAGGCTGACTGGCTGTTCCAAATTACCCTTAGTTACAGCAAATGGTGTTCTTTGTGTGTGTGTGTGTGTGTGTGTCTGTGTGTGTGTGTGAGTGTGTGTGTGTGTGTGCCTTGCAATGGACCTGAGATGGTCTCCTGAACTGTTTGGGTTGTCTTCACCCAACTTTGGCTGAGATAGCCTTCAGTCTGAGTAAGTGAGTGAATGATATTTTGATTTCTTCAGAAGTGAAGTCCAATATGAAGCATCATTACATTCATTACATTTAGGACAAAGCGTTTTGTTCTTATTAGTTACAAACCACCTTGCTACGGGCCAGTTGTCCACCAGCAATTTGTCGACACCCTTTTCAAATCCTATATCTATCCAAACTTGTACTCCACTCATGTTTCAGTATAAGAAGAGTGAAGGCCCCAAAGGGCCAATCATCCGTCCTCCAGGATGAATCAATGTGCCCTTGCTGACCTTGCCTTAGGCAGCCTGCATCCCCAGTGAGCGGGGCCTAGAGACAAAATTAGCCTTGAGCACTGAGCTGGCACCACTTTCTCCATTGTCCTTGGGCTCAAGTGGTGACCTTGAGTCGAGCAGCAGCAGTAGAAGGAGAATGGCTTAAGTGACACGCTCCTGTTGACACGGCAGTATTGTATGACTCATAGAGAAAACTGAAGCAGCAACATTATCCTTCTGAACTCCTTCAAATTCTGCTGATACAGCTGTTTAAAGGCAATTAGTATTGCCATGATAGAACATTCTGTCCTGAAACTTTGTCGTCTTCTCCGCAATTCATAGAGTATGAAGTGGATTGAAGGAGAATGCAAACTCTCACCATGCAGCTGATAACCTGTAACCATTCTGTATACAGTAACATGGTGCAGGGACATGAGTGTAGTACCTGAAATCAAGTGTAAAATAACCAGGAATTGTAAATAAAGAGTTATACTAGTTACATATTTTACTAATTTCTTTCTTCTCTCTTTTTTTTTCACACAGTGGGTGGCTTTTGCATCTCTGTTCTTTATCCTGGTATCCATTACTACATTTTGTCTGGAGACTCACGAGGCCTTCAACCCCATCATCAACCGCACAGAGATTGAAATGGTGGGCAATGAAACTATGGTGCACGTTTACCCAGAGACTGAGACCATGGTGCAGCTCACTTACATCGAGGGAGTCTGTGTGCTCTGGTTCACCTTTGAGTTTTTAATACGAATCACGTTCTGCCCTGACAAACTTAAATTCATAAGAAATGCCCTTAACATCATCGATTTTGTGGCCATCCTGCCTTTTTACCTGGAAGTAGGACTGAGTGGCCTATCCTCCAAAGCGGCAAAAGATGTGCTAGGGTTCCTGCGTGTTGTACGCTTTGTCCGGATCCTGCGTATCTTCAAACTGACACGGCACTTCGTCGGTCTGAGAGTGCTGGGGCACACACTTCGTGCCAGTACCAATGAATTCATCCTCCTCATCATCTTTCTGGCCCTTGGGGTCCTCATATTTGCCACAATGATCTACTATGCGGAACGTATTGGAGCCAACCCCAATGACCCCCGTGCTAGTGATCACACACATTTCAGGAACATCCCCATTGGTTTCTGGTGGGCTGTGGTCACCATGACGACGCTTGGCTATGGTGACATGTATCCTCAGACGACGTCAGGAATGTTAGTGGGGGCGCTTTGTGCTCTAGCTGGTGTCCTGACCATTGCCATGCCTGTGCCTGTGATTGTCAACAACTTTGGCATGTATTATTCTTTGGCAATGGCTAAACAAAAACTTCCCAAAAAAAAGAGCAAGCACATCCCCCGGGCACCCCAGCTGGGGTCCCCCAACTACTGTAAGTCAGTAATTAACTCACCAAGACCCAGCACCCACCATGATACCTGCCCTCTGGCCCAGGAAGAGGTCTCTGAGATTAGGTACCAAGGTAGGAAATCAAATAAGATACCTGATTTACAAAAAGAAGTACCTTTATCAAACAGTAAGTACATCAAAAGCAATAAATTAAAAAAAAAAATCTGAGTATTGTATCACATTTTTTATTATTAATAATGATTTATTTGTCATAAATTATTTTAACTGTATTTCAGAATACTTTTAAGAATTTAAACTCTTAAGACGTAATGTGATATTTGTATCATCTTATGATGTTTTGTTGTTAATGTTCTAATGTTGTTAATGCAAGATCATTTCATTTTACTATAATCAACATAGTTTAAGATGAACGTTTATACAGACACTCCCCGACTTACGTTTTTAATTGGTTCCGGACGGCCGGACGTAAGTTGAAAGTGAAGGTAAGTTGGTACAGTGATATATGATGTGTGACATATAACGCTCATACTGCACTATACATCTACAAATACCATTACCGTATCTCATAAAACACCCCTAAATCAATTATTATAAACATAACATTGTAAAATAATATCAAATATATCAAATGATATCAACAGAAATTTCAAATAAATTAATTTCAAGCAAAATAATTTCAAATTGATAAATTTTAATCAAATTCACTCATCAAATATCAAATACAGTATCAAATATAACCTTTAACATTCTCTATGATGTGATCTTTCTGCTTGTAAATGGTTCCGATGGTCGACGGATGATCACTTCACATGAAGCTGAGCTGATTCACATTATATGAAGCTGAGCTGACTCACTTTACATGAAGCTTAAAACAGCCAATCAACGCTTACAATATGTGAGGCGCTCAATACTGAAAGTAGTGCACTTGCTGTGCTTGAAGGCGGGTTATACGGACTTCCGGTCTTTCAAGTGAGCAAGGGTCGGTTGAACTCGTTTAGTACTCAGCCTGCACTGATGTGAATCACCAGCAGAGCAGAGAGTTCTATATAGTATATCGAAGGAGGGGCACGTTCAGTCTGTCGTTTGTAAACAATGGGCCCAGTGTCATTATGTCATTGTGTCATTACATCAGCGTACTACGTAGGTACGTCTAAACTCAAAATTTGACTTTAAAAAATAACAAAAAAACCCCCACATAAAATCGAAAAAACGTAAAACGGATCAACGTAAGTCGGGGAGCATCTGTATATATGTGTGTGTGTGTGTGTGTGTGTGTATATATATATATATATATATATATATATATATATATATCTCATCTCATCTTCTTCCGCTTAGTCCGGGGTCGGGTCGCGGGGGCAGCAACCTTAGCAAAGAGGTCCAGACATCCCTCTCCCGAGCCACTTCCTCCAACTCTCCCGGGGGACACGGCGGTCCCAGACAAGCCGAGACATAGTCCCTCCAGCGTGTTCTAGGTCGACCCGGGTCTCTTCCTGGTTGGACATGCCGAAACACCACACCAGGAGGCGTCCGGGGCATTCTAACCAGATGCCCGAGCCACCTCAACTGGCCCCTCTCAATGCGGAGGAGCAGCGGATCTACTCCGAAGCTCTCCCGGATGGCGGAGCTTCTCACCCTATCTCTAAGGGAGAACCCCGCCACCCGAAGGAAGCTCATTTCAGCCGCTTGTATCCGTGATCTTGTTCTTCGGTCATTACCCAAAGCTCGTGACCATAGGTGAGGGTTGGAACGTAGATCGACTGGTAAATTGAGAGTCAGCCTTGCGGCTCAGCTCCTTTTTCACCACGACGGACCGGTACAGGCACCGCTTAACAGCAGAGGCTGCAGCGATCCGTCTGTCGATCTCTCGCTCCATCCTTCCCTCACTCGTAAACAAGACCCCAAGATACTTAAACTCCTCCACTTGGGGCAGGACCTCATCCCCGACCCAGAGGGTGCATTCCACCATTGTCCGACTGAGAACCATGGCCTCGGACTTGGAGGTACAGATCTTCATCCGCTGCTTCGCACTCAGCTGCGAATCGCTCCAATGAGAGCTGGAGGGCCCGACTTGATGAAGCCAAAAGGACAACATCATCCGCAAAGCAGAGATGATATCCGATGGCCACCGAACCAGAACCCCTCATCGCCTCGACTGCCTAGAAATTCTGTCCATAAAATTATGAACAGAATCGGTGACAAGGACAGCCTTAGCGGACTCCAACTCCCACCGGAAACGAATCCGGAGCTGCTGTTACTAATACGGACCAAACTCTGGCTCCGTGATACAGCGACCGAATAGCAGAGTAAACGGATCCGAACGCCCAGACTCTCGAGCACGCCCCACAAGATCTTTCGAGGGACACGGTCAGCCTTCTCCAAATCCACAAAGCACATGTGGACAGATTGGGCAAACTCCCTTGCCCCTCCAGAATCCTGTGGAGCGTATAGAGTTGGTCAAGAGTGCTGCGCCAGGGCCGAAAACCACATTGTTCCTCCTGAACTGAGGTTCGACTATCGGTCGGATCCTCCTCTCTCTAGTACCCTGCAGACTTTACCAGGTAGGCTGAGGAGGTGTAATTTCCCGATAATTGGAACACACCCTCCGGTCCCCCTTCTTAAAAATTGGGACCACCACCCCAGCTTTGCCAATCCAGAGGTACAGCCCCGATGACCCCGCGATGTTGCAGAGACGTGTCAGTCCAAGACAGTCCTACAACATCCAGAGTCCTGAGGTATTCCGGGCGGATCTCGTCCAACCCCGGAGGCCTCGACCACCGAGGAGCTTTTGACAACCTCAGTGACCTCCACTCCAGTGATGGGCGGACCCTCACCCGAACCCCAGGGTCTTCCTCTTCCACGGAGGGCGTGTTGGTGGGATTGAGAAGGTCCTCAAAGTATTCCCTCCACCTCTCAACAACATCCCCAGTCAAGGTAAGCAGCTCCCCACCTCCACCGTAGAACAGTGTTTGTGAAGAACTGCTTCCCCCTCCTGAGGCGTCGGATGGTGGCTCCAGAACCTTTTTGAGGCCAACCGATAATCACTCTCCAGGCCCTCACCGAACTCCTCCCACGCCCGAGATTTTTGCATCTGCGACGGCCTCGGCTGCAACACGTTGGCCTGCCGGGTACCCGTTTGCTGCCTCAGGAGTCCCACAGGCTAATAAAACCCGATAGGCCTCTCCTTCTTCAGCTGGGCGGCCCCTTCACCGCAGGTGTCCACCACCGGGTTCGGGGATTACCGCCACGACAAGCACCGGCGACCTTACGGCCACAGCTATGGGCTGCCGCCTCAGCAATGGAGGCACTGAACATGGCCCATTCAGATTCCATGTCCCCGCCTCCTCCGAACGTGGTTGTAGCTCTGCCGGAGGTGGGAGTTAAAGGCCTCTCGGACAGGGGCTCCTTAAACGCTCCCAGCAGACCCTGATTACACGCTTGGGCCTGCCAGGTCTGGAAGGCAACCTCCCACCACCACGGCCAACTCACCACCAGGTAGTGATCGTAGACAGCTCAGCTCCTCTCTTCACCCGAGTGTCCAGGAACATATGGTCGCAAGTCCGATGCGACACGACTACAAAGTCAATCATCGACCACTGACCTAGGGGTGTCCTGGTGCCAAGTGCACTTATGGACACCCTTATATGTTCGAACATGGTGTTCGTGATAGACAAACTATGACGAGCACAGAAGTCCAACAACGACACACCATTCGGATTCAGACTGGAGAGGCCGTGCCCACGATCACACTCCTTCCAGGTCA
>CM045742.1:11690000-11692500 GCA_024760905.1 Plotosus lineatus
GTCTATCTATCCGTCTGTCTGTCTGTCTGTCTATCTATCTATCTATCTATCTATCTATCTGTCTATCTATCGATCTAGCTAGCTATCTGTCTGTCTGTCTGTCTATCTATCTATCTATCTATCTATCTATCTATCTATCTATCTGTCTATCTGTCTGTCTGGTTGTCTGTCTGTCTGTCTGTCTGTCTATCTATCTATCTATCTATCTATCTATCTATCTATCTATCTATCTGTCTGTCTGTCTGTCTGTCTGTCTATCTATCTATCTATCTATCTATCTATCTATCTATCTATTTTGCCTTTCCCCAAACCATGAGCTTGTGTGCGTTTTGAGCACACACCATATTTCTAATAGTAGCAGTGGTCAGTTTGACCATCCAGTTTTTCTTCTCCTTCTTCTTCATCTTCTTGAAAAAAAGACTAAAATGCAAATAGTAAAATAATGCACTTTACCTTTGATAAACCCTCGTTTTGACTGTTCTTTAAAAAACAGAGCAGACTTATTCCACTTTACTCCAATCTAATTGAGCAAATCAGAAATTGAGTTCAGTGTTTATTTTTCATAAATTCAGTTTCATACCGTGGTATTTGGAGTAATGTTTGTGATTCTCTGTAGCAAAACAAATATAAATGTGTATTATGTAAGAATATGTGAACTTCACACACACAAAAAAAGAAGAAATCTAACTATGTAAGTATTAATTTTGAAGTTATTTGGGGAAAGGTAAATGCATGCACTTTTATGCAAAATTAAAAAAGTACCCTATGCGAATGACACTGTAAATAAAAACATTGCATGAAATAAATTTTGTATTGAATCCAGGTTTGGACTCTGTTTTTATTTGACAGAACACATACACACATCACCTCTCGTTGCTTGGCAACAAACCATGCACCTCCATTCCGATGGCTTCTCTTTGACCTTTCACCTCTTTGGTTGACTGAAATGTTTTATTGTCTGATGGACCGTACATGGTACTGAATGTACTAAATTCTGAAGAGTTTTATTTGGAGACTGAGAGGTGTTAATGGACCTTGTATGAGGTCAGCAAGGTCAAAGAGGATGCGACCTTTTAGGGGGTAAAGAGAGAAAGAAAGCAGGAGCGGTGAACGTTGAACTTTGCCCTGCTTCGCACTAGCATGACTCCTGAGCATGCGAGAAGCTAGAGCTACTCGAACATTCCGTACAGTTTATGCAGCATGCCGAGAAGCAATGAACTTCCTTCCCATAATATACATGTCTACGTACAAGGCCGGTGTTGCGAATGTTGTATTCGTGTTCCAAGCATGGTGCAGCGCATGGTAAAAACGGTGGCGCGCATGAGTCTATGGCACGAGTGTCCATGTCACTGCCTTGGGAAGTAGCTTGCATGCTTCGTTCCCCTTCCTCTCCATCTGTCTTCTTTTTTCCCCCCCGTCGTGCTCGTTTGGTGTATTAATATGATTTTTTTCCTTGTTGTTTGTCGTTGTTGTTTTTTCTCTTCTTTATGTGTTTAGAAGCCCAGCGAGCGAGCCGAAGCAGACAACCAACAGAGTCAGTGTGTGTTATGAACCATGGTGTGCCAACCACTATGTGTGTCAACCATAAAGCCACCTCTCCCACCTGATAGTGCTGTGGCGTGTGTGTCTGTACGCATGTGGATGTAGGTGCGTGAGGGACGTCTTTGAATGAGCGCGAGTGCGTCCAGTAGAGCAGTATTATTTCTGAGTGACAGTCCTGAACTCAGCGTAGATGTAGCACAGTAGCACAGAGAACACTATTGTCCTTCAGCCGTATTATATCTATCTATCTATCTATCTATCTATCTCTCTGTTCTGTGACTGATTATTGTGGTGTCGTACTGTGTGAAGTGTGAAGTGCTTATTGCTTTCGTGTTATGTACGTACACATCAGTGTGTGTGTGTGTGTGTGTGTGTGTGTGTGTGTGTATTGATGTTGTAATGTATGTAGTGCTTTTGTGTGCTGATGCTTCTAAAACGTGACCTTTTTTTTTTTTTTTTTTTTTTTGCTATTTTAATGTTAATATTTTAAATATTTAGATATGTAGCCTACAGTCATGTCCATGTAGAAAAAAGCATAAAGCAAAGAAATACTTTTTGTACTCATATAGCAATTATACTATATATTGTAGTCAATACATTTGCACTGTTTGCACCTGTTCACCTGTTTCTTTATCCAGAAAAGATAACAGTCGGAAACTCTAAGCTTGTAATTCTCTATTATAAAGTGAATAATCCTATTGGTTGACCAAACGCCGAGGACTAAACATTATATACACTGCTTAGCTGTATTAAAAAAAAAAAAAAAAAAAAAAAAAAAAGAAAATTGGCCACACGAATATGTGACTTGCTTACAGCGTGTAATCAGCATCATAAGCACCATAATGTTTATTTCCATAAAGTCATTCGTTGATTTTCTGAACTGCTTAATCCTAATTAGAGTCGCGGGGAGGCTGGCGCCCATCTCAGTTGACTCTGGGAGAGGGCAGAGTACACCCTG
>CM045742.1:11697500-11712500 GCA_024760905.1 Plotosus lineatus
ATTACTTTTGGAAACTGAAGTAATTGTGACACAAAAGTGGTTGCATAGAGAGCATTTACATTTAACATAAAATACATTAACAGTGGCAGTGGATAAAAAAAGAGGACATCACCTCTGGCATTCTTAGGTGTTTCTAGCTGTAGTAATACAACTGACTCTGGGAAAAGGTGTGTAGAGAGGAGAGAAGGATGGAGATAAAACAAAATTGCACATGTACTGTATATGGGTGAGATGGACAAAGAGAGCCAGACAGAGAGAGAGAGAGCGAGAGAGAAGAGAGAGAGAGAGAGAGAAAGAGAGATCTTTGTGGGTAAATAATCAGTCTGCACCATAAGCTTAAAAGTGATCAGTTTTCTAAACATTATGTAAAAAAAAAAAAATCTGAAACAGAACAAGACATCAAAAGACAAGCAAATTAAAAAAAAAATTAAAACCTTTTTAAATGTTATTTAGCTTCCAACATCGTCAGTTTTCTTCACACTGCAAAGTGCTAAGGAATGTCCTGCTCCACAGCCAATCAGGAGACCTCGGACATTTTTGAGATCTGGGATTTGCTGTGGTTGAATGACATCACAAAGAGAGCCATCTCCACACATTCCATGTTCATTCCAGCCCCAGGAAAAGACCCGATTTCCTAAAAAGATAGATAATTTCAAATGATGTTCAACAAGAAGTGCAACTTCTTGTAACTTATAAAACGTTCTTTTTTGAAAGGTTTTTACATAGAAACTTTACAAAAGATTCTAAAATATGGTGGAATGTCCTTAACCCTAGAAGTGCCCAATGTTAAAGCTCAAAATGACATGCATTTTAAGTGAAATTACCTCCCTATTTGATACTGAATGCAGAAACTGCCAAATAAATAGCATAATATAAGATTACATGCTATATGAAGATTATATAAAGGCCTTTCCAAAAAATTTTTAAAAGGAAAAACAAAGCAGATTTTTTTTCTGGCTTTGGCACTGCCAGGGAAGACAGATTTATTTTCATTTCATTTACAGCATTTGGCAGATGCTCTTTTCTACGTGGCAGTGGTGGCTGAGTGGTTAATGCGATGCGTCACTAATTCAAAGGTCAGCAATCCAATCCACACTGTCACCACTGTTGGGCCCTCGAGCAAGGCCCTTAACTATCAAATGCTCAGTTATATAAAAAAAATATATATAATTGTAAGTCACTCTGGGTAAGCGCATCTGCCAAATGCTGTAAATGAAAAATGTCATGTCCATTACCATATAAATACCAGATAATAATAAAGTCCAGCTGAGGGCAAGCAACAGCCAGTTGACTCTAATCTAACATAACCATTGGAATCTGACGCAATTACAAACAATGCCTTTGTGACTCTTAATGGAAATAAATGCTATGTAGCTGCATTAGTCTGTTGAAAAACCCCCATGACAATTAGACAATTACGTGTTGTAACCAAGGCTAAAGGTGGTCACTCACTTATTTGATGAACCACTTAACTCTAATACAAATGTCGCGGGGAGGCTGTGCCGGGCTCAGCCGACACTGTACGAAGATGAGTTACACCCTGAACAGCTCACCAAACCATAACAGGGTAGCAGAGACAACCATTCACAGTCACATCTACACCAAGAGGTTCAGCCAATTATCCTAATGTATATGTCTTTAGATGGGGGAATGGGTGGCCTGTAAGAAACCCACACAAGCATAAGGAAAAACATGCAAACTCAGAAACACCCAAGCCTGGGACTCAAACCCAGTGCCCTTCTTGCTGTGAGATGGACATGCTAACCTCTACGCCAACGTGCCCCTCAAGAGTCCAACAAAATATATTTCAAGTTTCTTTCCTTCTTTCTCTTTTTTGGCCGAGCAGTGTAGAATATATGAATAATAGTAAGAGAGACCAAAAAAAAAAAAAATTTTTTTCCTGAAACAAATGCAAAAGGAACTCTTAATACTAACAATTGACTTGAAATGTTCAAAACTCAGGCTTCTTGACTGATCACTACTGAAAAGTTGAAAATTCTGTGAGACTGAACACCTCTGTTGACGATCCCATTTGCTACGGGTTTCAGCCCCTTTGGGAGAACTTACAACCATCTTTGGACGAAAAAGCAATTACAAAAGAGTGTACTCTTCGATTAACATTGAGATACGTTTTCTGTACACTATACATTCCCAGCAGTTTGCAACAAATAAACAAAAAAGCATAATGATATCAAAAACTGTCAACACAATAATTCATTATACAGTCGGCCCCCAATTTACGAAATTAATCCGTTCAAGAGCCCCTTTCGCATTGCGGGGATTTCGTAAGTAGGGGTCACATCTTACACGTTAAACGCCTAATTCGTTCCAAGGCTCCAGTCCTAGGACTGGATAAACCCCATAAACCCTTTAAAAATGATAAAAGTACACCAATTTTGTATGAAATATGTGTTAAAACTAAAAGAAAATGATTTATTAAACAATTAAACCATTTTCTTAACATATTAAACCATTTTATTAACATATTTATTAAACATTTTTATTAACACACACACACACACACACACACACACACACACTTTCTCTCTCTCTCTCTCCAGCTCCTTCTCTCACGGGCGCTGCGGGCCACACCCACAAGACGTGGTCAAAGCGCATTCCCTGCTTGACAAACTCAACTTTAATTTGATTCCTTGATGGATCGGGATGTTAGATAAGCTCAAATGCACCCACATTTATTAAACATTTAAACTGAATTAAACAACTTTAAAAAACTAAAAACTAAAGCGTCATTCCTTCTCTCTCTCTCTCTCTCTCTCTCTCTCTCTGTCCCGCGCGTGCACGCGTGCGCTGCAGGCCACGCCCAGAAGACATGAATTCAAAGCGCATTCCCTGCTTGACCATTTACGGAAACAAAACAACTTAAAAACTAAACTAAAAACTAAAACGTTATTCCTTCTCTCTCTCTCTCTCTCTCTCTCTCTCTCGTGCGCGCACTGCGGGCCACACCCACAGTGCGCGCAGTGCGGGCCACTGCGGGCCACACCCACAAGACGTGAATTCAAAGCGCATTCCCTGCTTGACAAACTCAACTTTAATTTGATTCATTGAGGGATCGGAATTCCAGATGAGCTCAAATGCGCCCACATTTACTAAACATTTACTGAATTAAAACAACTAAACTAAAAACTAAAGCGTTAAGCTTCCTTCTGTCTCTATCTGGGAGGCCAGCGAGAGCAATTTGCGCGTCGTTTGAATTTTGAATTTCTTTTCACAAGAGGGGGTTGTTTCGTATTTCGGAGACGGAAACTCAGGAAAATGTTTTTCGTAATCCGGGGATTTCGTACAAAGGGGTCTTTGCAAATTGGGAGCTGACTGTATCTAGTTCAGGGGTGTCAAACTCGTGCCAGAAAGGGCCATGTGGCGGCAGGTTTTTGTTTCAACTAAGCAGCAGCACACCTGACTTTGCTCATTTAATCAACTCATCTGAGTGTTCAGGCAGCTGATTGGTCAATCTGTGTGCTCTGTACAGAGACTGACCAATCGACTGCCTAAACATTCAGCTCAGTTGATTAAATGAGCAAAGTCAGGTGTGCTGCTGCTTGGTTGAAACAAAAACCTGCAGCCACATGGCCCTTTCTGGCACGAGTTTGACACCCCTGATCTAGTTAATTTGTTGATCCGCCAAGATTCCAAATTATGCTAACTTAGCAATAAAACTTTAGCATTTGCATCAAACAAAAACCTAGTCTATCAAGCAAAGTTCTCTCGACTATTGCCTTTCCAATAAGTATTTCTGATTTAAAATTATGGGAGAATTTCTTTCCTTGATGGGTGACTACAGTGCGCACTCTTTGGGTGTACTGAAATTATAATTCTTCATTCAGTCAACAAAAGCAGACAAAAGTTCTTGATTATTTTAGTTTTCTTAAGTGTTAAGGTTTTGGAGTTGCTAATATATGAAATATTCAAGTATTAAAGCAATAAACAATATGCAGCAAATTAATATTAATAAATAACAAATAGCTCATTTCACAGCAACATTTTAATAGCTTTTAAATGCTACTATTGAATCAAGTCGTAAAATTGACCTGGTTTTCACTATTTAAATTATAAAACTGTTTGTTTGAGTGAAAGGGCAGCACAGTGGTTAGCATGTCCGCATAACAGCAAGAAGGTTCTGTACTTGAGTCCCAGGCTTGAGTGTTTCTGTGTGGGGTTTGAATGTTTCCTCCAACAGTCCAAAGACACGTGCATTAGACTGATTGGCTGTTTCAAACTACCCCTGGGTGTGAAAGGTAGTATAACCCAAGTATGGTTGGGTATGTTTTAACCCTACAATGTTCAAGTGAACAAGGTTCAGGATGTAAAAAGGAGTGAATTCTTAGTAATAATGGCACTCCAACACAAAAAGGTTTACTGCTTATCACTTTCATTTACAATTAACCTCATATATTGTAACTCTGGAGCTATTCAGCAGGCTTATTTAATGAATGAATTCATTATTAATTAACGTCCAAAAAAGCCCTGCATTCTCTCTATATGCATTACTTCTTAAAAACTGCAGATATTTTTATGTAAGGGTTGAATAAAATTCATCAAACTGAGATTCATATATATGAATATAAATGTATCACATATCAGTAGAAAAAGCACTTATACTCCTCTTGTAAATAACTACAACTATCCTTCTGTAATCCAATTGTCTCTCATTAACACACTGAAGTAGACTGGACACACAGCCTCCGAGTTCATCCAGCTGGTAGGCGTGGTCCAGGCTGCGCCACCATGGAAACATGTGCGACGGCGACACGTGCCATGGTAACAAAGTTATATAATTGCCTGATTGCCATGGAAACCTGAAGTGAGCTTGCTTTTCTCAAGGGGAGACTAGTTTTCTCTAATATCTCACTCTCAGTGTTCATTTCACACTCCGCAAAATGACGTGTATCAAAACACAAATACCGCATGTCGATTCATGTTTCTCTGGCAACAAAGTCCGTGGGAAAAAAAAAAACATTTGCTTATGGACTATGTGTTCCAATCCTATGTATGGATTATGTAACATTATGTATATATATATATATATATATATATATATATATATATATATATATATATATATTAGTCATAAGGTATTATTAGCAATTAATTCTGAAAGGATTACACACTCACTCTGGGAGCAAGAGGAACCAAGGAGCACATTTCATTCAGCTGCTGAAAGGATGTGCACTGCCGTTGCCATAGAAACAAATATATTGACCATAATATACTATACATAATATACTAATCTTCAATAACAGCAAAAAAAAAAAAAAGTCTTCCCATGCACATCAAATTATTGGTGGTATAGACAAGTTTCAGTAATATATCAAAAGTATCTCACTTAAGATTATGGTAAAATGACATATGAACAACAACAAAATGTGCAGTGCAATTATCTTAACATATTTTAAACTTGAAAGAAAAACCTTCGACAAACAAATACAGTACAGGGATCCCTCACTTTCTGCTGTTATTTGGGACCAAGATCCCCCACGATAACGGAAATCCACAAAGTAGGATCACCCCCCCGAATGACGTATATGTACATGTATGTGTATATCAATAAATACATATTCAATGCTATAAATGCTTATAGTAATAATTAGACATCAAAATATAAATACAAACAAAGACGCACGCACACAGATGCGCACATCACAAAAAAAAAAAAAAAAAAAAAGTATTTTGATGGGAGATTTTGGGCTGTTTTTTTGTTTTGTGTTTGTTTAGGGTTTTTTTTTTTTTTGCATAATTGGCCTTGTTTTTGTGGCATTTTCCTTAGCCTTTTCGCCTTTTCTTCCTTAATTTCCTTATTTTTTTATTTCAATGAATATTTAAAATAAATAAATAATAAAAAAAAAAACCGCGATGCACTGAAGCCACATAAATTGAAGCGCGAAGTAGCGAGGGATCCCTGGACTGTTTTTTCAAACAAGCAAAATGACAAATATGGATTAGCTTAACCTACATAGCAAACTGAAATAATAGTAAAAAAGATGCTTTGAATGCAAAAAAAGGCTGGTTATGTAACAACAAATATAATATAACAATATTTTAAACTTATTCCATAACCTCTGATCGTATATGAACCCATAGATAATAGTAGATTATATGATCAGAGTTTTATATTCTATTTACCACATGCAACTTTATGGAAGAGCTGGTTACCATGGAACTAGCGCCAGCTGAGCCGGCAAATCACATTCACAATGAAACGAGTGGCATAACTTCTGTTTTATTCATACTCACTGGACTGTAAGAAATCAGGTATTTGTATCACTCATTCACTCATCCTTCTCATTTGCCGAACTGCATAAACCTACTAGGGTTGTGTGGAGGCTGAAGGCTATCTCAGCCAACACTGGTAGAAGGCAAGATACACTTTAAACAGGTTCTAAACCATTACAGGGCCAGCACACGTACAACCGATCACACTGACACCCATACCTATGATAACATGGAACAGCATGTTCTATTTGACCAATTAGCATAATGTGCATGTCTTTGGAGTGCGGGAGCTGGACTACTTGGAGAAAAAACCCATCCAAGCATGGGAAGAACATGTAAACTCCACACAGAAATATCAGAGCCTGGGACTCTTGCTGAGACTTGCTAAGCACTGCGCCACCATGCCAACCTGCATTTGCATCATTTAATTAAATTCTTGCTCGCTGTAGCTGTTTAGCATGTTAGACGTAGTTTGGGGTCTGGCAAACTGGTACACTGACCTCTTCTCTGGTCACTGGCATCAAGCAACATTGAGAACTGAACAGCTGTTCCTCAAAGCAGTCCAATAAAGTCATAATTAGTGGGAAAAAAACCCTGATTCATTTTTGAAAATACATTGTTACCAACAAATATTTAACGTTTTAATGCTGCTGCCTTTTGGGGGGAAACCATACAGAATGAATGGAAGAACCAGTTAGCTAGGTTAAGAATTACTACTGTACATTAATTTTACAACTGCAACCTACTAATATAAATATGAGGTGACATATTAGTAGGAGATAAACCAATCAAAATGCAGTATAACTTGTATCCAGAGGACATAGGAGACGGGTCCTAACTGTTGTTTGTGCTTATGCACCAAATGATAGTTCAGAATATCCACCCTTCCTGGAGGCTTAGGGAGTGTGTTGAAGAACATCCCCCCGGGGTCTCCCTCATTGTCCTGGGAGACTTCTACACCCATGTGGGAAACGACAGTATGACCTGGAAGAGTGTGATCCGTAGGTATGGCTTCTCCAGTCTGAACCGGAATGGTGTTTTGTTGTTGGACTTATGAGCTCATCACAGCTTCTCTATCACGAACACCATGTTCGGACAGAAGGGTGTCCATAAGTGCACTTGGCAAGAGACATCCTAGGCCACATATTCTGGACACTCAGGTGAAGAGAGGACCTGGTCTGTCAACCTATCACCACCTGGTGGTGAGCTGGCTCTGATGGCGGAGAAGGAAGCCTTCCACAGCTGGCAGACACAAGCGTGTAGTTAGGGTCTCCCCTGGGAACCAGTGGCAGTGTCTCCTGTCAGAAAAGTCTCACCTCCAGCACAGCATTCAACCACATTCAGAAGGAGGCAGGGGGAATGGAATCCAAACGGGCCATGTTTCATGCCTATATTGTTGAGGCAGTGACCCATAGCTGTGGCTGGAAGGTCATTGGTGCCTGTCATTGCAGTAACTCCCAAACCCAGTGGTGGACACCTGCAGTGAAGGGGGCTATCCAGCTGAAAAAGGAAGCTTATTGGGTCTTGTTGGCCTGTAGGACTCCCGAGGTCTATCTAACTATCGATGATGCAACATCTCGGCCGTGGAATGACTTTGGTGAGGGGCTGGAAAATAAAGCCGGTTGGTCGCGAAAAGGTTCCGGACCACCATCTGAACCCTCAGGATGGAGAAGCAGTTCTCCACAAATACTGTTTACAGTAGAAGTGCAAAGGCATGTGCAAGTGCAAGGGAAAGCTCTCAATTTACCAGTCGATCTACGTTCCAATCCTTACCTATGGTCACGAGCTTCGGGTAGTGACCATAAGAATAAGATTGCAGATTCAAGTGGCCGAAATGACCTACCTTCGCAGAGTGGCGGGGCTCTCCCCTTAGAGAGAGTGTGAGAAGCTCAGCCATCCAGAAGGAGCTCGGAGTAGAACCGCTGCTCAACCGCATTTGAAGTGGCTTGGACATCTCCCTGGTGTGGTGTTTCGGGCATGTCCAACCGGGAAGAGACCCCAGGGTAGACTCAGAACATGCTGGAGGGATTATGTTTCTCAGCTGGTCTGGGTACGCCTCGGTGTCCCCCTTGGAAGATCTGGAGGAAAAGGTAAGGGAGCGGGACATCTAGACCTCATTTCCCACACGACCCTACCCCGGATTAACCCGAGGAAGATGATGATGATTGTATGGATAGAACAACTGTAGATATTGATTTAATATGTTGTTATTTTTAGTAATTCCCCCACGAGTAACAAACCATAGAGTAGACTGGACAACATTTTGTCCAGGCAGCATTGGTTGAACCTTAATGAAACCACCAACAGGTGGTTGTATAAGACCCTGGCATACCCCTGCCTTTCAAGAGTCTAGCAAGTGGGAAGACTGGACTCCCTATGTATCCCATCATCCCCACTCCCTTGTGTTGACATGGAAGCAGATCCGCAGATCCACCCAGGCCAGGTAGTAAGGTCGAATGTGATAAAATGATTACGATGCAAATGGCTTTAAAAGTTTTCTTAAGTGTGCTCTTTTTATTTGAAGCACATCTTTGGACCTCTTCAGAATCCCCAGACACAAGTGACGCTAATGTGAACAATACAAGATACATCATTTTCTTAGCTGCTAATTAGGGTCGTAGGAAGGGTGGGGCCCATCTCAGTCAACTCTGGGTGAAGACATTTAACATTAAGCTCACACCTAGGGTTACTTAGGGACAACCAATCAGCCTACAGTGCATGTTTTTGGACCGTGTGAGGAAACCAGAGTACCCAGGGGAAACCAATCAAACATGAGGAAAAAAGCAAACCCTATGCAGAAATGCCCCAAATGGGGACTATTTTTCAAAGTATATTATTCTCAACAGGTGTGTGTAACAAAAGGAAGTGAGTCACATGAGGTATGACTTGAGCTCAATGATTAAGAGACCTTTTTTGAGGATGCTCCACTGAATGACACAGGAAATCATCCCTTCCTGCGACCATTAAACTGTGCAACTCCTCCATAAAATAACAACATCTACTGTTTACACTTGCAATTTGCACTACATTTACCATCTACTGTTTGTCATATTACATGTACATATGACTCACTGGCAGAGCTCATTCTGTACTTGCTTACATAGATATTGGTAAACTCTAATTTTAGACGTGTGTGTGTATGTGGATATATATATATTTCATTTTTAAAGGTTTTATGGGGTTTATCCAGTCCAAAGACTGGAGCCTTGGAAGTAATCAGGCGTTTAACATGTGAAATGTGACCCCTACTGACGAAATTCCCGCATTACGAAAAAGGCGCTGGAACGGATTCATTTCGTAAGTCGGGGGCCGACTGTGTGTGTGTGTGTGTGTGCATATATGTATATATATATGCACACACACACACACACACACACAGTGCCCTCTATAATTATTGTGTTAAAAGCTTTAAAATAATAAATTCAATTTTTATTGAAGAAGCTATTCTCACACTGAAAATTGTAGAAAAATGTAACCTTCAACTGAAGTCAACTTTAAGGGGAAAAAATTCCCGACTAAGAAATAATTATTTTTCATAAAATTACCAGTTCCACAATTGTTGGCACCCTTAACATGTAATTGAAGTATTTCTGTCATTTCTACAGTAGTTTACAAAGTTGATCAGCATATCTAGGAACATTTAACTAATAATTCATCACTTGCTGGTTCCCTGGGGTATGACAATGATGTGACACAGAGGCGATTTATTTTTTTCGCTCTTCAACATGATAAAGACAACAGGAATACAACCTACACATGTCAGGCATTGGCTACAAGAAAATAGTTTCTTGCCTCAACCTGCCATATCTACTGTCAGAGGAATCGTTAAATGACTGGAACAGTGGTAAACAAGCCTGGATGAGGACGCAATGTTATTCTGACACCACACACACAGTGAGGAGGATGGTAAGAGAAATAAAAAGTTCTCCAAAGCTCACTGTTAAAGAATCACAATAAATGGTAGCATCTTGGGATCACAAAGTCTCCAAAACAGCCTTCAGGCACCATCTACATGCCAACAAGCTGTTTTGGAGGCATGCAGGGAACAGAACCTTTTCTAACTCACAATCATAAACGCAAACATCTGGAGTTCCTAAGCGGAACTGGGATTTTAACTGGGACAGAATGCTTTGGTCAGATGAGACCAAAATAGAGTTTTTTGGCAACAAACACAAAAAATGAGTATGCAGAAAAGCACCTCATGCCCACTGTGAAGTATGGGGGAGGATGTTGTGGGTCCGTTTCTCTCACAGAGGCCTTGTAAGGCTGCATGACATCATTATTTCTTTGAAATATAAGGGCATTTTAAATAAAAATCTGGTGGCCTCTGCCTGAAAACTGAAGATAGGTTGCCACTCAGTCTTTAAGCAAGATAATGAACCTAATCATGTGGCTAAATCTACACAGAAATGGTTCACCAGACACTGAATCATGCTCCTCCCATGGCCTGCTCAGTCCCCAGACCTTAACCCAGTGCTTCTCAAATAGTGGGGATGCTGAGGGGGGCGCGTGTGACCCAGGAGAACATGCTTTTTTTCCCGCCGTACTACAAGAAAGTGTAATTGCACATCCACTCCAGTAGTTGGCAGTGGCGCCCTCATTGCCCATTGTGCGCTGTTGTTGCACTGAAGACCAAGTACAGGTCCCAGCTAAACATTGAGCAGGAGCTGAGAGTTGCAGTGTCATGCTTCAAACCTCGCTTTGAGAAGCTGTGCACTGCAAAACGTGCTCATTGTAGCCATTAATCTTGGCTTCCTCATTTTGAGAAAAAAAAATCAGCACAAATTGTTCTATTTGTTCTTGTTTTGTAGGTTAAAGTGTTTATATATTGTGCTCCTGAGTTAATGTTTCTGAAGTCAATTTGAATTAATTATTTATTGATTTTATTTTCAGCAGCAAATGGTGTGGTAAGTTTGTCAAAAATTTAACAAGGATATTATTATTTTTAAATTTAAGGCAAATTGATGCACTTTCTTTTACAGACTAATAAAAAATGTTAAAAAAGTTATTCTTGTAAGTTGAACTATATCTCTTTCTTTTTGTTTTATTTATGTTAACAAGGATACGATATAATGAAGAGATATACCTGTAACTATATTATAGAAAAAAGTTATAATTTATAGTTGCGGCGGAAAGTGGGTGGTGGGGGGGGCGCGAATTGTTTTCTTCTTGCTAGGGGGGGCGTAACAGAAAATAATTGAGAAGCACTGCCTTAACCAAACATTGAAAACCTGTGGAGTGAGCTGAAGAGGAGTGTATAGAGGAGAGATAGTAACTCGAGCACACATCTTTCCTTCTTCTTGAGCTAAAATATTTTCTGCTTCCTCCTTGACTTTGAGGGAAAAAGTAAAACAAGAGTGCCACTAGTTATGGAGGGCAGTGTGTGCGTGTATATATGTATGTGTGCACCTAAAACACACACACATACACACACACATATTTCATTTCATTCATTTCATTTCATTTATTTATTAATGACCACACAACCAAGTTGGTGGAATTTGCTGTCGGTACAGCACTCAGCTATGACAAAAGTTACAAAGGACATTAACAACACACATCATACAACAAAGACAGCACACATGAAAACAAATGATTACAAACATTTCCATAACAACTACAGTAATAATAGACAACAAAAAGACAGACAAGGCTGTAATGTACATTCAGTGCAAAGAGTTCAGAGTCCTTATGACTGTAGGGAAAAAAACTGTTCTTGAAACGGGATGTTCTGGTGGGAAGAGATCGATATCGCCTCCTAGAGGGCAGCGGTTGAAACAAATGATTGGCAGGGTGAGAGGGATCAGAGGTGATTTTTTTGTGCTCTTAAGATTGAGCGTTTATGATAAATTGATCAGACTGATGAAAGGGGGGTGCCAATGATCCTGGATGATTTATTGACGATGTGCTGTAGTTTTTTCTGTGAGTTGCTGTCTAGGCTGCCATACCAAACTGTTATGGATGAAGTGAGAGTGCTCTCAATGATGGCGGAGTAGAAATGGAGGAGATTTGTTTTCACTCTGAATTTCTTGAGCTGTCTCAGGAAAAACAGTCTTTGGTGGACTTTTTTGTGAATGTAGTCTGTGTTAGTGTTCCATTTTAGTGTATTGTTTATGTGAGTGCCGAGAAATTTGAAAGAGTCAATTATGGCTATGGGTTCATTAGAGATGTGAATGGGAGTTTTGAGTGAGGCTGTGTGCCTGAAGTCAATTATTAGTTCTTGTGTTTTGGATGGGTTGAGCTGGAGATTGTTTTCTTGGCACCAGGAGACAGCTTGGGCTGCTTGTTGGTCGTTCTGGTGTTCATTATCCATAGTTATGAGTCCAATGATAGTAGTGTCGTCTGCATACTTAAAAATGGAAACTGAACTGTGATGGGATGTCATATGGTTTGTGTCCAGAGAAAAAAGCCATGGTGAGAGGACGCAACCCTGGGGGACACCTGTGCTGAGGGTCAGAGGTCGAGATGAGAGGCTACCCATCTTAACCCTTTGTTGCCTTTTCCATAGGAAGCTCCATAACCAATGGCGTAGACAGGGGTCAATGTTCATGTCCGTCAGTTTATTGAAGAGGTTGACCAGGTTTATTGTGTTAAAAGCAGAACTGAAATCAATGAAAAGGATACGGGCATAGCTGTTAGGAGACTCAAGGTGCTGTAAGATGTGGTAGAGGGCCAGGTTGACGGCATCCTCAACAGACCTGTTGGCACGGTAAGCAAATTGATGAGGGTCGAGCAGGGGGGTAGTGGATGCCTTCAGATGATTAAGGATGATGCGTTCAAACGACTTCATGACCACGGATGTTAGGGCGATTGGTCTGTAGTCGTTGAGACATGAGATCTTTGATGATTTTGGGACAGGGATTATGGATGAACCCTTGAAACACAGTGGAACTGTACCGTGGCGGAGGGAGGTATTAAAGATGGAGGTGAATATTGGGGCCAGTTGAGCTGCGTAGTACTTAAGAACAGCAGGGGTGATCCCGTCTGGGCCAGCTGCTTTCCTCTTGTTATTTTTCTTAAAGATGTTCCTGACCTCTTCCTCCTGGATGTGAAATGAGGGGTGTGGGAGGGGGTGAGGGAGGGGATAGGGGGGACTGGGGACTGTTCAAACCTCCCATAGAACTCATTGAGTTTGTTTGGAAGGTCCATATCAATGTCAGATGAAATGGAGGGGTTTTTTTTGTAATCAGTCATGTCCTTTAGTTTTTTCCATACATATCGGGTATTGTTTGATGTGATCTGATGTTCCAGCTTTATTGCATAGTTTGATTTAGCTTTCCTGATTGCAGACCTCAATTGATATTTGTCAGTGGTGTATGACTCCTTGTCTCCGCTGAGGAAAGCAGAGTTCTTTTTCTTGCGTATGAGTAAGATATCTTTTGTAAACCAAGGTTTGTTATTACTGTATGCCTCCACAGTTTTTGTTGGGATACACAGATCCACGCAGAAGTTGATGTATGACGTTACCACGTCCGTAAGCACGTCGAGGCAGTTCTCACCTGTACTGAATACATCCCAATCAGTGCATTCAAAACAGCCTTTCAAAGTCTCAACGGCTGCCCTGGACCAGGACTTAACTGTTTTGGATGTGGAGTTTGTGGATTTAAGTTTTTGTTTGTATTTCGGGATGAGGAGCAGCAGCATGGCGTGGTCGGACGTTCCGAGCGGAGCCCTTGGGAAAGCTCGGTAAGCATCACTGATGGTGACGTAGAAATGGTCCAGTGTATTAGTGCCTCTGCTAGGACATGTGACCTGTTGAATATAGTTGGGGAGTTCGGTGGACAAGTTGGTATGATTAAAGTCACCGAGCACAGTGACTACTGCGTCGGGATGAGAGTTTTCAACGGTCGATATGTAGGTTGCGAGCTCCGTGATGGCGAAGTTGGCGTTAGCCGATGGCGGGATGTAAACGCCAATCAGTATAACGGAGGCAAATTCTCTCGGGAGGTAGGCGGGTCTGCATTTCACGCTGATGTATTCCAATTGTGGTGAACAAGTAGTGTTTAATACAGTCGTGTTGCTACACCAGCGTTGGTTAATCAAGAAACAAATTCCACCACCTTTAGTTTTTGTAGATAGCTTGACTGACCTGTCGGCACGGTAGAGTGAGAAGCCGGGCAGGGTTACCGCCTGGTCTGGCACGGTGTGGTCGAGCCAGGTCTCGGTCAGGCAGATGGCAGAACAGTCTTTGTAATCCTTATTTTGGAGAAGAAGGAAGAGTTCGTCAATTTTATTTCTGATAGATCTCACGTTTGTCAGCAACAGAGCCGGTAAAGGTGGCCGGTATGGCCGCTTCCTGAACCCGGAAAGGACGCCAGCTCGTCGCTTCCTCCTGTCTCGCTTGCGTCTCCAGGAGGTCGGATATCCAGATGAGTTGTTCATTTCTAGAATTTCCGCAGGTAGCGATGAGATCATGGATGAAACAGTCGCTGATGAGTTAGCTCTAAGGGATAGTAACTCCCAACGAGTGTATGTGAGAAGACATTCCGACTTTGTAACATAAAACATTGACAAAAGTGCAAGACATAGAAGCAGAGCTTGTGCCGGGGTGAGCCTCACAGCCGCCATCTTGTTCCTCTTGTTGCTCTTAGGAATATATATATATATATATATATATATATATATATATATATATATATATACACACACACACACATACTAGTCCTTCTCAAAAAATTAGCATATTGTGATAAAGTTCATTATTTTCTGTAATGTACTGATAAAAATTTAACTTTCATATATTTTAGATTTATTGCACACCAACTGAAA
>CM045742.1:11717500-12005000 GCA_024760905.1 Plotosus lineatus
GTCTTTTATGTGAAAAATACCGAAATCATCAAAAGAAGCTTTACCACAACTTTATCGACTTCAAAAAGGCATTTGATCGGGTCTGGCATGGTGCGTTGTGGCATACAATGAAAAAGCAAGGTGTCGGAAAAAACATGACAAAACTAATACAACAGCTATATGAGAATGCAAGAACATCAGTCCTTACTGGAGAAATTTATTGCGACTGGTTCACATCAACTGTAGGAGTTCGACAAGGCTGCATCCTCTCGCCCACTTTGTTTAACCTGTTTCTTGAAAGAATTATGGCTGATGCTTTGGAAAATTATGTACAAGGCCCGAGTTGTGGAGGAAGAACTGTGCACAATTTACGGTTTGCAGATGACATAGACCTTATCGCTGATACAGAAGATGAATTGAGAACAATCACTGCAAGACTGGATGCAACAGCGCGCAGCTATGGCATGGAAATCAGCAGTGAGAAAAGCAAATTGATGGTCACAGGAAGAGGTGAGGTGGGTCAGATTACTGTGTCTCTCAATGGAGAAGATCTTGAACAAGTGAAAAGATTCAAGTACTTGGGCTCAATGATCACTGAAAAGACCACAAGCGAAGATGAAGTGAAATATAGAATTGGTGCAGCAACGAGTACTCTGGCAAAGATGGAAAAAATCTGGAAAGCAAGAAACCTCAATGTAAGACGGAAGATTCGACTCATGAATGCAATGGTTACCAGTATTCTGATGTATGGTTGTGAAAGCTGGACAACAACAGAGAAAATATGGAAGAAGATTGAGGCGTTTGAAATGAAGTGCTACCGCCGGCTGCTTGGTATCTCTTGGAGAGACAAAAGATCAAACAAATTTGTGTGGGACAAGATACAGGTAATTTGTGGCAACAGCTTCCATGAAAGATTTATGGCAGTTGTGATGCGGAGGAAATTCACCTTCTTTGGTCACCAAGTGAGACGAAATGCCATGACGAAATGGCTGATTCAAGGAACCATCAATGGAACGAGATATCAGGGGAGACCTCAATGATTATGGCTGGATGATACTTTGGATTGGTCTGGTATTAAGAGCTTAGCCAGACTTTGCCATCTTGCAGAAGACCGACTCAAGTGGCGAGAGACAGTGAAACAATGGGTGCACCAATGGTCTAATCGACTACGGTTTCAATGATGATGATGTTAACCCCAAGCATCTGTCAGGTCATATTTAGAGTCAAAAGCAGTAACATTGTTCTCCTACTAGGATCACAGGGAGGAAGAAGCCTATCTCAACCAACAATGGACAAAGACAGGACACACCCAGAACAATTTTCTAAACTGTTGCAGGGCAACTCACAACCATTCACATTCAAATCCATATCCAAAAGCAATTTGGAACAGTAAATTAGCCTAATGTAAAGGTGTTCGACTGTGGGAGGAAACCCACAAGCAAATGCAATTACTCAGAAATGCCCAAGACCTTTTAGCTGTGAGGCGGACATGCTATCTATCATACCACCAGGCCACTCATTAAGGATAATGGCCCGAGCCAAATAAATTAAAAAACAAACCAACAAATAAACAAACAAACATCCTGATTTGGGTGTATGCCGTCTAAAGTCTGTATGCAACAAAATAGCCTTTACATTAAAGCCTACATTCACTCTGAATACTTTCAAAGCCTGTTTAAAAGGTTGTATTGATTCTATTACTGGCTACAAATAGCTCTTTAGACATCCCAAAGGTAATGGCAGGAAATCCAGAAATTGACCTCTCCAAGTCTTTCAAAGGAAAGCAGTGGTCAAGGCCAACAACATGCCATTATGTTGCATTTGACTAGAGGACGGAACTCAACTCCCATAGTCCAACCAGGAAATAAAACAAAAGCAACTGGGAATTCGTACTCAAGAATTAAGGGATGGCCCGCTATACTGTGTGTTCTTTAGTTTAGGAACTGATGGTAAATCAACATGAGAACAACGTATGAAGTGAACAACGTAGCACTTTGTTACCCTTAAATTAAACTGCAGATTTAATTATCTCTTCGACTAGGAAGAAATAGCATATGTAAGTATTAGATTTTTTGGGGAATTCCACAGTTTTTTGTTTGCTATTTTTGTTATTTATTCATTCATTATCCCCCCCATGGACAGGACTTTTTAAAAAACAAAATCCCCCATAACACTGTAAATAAATGTATTATTTAGGCTGCACTCATCATAAATTAATGTTGACATCTGGCTTTACAAACGTATTTTATTTTGGTTAAGTGACTTATACCTGGGGAAAAGGTTATAAAATAAGTATTTCATGGACAGGACAACATTTTAACATAAATCTTATATTGGTGAACATTTCATAAATTCTTTTTTCACCTTCAACATCTTTTTAAAAAGAATAAGGTAATTTTATTGGCAGCTTGCTTCTCTCATGGTCGAAGTGAATTTGATATTTAAGCTCATGAAGAATCAATATGAGGAATTTTGCTAAATGTTGCCTCATGGACAGGATATGGTCACGGTCTTCTACTAGAAGAATTTATACACACACACACACACACACACACACAGACATATGACTCACTGGCAAAATTTATTCAATGTTTTTGATCTCACGTCTAGTAACCGCCCATGTGTACTGGTACCAAAATCGTAGATCAAACTCACCAATTTTATTCGATCAGTCTCTGTAACAATAAAATAAGGTGTTCACTGCCTGTAAAAGTGAGTTTACATGGTATTTCAAGAATAATTTGCTGTGTTCTCTTGGTAAATTTCCAACAACCGATGAACCATTAGAAACTGCTACAGCAAAACTATGGGATGCTATAAATGAATTGAGCGATGAGCCAGATATGGACCTATCAGAAAGTGATGAGTATTTTTCACCCAATTTTCCCAGGTCCGTCGTCTTTTGAACAGAAGTTAACAGTACCACAACTCATACCATAGGTCTGCAAATTAAGTGAAAAAAAATTTGATTTTTGGGTCCGGCTGAATGTTCCTGGCGTCACTGAATCTTCTAGCCCTTCTATGACGCCAGAAACATTCAGCCGGACCCAAAAATGCAGGACACAGAGTGGAGATGGAAACGGGTGTGTTTTATTGCTCACAGGGAAGGCACTCGAGCATGGGGAAACCAGTCATTGTTAGAGATGCGGAGAAACACAGAAATCAAACTAAACCGAGAACTGGTGGAGCACGGAGCTGAAAGCCAGAGAGATCATGAGGAAGAAGGGCAATCTTCTCGTACTGGGAGGAGCACTCTGCTAGTCTTTACAGCCCGTGATTAAGTGGAATCAGGTGTGTGCTTTGCACTAGACCAGGCTGTGACAGCAACGCCTCTCTTCAACGCATAGAGAGAGAGATACACCAAAACCAGAGCCTCTAACAATACAGACCATAACACACTAAAATAAACACCATAGTGCAGTTAAAACATAACAACAATACAATGAGCAGTTGGCAAATGGAAATGTTAGAGAGGGAGAGAATAGGAGGATTCCTTTCCATAACACAGAGGGAAAGAGGAAGCAGACTCCCTTCCATAACAGCTTCAGGTAAATCAGCCAAAGGTGTTTCTTTCTCTTGCTCTCGCTTTGCATGGATGACTCTTCTTCAGGATGTTCCTGTCTTTTCTTGAAGAACTTTTCTAACGTGGCTTGTTTCTGCCTTCTTTTCAAAACCTTACGGAAGTGGCTCATGACCTCATCGTTAAAGGTGTTCACAGTGCTGCGAGCGCTTTAGCACTTTAGCTTAGCTTTAGCACTTTAGTGCTAGCTTTAGTTTTATCAGAGTGATACATAGCATCAACAACTTCCGGACTTCCAGAAAGTGGGCATTTTCCCTCCCTCTTGGTCTTGTTTGTTTCTCGCGCCTTTTTAGCTTTTGACTTCCAGACTTTGGCCGACTTCCTGGACAAAAAAAGTCTTGGATTTTTTTTTGTACGAATTCCGATTTGCTTGACTTCTAAAGCATTTGAGGACCGAGGTACCACTGTGTGTGTGTGTGTATATATATATATATATATATATATATATATATATATTTTAATTTTTTTATTTTTATATATAGTTTTATCAAGGGCAGGGTCAATGCAGCTCACTATCAGGAGATTTTGGAGCACTTCATGCTTCCATCTGTTGAAAAACTTTATGGAGTTGAAGATTTAATTTTTCAACACGACCTGGCACCTGCTCACAGTGCCAAAACCACTGGTAAATGGTTTACTGACCATGGTATTACTGTGCTCAATTGGCCTGCCAACTCTCCTGACCTGAAGCCCATAGAAAATCTGTGAGATATTGTGAAGAGAAAGTTGAGAGACACCAGACCCACCACTGTGGATGAGCTTAAGGCCGCTATCGAAGCATCCTTGGCCTCCACAACACCTCAGCAGTGCCAAAGGCTGATTGCCTCCATGCCACGACGCATTGAAGCAGTCATTTCTGCAAAAGGATTCCCAACCAAGTATTGAGTGCATAACTGAACATAATTATTTGAAGGTTGACTTTTTTTTGTATTAAAAACCCTTTTTTTTATTGGTCAGATGAAATATGCTAATTTTTTGAGATAGGAATTTTGGGTTTTCATGAGCTATATGCCAAAATCATCAGTCTTCTTCTTTTCCTTTCGGCTGTTCCCTTCAGGGGTCGCCACAGCAAATGATCTGCCTCCATCTCTCCCCATCCTCTGCATCTTCTACTCTTACTCCAACGACCTTCATGTCCGCCTTCACCGCATCCATAAATCTTCTCTTTGGTCTTCCTCTGGGCCTTTTGCCTGGTAGTTCCAACCTCAGCATCCTACGACCAATATACTCACTATACCTCCTCTGTACATGCCCAAACCATCTCAATCTAGCCTCTCTGACTTTGTCTCCAAAACATCTAACATGTGCTGTCCCTCTGATGTATTCATTTCTGATCCTATCCATCCTCGTTACTCCCAAAGAGAACCTCTGCTACCTCCAACTCTGACTCCTGTCTTTTCCCCAGGGCCACTGTCTCTAAACCATACAACATTGCTGGCCTAATCACCGTCTTGTACACTTTTCCCTTCATTCTTGCCGATATTCTCCTATCACACATCACACCGGACACTTTTCTCCATCCATTCTAACCTGCCTGCACGCGCTTCTTCACCTCTTTTCCACACTCTCCATTGCTCTGGATTGTTGAGCCTAAGTACTTAAAATCCTCCACCTTCTTTATCTCTGTCCCCTATAACCTCAAAGTTCCTCTTGGGTCCTTGTCGTTCACACACATGTATTCTGTCTTACTAAGACTAACCTTCAATCCCCTCCTTTCCAGGGCATACCTCCACCTCTCTAGATTTTCCTCCACTTGGTCTCTGCTCTGACTACAGATCACGATGTCATCTGCAAACATCATAGTCCATGGAGATTCTTGTCTAACCTCGTCTGTTAGCCTGTCCATCACCATAGCAAACAAGAAGGGGCTGAGAGCTGACCCTTGATGCAGTCCCACCTCCACCTTGAACTCTTCTGTCACACCGACAGCACACCTCACCACTGTCTTACATCTCTCATACATGTCCTGCACCACTCTAACATACTTCTCTGTCACTCCAGACTTCCTCATACAATACCACAGTTCTTCTCTCGGCACCCTGTCATATGCTTTTTCCAGATCCACAAAGGCACAATGCAGCTCCTTCTGACCTTCTCTGTACTTCTCGATTAACATCCTCAAAGCAAACATTGCATCTGTGGTGCTCTTTCTTGGCTTTCTTTCCCTGAATTCGCGGGGCTTCGGTTCCGACCCCTCCCAAGAATCAAGATAATCCGCGAGTTCTGTACCGGGAAGTAAAACCTTATGTATCGTATTACATGCACAAATGATTAGCCGGAAGTAAAACCCCATGTATCATATTACATGCCTAAAATATGCTTCTCAAACCCATTCTGTAGACCAGGGCTGTCAAACTCGGTCCACAAAGGGCCATGTGGCTGCAGGTTTTTGTTTCAACCAAGCAGCAGTACACTTGACTTGGCTCATTTAATAAAGTGATTTGAGTCTTCAGGCAGTTGATTGGTTAGCCTCTGTACAAAGCATACAGATTGACACCCCTGCTGTAGACAGTCTTACTCATTAATACAGTATTAATGTAGTAAAATGTAGTAATTAAGTAAAAACTTTAATTTTGTACTGTGATATTTATTGATAAAATTATTTTACACACACACACACACATATATATATATATATATATATATATATATATATATATAACCAATAAATATCACAGTACAAAATTAAAGTTTTTACTCAATCATTACTACATTATACATATATTATACTTATAAAGAACATAAAAGTGTGATGTAATGAACTTTCAGCCGGACCCAGAATGCAGGAGCTAGTGTGAGATGGCACAGAGTGGATTTATTATTCAAAGGGGAAGCACTTAAGCAGAGCGCACACACTTTAAATACAGTACTGATGATGAAGAAAAACCCAAACAACATTAAACACTGGAACCAGGAGCCAGAGAGAACACAAGAAAGCAGGGGCGTGATGTGAGACAATCTTCTCATGCAGAGGTGACTGTGCGGTTTGTGTTTATAGGGAGTAGATGAGAGGAGTGAATTCAGGTGTGAACAACTGCAATCAGCCCGACTAGCTCAGCCACGCCCCTCAGCCGGAGTGGGGAGAAAACAGTTATAGAACACAGAGAAGCAGGGACTTGATGTGAGTTAATCATCTGATACAGAGGTAAGCGTGCTTGTGTTAATTGGGAGTAGATGAGATGAGTGAATTGAGGTGTGAACTACTGCAATCAGCCCAAGCAGCCCCTCAGCCGGAGCGGGGAGAGTTAGAGGACACAGCCACCAAAATCAATGTTCCCAAAAAACACAGACCATAAGAACATAAAAGAACATAAAGTGTAATAAATTGGATAAAAAACCCAAAAGGATAAACATGCTACATCACAGTCCATAAAATCTCACACACAAACATTCTAAACATTAACTTTGGTACTGTACAGTGGAGCCTCGGTACTTGAACTTAATCCGTTCCAGATGGCTGCGCGGATTTCCATTTGTTCGACTTCCCCAATACGCTTTTCCCATTACAAATACAGTCGGTCCCCAATTAATGAAATGAATCCGTTCTAGAGCCTTTCATATTGCGAGGATTTCATAAGTAGGAGTCACGTCTTACGTGTTAAACGCCTAATTCGTTCCAAGGCTCCAGTCTTTGGACTGGATAAACCCCATAAACCCTTTAAAAATGATAAAAGTACACCAATTTTGTATAAAATATGTTAAAAGTAAAAGAAAATTATTTATTAAACCATTGAAACATTTTATTAACATATTAAACCATTTTATTAACATATTTATTAATTAAACCATCATTAAACATTTTTATTAACACACACACACACACACACACACACA
This sequence comes from Plotosus lineatus, assembly GCA_024760905.1. Classification (NCBI taxonomy): domain Eukaryota; kingdom Metazoa; phylum Chordata; class Actinopteri; order Siluriformes; family Plotosidae; genus Plotosus; species Plotosus lineatus. The sequence continues at coordinate 11,724,894 of CM045742.1, forward strand.
CACACACACACACACACACACAAACACACACACACACACACACACACACACAGGCGCATTACAATGCAGATTGTTTATTCTTGCGTTGCGGGCCACGCCCACAAGACGTGGAATTCAAAGGACATTCCCTGCTTGACCATTTAATGAATTAAAACTTAAAAAACTAAACTAAAAACGAAAGCGTTATTCTCTCTCTCTCTCTCTCTCGCCGCGCACTGCGGGCCACACCCACAAGACGTGAATTCAAAGCGCATTCCCTGCTTGATCATTTACTGAATTAAAACAACTTAAAAACTAAACTAAAAACGAAAGGGTTATTCCTTCTCTCTCTCTCTCTCTCTCTCTCTCTCTCTCTCACGCGCACGCTGCGGCCCACGCCCACAAGACGTGAATTCAAAGCACATTCCCTGCTTGACAAACTCAACTTTAATTTGATTCCTTGGAAGATCGGAATTCCAGATGAGCTCAAATGCACCCACATTTATTAAACATTTACTGAATTAAAACAACTTAAAAAAACTACACTGAAAACTAATGAGTGAAGCTTCCTTCTGTCTCTATCTGGGAGGCCAGCGGGGCGGGATGTTGAGAGACAGCCAATGAGAGAGTAACTCACGAGTTGTGTGAAATTTTGAATGGCGCGTTTGAATTTCTTTTTGTAAGAGGGGGTTGTTTCGTATCTCGGTGACTGAAACTCAGGAAAATGTTTTTCGTAATCCAGGGATTTTGTACACAGGGGTCTTCATAACTTGAGGGCCGACTGTAATGTAAATGATCTTAAACCGTTCCGTCGTCTTTTGAACAGAAGTTAACAGTGCCGTAACTCATACCATAGGTCCACAAATTAAGTGAAAAAGTTATTGAATACAGTACACTATGTTATAGTCTTGTGAGACACTTTTTAACTGCACTGTTGATTTTTATGGTCTCTTACAAATGAGTTGCGTGTTGGAGAGGGGCGAGGCAAAGTGCCAAACACACCTGATATCATCTTTATAGCCCGTGATCTCCAACGCGCATTTCACACACACACACACACACACACACACACACACACACACACACATTGGAGAGGGGCGTGGCGAAGTGAGAAACAAACACACCTGATTCCATTTAATCACGAGAGTGTGTATGTGTGTGAGTGAGAGAGTGTGAAATGCGCTTTGGAGAGGAGATCCTCTCACGATGGCATGAGGGCAACAATCCAGTATGAAGGCAGTATGTCCAACTCATTCGAAATTAAGAGTGGAGTGAAGCAGGGATGCGTTCTTGCTCCTACTCTATTTGGAATCTTTTTTGCCATGCTTCTAAAGCACGCTTTTAAAACTGCAACTGAAGGAGTACATCTACGAACAAGATCTGATGGTCGACTTTTCAACCTCGCTTGACAGAAAGCGAAAACAAAAGTGAGGGAGAAAATTGTTAGAGATATGCTTTTTGCTGATGATGTTGCTGTGACTTCACACACTGAGCATGAACTTCAATGCCTCATAGACAGGTTCTCCCAGGCCTGCAAAGACTTCGGACTGACGATCAAGGCTGCTACAACACTGGGACGCCTCACCACCCGTGTCTGGGAGAACTCAAAGCTGACAACTCCAACAAAAATGGCAGTGTACAATGCCTGCATCTGTCAGCACTCTCCTCTATGGCAGCAAAACATGGACAACATACTCCCGACAGGAGCGCAAACTCAACAACTTTCACATGCGCTCACTTCATCGAATTCTTGGCATTCATTGGAGTGACAAAGTTTCCAACGCCCAAGTTCTTGAGCGTGCAGGACTTCCCACCATGCTCACACTACACAGACAACGCAGACTCCGATGGCTTGGTCATGTGCGTAGGATGTAAGAAGGACGTATTCCAAAGGACCTCCTCTACGGTGAACTAGCCTCAGGCAAGAGAAGTGTTGGCCGGCCTCATTTGCGATACAAAGACGTCTGCAAGCGTGATATGAAACCTGAACATCAACACCGAGAACTGGGACGAGGTAGCAGTTGACCGTAGCAAATGGCGCACTACTCTCCAGAAACAACTCAAGATTGGAGAAGAACAGATCCATGCCATTACCAGGGAAAAGAGAGCCAAGCAGAAGGCTTGCACTCCAGCCATACCATCAAACTACATCTGCTCCAGATGCACTCGTGATTGCCACTCCCGCATTGGTCTTGCCAGCCACAGTCGGAAGTGCCAATAAAATTTGACTCTCTAACACGCGAAATCCATAGTCGGCAACGACTGACGGAGGCCTACTACGTATGTGTGTGAGTGAGAGAGAGTGTGAAATGCGCTTTGGAGAGGAGAACGTCGTGGCAAAGTGCAAAACAAACAACGCGCAACTCATTTGTAAGAGACCATACCATACAGTGCAGTTAAAGCATAAGAACAATAAAGATAATAATTTTAACCATTTTGGTGGTAATCAGTTGGCATATGTAAATGTTGGAGAGGGAGAGAGGCAGAGGTTTCCCTTCCATAACAGAGAGGGATGTAGGAAAGCGGATTCCATTCCATTCAGGTAAATCAGCCAAAACGTGCATAAAGAGATCAGAGTTTTGTTATATGGTTTTCTTATACAGTCCGCCCCAACTTATGAAAGTAATCTGTTCCAGAGCCCTTTTTGTATAGTGGTGATTTCGTAAGTAGGGGTCGCAGTTTACATGTTAAACACCTAATTCGTTCCAAGGCTCCAGTCTTTGGACTGGATAAACCCCATAAACCCTTTAAAGATTATAAAGGTACACCAATTTTGTATGAATTGTGTGTTGAAAGTAAAAGAAAATTATTTATTAAACCATTTAAACATTTTATGAACATATTAAACCATTTTATTGACATATTTATTAATTAAACCATTATTAAACATTTTTATTAACACACACACATGCCCACAAGACGTGAATTCAAAGCGCATTCCCTGCTTGACCATTTACTGAATTAAAACAACTTAAAAAACTAAAGTAAAAACAAAAGCTTTATTCCTTCTCTCGCTCTCTCTCTCTCTCTCGCTTGAGCGCACTGCGGGCCATGCCCACAAGACGTGAATTCAAAGTGCATGTCCTACTTCACCATTTACTGAATGAAAATAACTTAAAAAAACTAAACTTAAAACTAAAGCGTTATTCCTTTTCTCTCTCTCTCTCTCTCTCTCTCTCTCTCTCTGTCTCTCTGTCTCTCTCTCGCACGCGCCCACTGCGGGCCACGCCCACAAGACGGGAATTCAAAGCGCATTCCCTGCTTGACCATTTACTGAATTAAAACAACTTAAAAAACTAAACTAAAAACTAAAGCGTTATTCCTTCTCTCTCTCTCTCTCGCCCACGCGAATTCAAAGTGCATTCCCTGCTTGATAAACTCAACTTTAATTTGATTCCTTGAGGGATCGGAATTCCAGATGAGCTCAAATGCACCCACATTTATTAAACAACTTTAAAAAACTAAAAACTAAGGTGTCATTCCTTCTCTCTCTCTGTCCCGCGCGTGCACGCGTACACTGCGGGCCACGCCCACAAGACATGAATTCAAAATGCATTCCCTGCTTAAAAACTAAATTTCGTACACGGGGGTCTTCGTAAATTGGGTTCCAACTGTATAGTTTTCTTAATTTCAGTGTGATTGTGTGAACCTGACTGGTGTTTTTTTTTTTAATAGTATCAATTGAAGGCATTTGAACCTTTATATAACGGTCAGAAAGATACATACTGATCTCAATGGAAGAAACAGAAATTGAAAAAAAAAAAAAAAAAAGTGTTTTTTTTTTCCCCACGGTGACTGATGGGATTAAAAAGGGCCTGTCAGATTAAAATGAGGATGATTTCTCTGATCTTTTCCTAAAACTCTTTCTAGACATGTTTTCTAAACATTTATATGGCTGAAGTGCATAAAATGTTTGGTTGCTAAGGACTTATGATCTTGGAAGAAGTGCAATCTTTGTGCTCATTTTTCTCTAAAACGTCTTTTGAAATTTTTCGTCTTTGCTGCACAAGAAATGGCATAACTCGGTCAGTTTTCAAGGTATTGACAAACTTTTTGCAGCTTTGGGCCTACTCTATCTGACTGTGTAAAAAGCTAATTTTTCGATCCAAGAGCCTACTTTCGGTGGAGTGGCTCACATATATTATATACATTATGTGGAGCCGGTGGTGTAGTGGTTAGAGTGTTGGGCTCATGATTGGGAGGTTGTGAGTTCAAATCCCACTGAGACCCTCAATGTGCTAAGACCCTTGGGCAAGGTCTCAACCACAAGTGTGCCTGTTCACCCAGCAGTATAAATGGGTACCAGTAAAAATATACTGGGAAGGTAACCTGCGATGGGCTAGCGTCCCATCCAGGAGGAGTTCAACTCCTGACTGCTTCACGCTACGGAAACCGGGGATAAGCACCGGAAAGAGAGTTGTAAAATGAAAACCCGAATCTACAAATTACAGAACAATTACAGATATTTATCATCTTTTATCAGAATCCTAAGAGTGTATACTTATTTTTATATTAATATTCATTAGGATTTGTACTTGTTCTTTGTATGCATCTCTTGAATAAAGTTTACTTACTTACACAAAAGAAAGAGCTCTCCGCTTTGCTGACTTTGCTCAACTTTGAATCAGTACAGGCTGTGTTCTAAACGAGTTCAACGGCACCCTTGTGCACTTGAATACCGGAAGTCTGTATAACCCACAGCAAGTACACTACTTTTGCAAGTACACTACTTTCGGTACTGAGCAATTCACATATTGACCGTCTCAACCACAAGTGTGCCTCTATTCACCCAGCAGTAAAAATGGGTACCAGTAAAAATATACTCGGAAGGTAACCTGCAATGGACTAGCGTCCCATCAAGGAGGAATTTACTCCTGGTTGCTTCACGCTACGGAAACCGGGGATAAGTACCGGCCTGATGAGCTACTAGGCCCGGGTGTAAAAAGCCCAACAGACTTTACCTTTTACCATATAAATGGTCAAACGCACCATTCAAACGTTCAATGTTCGAGTTGCTCTCTCATTGGCTGTCTCCCAACATTCCGCCCCGCTGGCCTCCCATTGGCTAGGACAGATGACAAAGCTCCATCCCATTGGCTATCTCTCAACATCCCGCTCCGCTGGACTCCCATTGGCTAAGAAGGGATGACGCTATCTTTCCAAGTTTGATCAAGTTTGTGTATGAACCGTGTTCATGTTTGTGTGTCATTCCAACTGAATTTTATGGCTCAGGTCTTCAACCTTCAATAAACATTTACTTAAACGTGTGATTCCTGGAGAAAGTTGTTCCCGTTGCCATTGTAAGATTATAACTCTGCTAAAAAGACATGATCAACACACGCGCGCACACACACATGCACGCATGCACGCGCACACACACACACACACACACACACACACACACACACACACACATCCGTGCACGTGTGATTCCCGGAGAAAGTGATTCCCAGTGACATGGTCATTGTAACTCTGCTACGAAAATATGATCAACACACGTGCACACGCACGCGCATGTGATTCCCAGAGACTTTATTATAACTTTCTTCAGGAATCACGTGTGTGTGTGTGTGTGTGTGTGTGTGTGTGTGTATATACAGTAATCTCCCGCCATTTCGCGTTTCCTACTTCGCATCCCCACCATATCGTGAGATTTCCCTTCGGGAATGTCTCTCATTGCCTATGGTGAGAGGTTCATGTAAAAGAACCATTGCTGACTTTTGACAAGAGTAGGCTGCAAAGTCGTCAGCGTGTTTCTGCCCTGCAATGGCTTCGCAAGCAGTCCAGGGTGTACATATATACATATATATATATATATATATATATATATATATATATATATATATATATAATGCAGCCGTGAGGATGGGCACAAACAAATGTCCGTCCTCATGTCGGTCCCAAGCCCGGATAAATGCAGAGGGTTGCGACAGGAAGGGCATCCGGCGTAAAACTTTTGCCAAAATACACGATGCGAACCGTCAGTACTAATTTCATACCGGATCGGTCGAGGCCCGGGTTAACAATGACTGCCATCACTGCTGTTAACCAACAGGGTGCTGGTGGAAATTGGACTACTGTTGGTCGAAGAAGAAGAGGCCGAAGAAGGAGAGGCAGGAGGCGTGTCCGTAGGCAGAGAGAAGAGGAAAGGCCTACAAGCTTAGGAGCAGGGTTTAAGCTGTTTTTTCATGGTGTGGATGGAAAGAGAAATGGAGTAGGAGTCATTTTGAAGGAGAGGTTGATCATGAATGTTCTCAAAGTGAAAACAGTGTCAGACAGAGTGATGAGCCTCAAGTTAGAAATTGAAGCTGTGATGCTCAATGTTGTTACTGCTTATGCCCCACAGGCAGGATGTGAGCTAGAAGAGAAGGAGAGATTCTGGAGTGAGTTAGATGAAGTGATGCAGCGTACCCCCAGAGGTAGAAGAGTGGTCATTGGTGCAGAATTCAATGGACATGTTGGTGCAGGCAACAGAGGGGACGAGCAAGTGATGGGCAGGTTTGGTATCCTGGACAGGAACACAGAAGGACAGATGTTGGGAGATTTTGCAAAAAGGATGGAAATGGCTGGGGTGAATACTTTCTTTCAGCAGAGACAGGAGCATAGGGTGACTTATAAAAGTGGCGGTAGGAGCACACAGGTAGACTACATCTTGTGTAGGCGATGTAATTTGAAGGAAGTCAGTGACTGCAAAGTAGTAGCGGGTGAGAGTGTTGCCAAACAGCATAGGATGGTTGTGTGCAGAATGATGCTAATGGTAAGAAAGGTGAAGAAGGCAAAGGCAACACAGAAGACAAAGTGGTGGGAGCTGAAAAAGGAAGAGTGTCGTGTTGTCTTCAAGGAGGAGTTGAAACAGGCTTTGGGTAGTCAGGAAGTGCTTCCGGATGAATGGACAACTACAGCTAATGTGATCAAGGAGACAGGTAGGAGAGTACTTGGTGTGTCCTCTGGAAGGAGAGTAGATAAGGAGACTTGGTGGTGGAATGAGGAAGTGCAGGAGTGTGTACAAAGGAAGAGGTTATCTAAGAAGAAGTGGGATATAGAGAGGAACGAAGAGAGTAAACAGGAGTACATGGAGACACAGTGTAAAGCAAAGGCAGCAGTGTCAAAGGCCAAACAGAGGGCGTATGATGACTTATATGCTAGGTTGGACAGTAAGGAGGGAGAAAATTTTTTATACAGGTTAGCACAGCAGAGAAATAAAGATGGGAAGGACGTACAGCAAGTTAGAGTGATTAAGGACAGAGAGGGAAATTATTTATGATGCAAATCAAAAGTATTACCTCCATACCGGATCGGTCGAGGCCCGGGTTAACAACGACCGCCATCAGTGCTGTCAATCAACAGGGTGCTGATGGAAATTGGACTACTGTTGGTCGAAGAAGGAGAGGTGGGCGGAGGACAGGGTGAGGTGGAGGCAGATGATTTGCTGTGGCGACCCCTGAAGGGAGCAGCCGAAAGTAAAAGAAGAAGAAGAAGAAGGGAAATGTATTGACTGATGACAGAAGTGTGCTGGGAAGATGGAAAGAGTACTTTGAAGAGCTGATGAATGAGGAAAATGAGAGAGACAAAAAGAGAAGAGGTGACCGTCGAGGACCAGGAAGTAGCAAAGATTAGTAAGGGTGAAGTGAGGAGGGCATTGAAGAGAATGAACAGTGGAAAGGCAGTTGGTCCTGATGACATTCCGGTGGAGGTATGGAAGTGTCTCAGGGAGGTAGCAGTAGATTTTCTGACAAGAATATTCAACAAGGTCTTAAAGAGTGAGCAGATGCCAGAGGAAAAGTGTGATGGTGCCCATTTTTAAGAACAAGGGAGATGTGCAGAGTTGTGGCAACTACAGAGGGATAAAGTTGATGAGCCATACGATGAAGTTATGGGAAAGAATAGTGGAAGCTCAACTTAGGGCAGAGGTCAGCATTTGTGAACAACAGTTTGGTTTCATGCCAAGAAAGAGCACCACAGATGCAGTGTTTGCTTTGAGGGTGTTAATAGAGAAGTACAGAGAAGGTTAGAGGGAGCTGCATTGTGCCTTTGTGGATCTGGAGAAAGCATATGACAGGGTGCCGAGAGAGGAACTGTGGTATTGCATGAGGAAGTCTGGAGTGGCAGTGAAGTATGTTAGAGTGGTGCAGGACATGTATGAGAGATGTAAGACAGTGGTAAGGTGTGCTGTCGGTGTGACAGAAGTTCAAGGTGGAGGTGGGACTGCATCAAGGGTCAGCTCTCAGACCTTCTTGTTTGCTATGGTGATGGACAGGCTGACCGACGAGGTTAGACAAGAATCTCCATGGACGATTATGTTTGCAGATGACATTGTGATCTGTAGTGAGAACAGAGAACAAGTGCAGGAAAATCTACAGAGGTGGAGGTATGCCCTGGAAAGGAGAGGAATAAAGGTTAGCCTCAGTAAGACAGAATACATGTGTGTGAACGACAAGGACCCAAGAGGAACGGTGAGGTTACAGAAGGCAGACATAATTAAGGTGGAGGATTTTAAGTACTTAGGTTCAACAATCCAGAGCAATGGAGAGTGTGGAAAAGAGGTGAAGAAGTGTGTGCAGGCAGGAGGACATAAAGGTAGTTGGAGTAAGAGGAGAAGATGCAGAGGATAGGGTGACATGGAGGCAGATCATTTGCTGTGGCGACCCCTGAAGGGAACAGCCAAAAGGAAAAGAAGAAGAGTCGAAGAGTCAGAGTCAGTAGCTATGGATCAGTCCAACCTATGCCTTCGGCTGCCACTCAACTTACAATACACCCGACACATAACCTCTCACACAGGTGGTGGGTCCATGGGCAGGCAGACCCATGTCTCTTTTTTGGGCTGGGCCCAGCTGACCGCCAATTGCTAGCCTTCGAGCCCCTCTCCCATGCCTGGCTCCATGGGGGACCCTGGTGACCTGCGTTCAGGTAAGGGAAACCAGGTCCTTTCATGTTTCTACATACGGGTCGTTTGAACTGTGCTTTATCTGGACCTTCACCTTGGACCTGTTTTCCTTGGGTGACTTTGCCAGGGGCATAATGCCCCTGATAACATAGTTCCTAGGATCATTAAAACACACAAATCCCTCCACCATGATAAAGTGATGATTCATGTAATCAGACTCCTCGGTATAATTGGAAAAAGTCTATTCAGGGGTGCTGGAGTGGAGGATCCAACTGATGGTTGAACCTCGGATTCAGGAGGAACAATGTGGTTTTCATTTCTCCATTGTGAGATTAATAAAGCTGTAGCTTATCTTATCATCCTGGCCGCAGCACTCTTGACCACCTCTATACACAACAGGATCCTGGAGATGGCATGGGAGTTTGGCTAATCTGTCCACATGTGTTTTGTGGCTTTAGAGAATGCTTCCAAAAGTGTCCCTTGGGCTATCCTGCGGGATGTGCTCTGGGAGTATGGTATACTGGACCCGTTGCAACAGGCCATTTGGTCTCTATATCACTAGAGCCAGAGCTTGGTCTGCATTGATAAGACAGGTCAAATTCATTTTTAGTGAGGGATGGAGTCCACCAAGGATGTCCTTTGTCACCGATTCTGTTCATAATTTTTATGGACAAAATTTCTAGGCTCGCTGCGGCGTTGAGGGGTGCTGGTTTCATGGCCATAGGATCTCATCTCTGCTTTTTGTAGATGACGGTGTCCTTTTGGCTCCATCAATCCCAAACCTACAACTCTTATTGGAGTGACTTGTTCCAACCCACACCTATGGTCAAGAGCTTCCGGGAGTGACCGAAAGAACAAGATCATGGATATAAGCAGCTGAAATGAGCTTCCTTCGCAGGGTTGCTGGACTGTCTCTTAGAGATAGGGTGAGAAGCTCTGAATAAAACTGCTGCTCCTCCGCATTGAGAGGAGCCAGTTGAGGTGGCTCGGGCATCTGGTTAGAATGCCTCTCGAATGCCTACCTGCTGGTGTTTTGGGTGTATCCAACCCAGAAGAGACCCTGGGGTCAACCTAGAACACGCTGGAGAGATTATGTCTTTCCGCTGGTCTGAGAACACCTCAGTGTCCCCCCCGGAAAAGCTGAATGAGGTGGTTGAGGAGAAGGACGTCTGGACCTCATTGCTTTGACTGCTGCTCCTGCGACCCGACCCCAGATGAAGCGGTGGCGGAGGAAGATGAAGATAACACCCAGACCAAATACTGTAGAATGCCCTTATGTCAAATGACATACAGTAGGCCCTTGACTAGTCGCGGTTTTGCACTCGCGGTTTGAGTATTCATGGACTGCCAAGCAGTTCGCACGTGATTCAAATTCAGCCAATGGCTGAGGATGGCTGAGCAGCCAATGGAGGACTCCTTCCTGCTGATTGGTTGAGGTGATGTAACACCCCTTTTTTCTCATTCGTGCACAAGTTGGCAATGAGCCTTTATTTAGTGTGTTTTAATTACCAGTTAAGTTCTGATGTCACTCAAACGCCTGCTTAAGCACCAGAAAAAGGTAATGAGGTTGGATGTCTCTTCTGAAGAAATAAGACTTTCTCCGGAAAAAACGACAGTTTCCTCTGAAGTCACGTCATTGCTGAAGAGAAATACAGTAATCGTTTGAACTGTTGTAAAACACTCCACTACTAAAGTCTTTTTCAATTATTATTCCAATATATGACCAAAGGTAATGTTTAAAATGTTTGTGTGTTATATTTTATTTCCTGTTGTGTAGCATGTTTCTCATTGTGTTTTGTTTATCCAATTTATTACACTTGTTCTTTTATGTCCTTTTTATTATGGTCTGTGTTTTGAGGGACTTTGATTTTGGCGCTGTGCCTCTCACTAACTGTTTACTTCCTGAGGGGCGTGGCTGAGCTGCTCCGGAGCACACACCTGAATTCACTATTTTCATTTACTCCCAATAAACAAAAGCACGCTAACCTCAGCACCAGAGGATTAACTCACATCAACATCACTGCTTCTTTGGTTTGTGATGCTCTCTTACTCTATCACTCTAAAATTCTGCTTTGTGCTTCGGCTCTGGCTGGGGGTGTGGTTGAGCTGCTTGGACTTAATGCAGTTAATACCTGAATTCAGTCGTGTCATGCCTAATGCAATACAGTACGTTCCTCTAGTGGGCATTTTTGAAAACTACAGTGCTGTATGTTTATAAAGAGAATGCACCGAAAGGTGTTTTATGCATATGCTGTATAATGTTTATATTTTAGCATCAATAAATATAACAGTAAAAATTGAAAAGTTTTTCTTAATCATTACTACATTTTACTACATTAATACTGTATTAATGAGTAAGACTGTCTATAGAATGTGTTTAAGAAGCATATTTTAGCACAAGTAATGGATACATAGTATTTTACTTACAGCTGCTCATTCACGCATGTGACGTCATACATGGGGTTTTACTTCCAGGTACAGAACTTGCGGATTATCTCGATTCGCGGGAGGGCCCGGAACCGAACCCCCGCGAATGTCAAGGGCCTACTGTACATACATCACAGTTAGTTAGCTAGATTGTCGCGAATAATAATTTTTCCCCCTCTGACTCTGTAGCTTAAACATACGCAGGTTGGAAAGAACAGAAGGACAAGTGTCACATTGTCCAAAATAAATCAAACAGCCTTTACATTTTCTTGGCTTAACTAAACTGGAACATATCACTAAGTACTGCATCATGCTTGAACACAAAGGACATTTCATTTTTTAACAACAAAAAGAAATGGCAAATTAAAAACTCAACACAGCAGGAAAGCATGACGTAAATATTCTCACCTATGATGGCAAGGTTGTGTTCTGAGCCACATGCAATCTGAAAGCAGAAAAGAAAAAACAATTAGAATACTTGATTGATATATAAAACTTTGCAGCCTACTCTTTACAAAAGTCAGCAATGGTTCTTTTACATGCCTCTCACCACAGACAGTGACACATATGGCCTGCCTTTGATAACCCAGTTAGCTGCAGACATATATATATATATGTCTATATCGGAGTTTAGGGATAAATCGCAACTCTTTTGTATGATGATTCGTGCATTGCCACATTGTCCACCAACTGAATTCAATATATTTTATTTTAGTACATCTCTTAGTCACACAAGCTAAAGTCTGCTTCCCCAGTCCATTACAGTCACAGTCAGTCATGAAACTTTTAACTTCAAACACATTTTTAAACATAGTTTATTCCTATAATTTTAATAAGTATGGCAAGATATCACTTTTTCCCCAATTCCAAGCCCTTTAGCATGAGCCCATAATATTAGCTAACTGCTAAACTTTCAAAATGAACATAGTTAAAAATGCTTTAACTGAAACACTTAAAAATTAAAAGAAAAATGAACAACTGAAAAATATGAAATGCAAAGATGCACTTTTCATACAAAAAAGGCTGTTAATTCCAGATATAGTAAAAACTAAATAAATGCAAATATTTACAGTTAAATATTCTAAACTCAATATCTCCTTTTTTCACTCGGACCCAAACCCATGAAGTCCTTTCTGTGAGTCAGACATAATAACCACATATGCTACCATTCCTAATTAATGTGCATCTTTTTCAGTAACAGTAAATCTACAAGTGTGAGTTATGAGAAAAATCTATATTGGATAAAAACTTTATAAGAAGTATCGAATTTTAAGTTCCAGTCTTGTATGTAGCACTACTGGGAAATTATTAAAAGCTTTAAAATACTTGTCTAAATCATTATTCTGAATTTAGAGAAAGGTTTGAGAATCTCTGCCTTGAACACTGTTTATTTTTCTTAACATCACTGAAAGCACAGACTGTCCTTCAGCAAAGCACAGCACAAAATAAATCAGTGGTGTGTGTGTGTGTGTGTGTGTGTGTGTGTGTGTGTGTGTGAGAAAACAATCCCTGGACATTGGATAAAACACTTTGAACAACTGTCCGAACAAGCTTGAACACAGATTCTGTTAACTTGGCCAATTTACATCTCTGTGTACACTGCTCAATCCTTTAACCTCTCAGTATCCGCTGAGTCGAAAAATGATTAACACAACTATTTTCACTGTAATTATTCAATCATAAATAATATAAATAATACATTTCTAATAGTTAGTTAGAGGCATGATGACAAAGGGGGGCCGGTGGCGTAGTGGTTAGGGTGCTGCACTCATGATCGGGAGGTTGTGAGTTCGAATCCCACTGAGACCCTCACTGTGCTAAGACCCCTGGGCAAGGTCTCAACCGCAAGTGTGCCTGTTCACCCAGCAGTATAAATGGGTACCAGTAAAAATATACTGGGAAGGTAACCTGCGATGGGCTAGCGTCCCATCCAGGGGGAGTTGAACTCCTGGTCACGTCACGCTATGGAAAGCGGGAATAAGCACCGGCCTGATGAGCCACGAAGCTCGGGTGTAAAAACCCAACAGACTTTACCTTTACCTATGATGACAAAGGGCAAATCCACCTCACTGCAAGCAGGTCCTGGGTTTGATTTACAGGTGTTTCTGTCTGAAGCTTGAATGTTCTTCCTTTGATTATGTTGGATCCCCCCCCCCCCGCCACACACACACACAAAATAACTTCAACACCACCAGGTTAATGATAACTAGCTGGTAAACATGTCTGCTAGTAGGCACAGTGGATTCTTTAGTATCCTCAAGCATTTTTTAAGTTATTTTGATCTATGTGCTTTATGTGGGTTTGTAAAAATAACTTTCATTTTCTCCCATAAGACAGACTATGATGTTCTGGTCTGGTTTCAAAGGCATCAGCAACTTTGGGAAGACAGAATAAGAAGCCTCTATAAAGTTTAAATCTCAGGAAAAAATCTGTCTTTGACAGGAAAATATAATCATCACTCCATCCCGTCACCAATGTCTGGACCATCTCCATCTACAAGTTGAAGAAGTTCTTTCTGAGGAATAAGGTTGAAGCAATTCAGAAAGAAAATCCAATCGCTTGGATCATCTCAGACTCATTTCTAGTTATATACTACATGAACAGAGTGATCTGATTGGTCAGCAATTTGATGATTAAAACAAACAAACAAAAGAACAAACAACCCTCCCCCTACAAGAAAACAGAATTCTGATTCGATAATGCTTAATTCAAAATTGTAAACTCAAAAATTACCACGCGACTGGGAACATGCATCATCATCATCACTGTCAGGCTTTAAAATGAAAAATGCAATGGATAAAAATCTTGTTTTAGTTTGATTTACTTGTGTTTCTGTGTATTATACAGTAAAATGCCTCTACTGACTTCTGCTTGTTTACATACATTTTTAAAAATCTGAATGAGTCGGCAACACAAACGTCATTAAAGCTCATTTTCGCTTAACCCTAGTTAGGGTCACAGGGAGGCTGGCGCCCATACCAGCCGACTCTGGGCGAGTGTAGAGTACACCCTGGACAGCTCGCCAGGCCATCGCAGAGCGGAAACACGCTGACGGCTATGCAGCGACTCTTGTTGAAAGTCAGCAATGGTTCTTTTACAGCCTCACACCATAGACAGTGGGATGCATGGCCGGACTTTAATAATCCAGTTAGCTACACTGGGGGAACAGTGACAACCTGTGGAGAGTGGGGTTTGAACCCCTAACCTTAGGATCAGTGATCCAGCACCTTTTCAACTGGAAAAATGTAAAATTAAACCAAACTTGCAAGAGTAGCTGCACAGCCGTCAGTGTATTTCTGTCCTGCGATGGCCTGGCGAGCTGTACAGGGTGTACTCTGCCCTTGCCCCGAGTGGGCCGAGATGGACACCAGCCTCCCCATGACCCTAATTAGGATTAAGTGGTTCAGAAAATGATTGATTAAACCAACCTTGTTATACTTCGATTTTCTTTATGTTTCTGTGTACAACCGTCTAAAACATTAATACACCGCTCTCTTACACCTCCTCACAATCCTACACCTCATAATTAATTTCCTGTTGTATATTTACCACAAACAATTATTCCATCTTGTACTTAATAGTTAAATGCACTTCATGCTTTATGAATGTCGCTGATTTGAATAGTCCTGTTCCATCCCATAGACCAGGGGTCGGGAACCGATGTAGCGCGAGACGTGGCTCTATTGATGACTGTATCTGGCTCTCAGATAAATCAGGTGGCCTTTCTTACCAGAATAACGAGTATATAATATCACTGTCATTTAAATAAAAATACAAAAAAAGCCATAAAATAAAACGAAAACAGATGAATAAATCTTATGCATTTAAATCTATATATCTATTTTCAATGCCACATGTCACTGTGGCGCACAGCGGAGAGCCAATCCTTTCTGTAGGCCAGTATGCAAGTGGGTCCGATACCTTGAAACTCTAATTTCATTGGATTATAGAAACAGCCACAGACTACGCATGTTGTTTTTGAGTAAAGAGGTAAATTTCCTCGTTTTTGATCGGCTCATTTGCACGAAGCCAAGTACAGCTGGCAAGCGAATACAAATGGACAGACATGGAAAAACTTCAACCCACAGACCAGCTGATTGCCAAAACTTGGAACGCTTCCTGTCACATAGCTCTGCAGCGTGTGAGTCTTGCCGTATTGATCATGTTTGGTTTTCGATATGCATGCAAGCAGTCCTTCTCACCAGAAAAACATCGAGACCAACCTGCAGTCACGTTTAACAGATGGAAGCCTAAACGCCTGCATGAAGCTGAACCTCACCACGTATCAACCAGACTAGAAAGCCAACCAGACTAGAAAGCCATCAACAAAACTATGCAGCACCAGAAGTCGCATCAATAGTAAGAAATACTTTTCTTATTAATAAATAACTTCATTATGACAATGTTGTTTAAAATAAATTAAGAGTCTTATTATACTCTCAAATTGTTGGTCTTCTTTTTCAGTATACGTCTCTCAGAGGATTAGATTTTAAAATACCATACTTGACATAATAAACGCACTGCTCCAATAAGGCCCCCCCCGCCCCGTTTTTTATCTACTAACCGCCCATGTTTTATCTACTAATCGCCCATCTCTACAGCGACCGGTGGCCGTTTCCAACCTGCAATCAAAACACTCCTTGAAAGACAACTGTGCTGGTATGGTCACACTTTGAGGAATGACCATGCTAGCCTCACAAAACGCTCTCTTCTAGGCTTAGTCAGTGGCGGCAGAATCAGAGGCTGCCACCGCACTTCATGGGTGGAATACCTTCTGGAAACTGGAATATCAAGGACAGAAGCGCGCAATCTGACACAAGATCGCAACCGGTGGAGGGCCTTCATCAGCAGGACCTTGGAGTCCTAAATGTTCATCCTGCATTGTTCTGTCCTGTTTCATTGACATTTCCTAATCATTGTCTTACTCTATGACAAATTTGTACTACTGTACCTTTTATGTTATGAGAAAATATATATAAAACCGCCTATGTGTACTGGGAGAAAAATGGTAGATCAAACTTGCCAATTTTATTCGATCAGTCTCTGTAACCGTAAAATGAGGCGTTCACTGCTTGCAAAAAGAGTTTACACAGTATTTCAAAACCTCCTGCCACTGGGGAATGTCTATAATGTTAATTAGTAACAACACATTTGATCATTCCGCCGTGCTTGAAAAAGCAGGAAAATATTTTGCTGTGTTCTCTTGGTAAATGTCCAACAAGATGAACCATTAGAAACTGTTACAGCAAAACTATGGGATGCTCTGAATGAATGGAGCGATGAGCCAAATATGGACTTATCAGAAAGTGATGACAAGTATTTTTCACCCGATTCTCCTGCTCACTAACTTCATACCTTTAAAGACATTCCTGGCCATGTCTTTTCAACCATGTGCTAAAGTTGACCTTTGTGTTGATTGGTTAAATGTGCCAGCTAAAGTTGACATTCATGTTGATTGGCTCGATTTTACATCTGGGAAAATTTAAAGGAACAGCACCGGGAGGTAAAATTAAAGGGTCTTTTTTTTTAAATTATACTGTTTTCTGTTTATTTTCAGCTTTCATGTAAGTAATTTGTGCATATATGAAAACCTATAAATGTTTGGGTGGTTTTAGTTAAAGCAGACACTGTTTTTTCATCTGTGTGATTTTGACAAAGATCAGATCACATTTTATGGTGATTTTATGCAGAAATGTGAGAAATTCCAAAAGGTTCAGATACTTTTTCATACCACTGGATACCTGGCAATCAAAAAAACAGCATTAAAGTGAAACTTTATGGGGAAAACAATCACTTCAAAATAAAACACTTGTTTTCACCTCTAACAGAAATATAGTGTATATATACTGCATGTTTTTAATAAGGAAACCCCCAGAAATTTCTGATGCGGAGTCCCAGTGCATGAAGTTGATTATTATTTTCTGATTTTTACAAAATGAGGAATCACACAGAATGTCGTGAGGAAATCATTCATTCATTCAGTCATTTTCTGATTGACTTAATCCTAACTAGGGTTTAACCCAGCTAAGGGTAGTGAGGAAACAGCAATGAAGAAGTCAATTTCCAAAATAAAAAAAATATGATTCCAGACCTTGGGTGACCTGTGGAAGCAGTGGACTGGGCTACAGGTGCCGCATTTCCCACGCCAAGCCACTTTTGAACCAGAAACAGCGGCAGAAGCACCTGACCTGGCCTACAAAGAAGCAGCAATTGGATTGTTGCTCAGTGGTCCAAAGTACTTTTTTCGGATGAAAGCAAATTTTGCATGTCATTCGGAAATCAAGCTGCCAGAGTCTGGAGGAAGACTGGGGTGAAGGAAATGCCAAAATGCCTGAAGTCCAGTGTCAAGTACCCACAGTCAGTGATGGTCTGGGGTGCCATGTCAGCTGCTGGTGTTGGTCCACTGTGTTTTATATCAAGGGCAGGGTCAATGCAGCTAGCTATCAGGAGATTTTGGAGCACTTCATGCTTCCATCTGCTGAAAAGCTTTATGGAGATGAAGATTTTCATTTTCCAGCACGACCTGGCACCTGCTCACAGTGCCAAAACCACTGCTAAATGGTTTACTGACCATGGTATTACTGTGCTCAATTGGTTTGCCAACTCTCCTGACCCGAAGCCCATAGAGAATCTGTGGGATATTGTGAAGAGAAAGTTGAGTGACACCAGACCCAACACTGTGGATGAGCTTAAGGCTGCTATCGAAGCATCCTGGGCCTCCATAACACCTCAGCAGTGCCACAGGCTGATTGCCTCCATGCCACGCAGCATTGAAGCAGTCATTTCTGCAAAAGGATTCCCGACCAAGTATTGAGTGCATAACTGAACATAATTATTTGAAGGTTGACTTGTTTTGTATTATAAACACCTTTTTTTATTGGTCGGATGAAATATGCTAATTTTTTGAGATAGGAATTTTGGGTTTTCATGAGCTGTATGGCAAAATCATCAGTATTAAAACAATAAAAGACCTGAAATATTTCAGTTGGTGTGCAATGAATATAAAATATATGAAAGTTTAATTTTTATCAGTATATTACAGAAAATAATGAACTTTGTCACAATATGCTAATTTTTTGAGAAGGACTAGTGTATATATATATATATATATATATATATATATATATATATATATATATATATATATATATACATACATACACATACACATACATACATACATACATATAAAAATACTGAATACAACCAAATTGAAAAAGAAGACCAACAATTTTAGAGTATAATAAGACTCTAAATTTATTTTAATCAACATTGTCATAATGAAGTTATTTATTAATAAGAAAAGTACTTCTTACTATCAGAGCTGTAATGGTCAAAAAATAAGTGAGTACACAATGGCAGCAAAGTGACCGAGGTGCACAGCAGTAGGTGCACGGAGCACGGAGAGGGTGCGGCTTTGGCTTTGAAACTATTTAGCACTTCATCTCCGCTTTTTATCCACACAGTCGCGGAAATTTACGTTGATCAACCATAAAGTAGACCAAATTAAATCAGTACACGCAACTCAGCCATTAAAAAAAGTGGGTACACAGCGTGTAATGGCGTGTATCAACCACTACAGCACTGCTTACTATTAATGCGACTTCTGGTGCTGCATGGTTTTGCTGATGGCTTTATAGTCTGGTTGATACGGGGTGAGGACTCGACACGACAGGACTCACAAGCGGCAGTGTTTATGTGACAGGAAGCGCGTCCCAAGTTTTGGCAATCAGCTGGTCTGCGGGTTGAAGTTTTTCCACGTCTGTCCATTTGTGTTTTGCCTGCCAGCTGTACTTGGCTTCATGCAAATGAGCTGATCAAAAACGAGGAAATTACCCTCCTTACTCAAAAACAGCACGCGCAGTCTGTGGCTGTTGTTATAATCCAATAAAATTAGAATTTCAACGTATCGGACCCGCCCACATACAGAAAGGATTGGCTCTCCACTTCGCGCCACAGTGACATGGCATTGAAAATCGATGAACAGATTTATTCATCTGTTTTTGTTTTATTTGATGGCTTCTTTTGCATTTTTATTTAAATGACAGTGAAATTATGTATTTGTTATTCTGGTAAGAAAGACCACCTGATTTATCTGAGAGCCAGACATGGTCATCAAAACAGCCACATCTAGCTCGCGAGCCATAGGTTCCTGACCACTGCTTTAAACTGTGTACTAGTAGGCCTATTCGTAGCATACCGAGTTTAATAATATCAGCAGAATTTATTAATGTACATGAAGCTTTATAAATTAATATGATAAGACTTAAATAATATCATTCATAGTCATAATTATACATAATGCTGCTCTATCACTTCTGTTGATGATCTGACATTTGCTCTCTGTGCCACGGGCCCACGACAAGATGACCAGACTGGCATATCATATTACGATGCCTGACACGTGCAATAAACCAGAACCAGCTGTGTTTCACTCCACTAGGCGATATCAACAACCACACAGATAAACAAAATGAGGGGAGCACCTCGCATATTTGGATTTCATATGACCAGATGACCAGTGATGACGGCACCCCCCTACCAGATTTTTACACCGGATTTGCATCAATCTCAAAAATGACCCATTAGACTTATAAAAAAGGCGGAAATCCACCGATTGGCGGAAATTTCCCATCACTGAGTACGTACCATGATAGTATCCAAACTAATTATTTTTATGGCAGTCTGTAATGCACAACAATAAGGAATTTTCCATTTTCACAACGGCCTTATTGCGCTGTTACTGTTATGGTCTGTGCTAGTTGTTGGTGTTTAACTCCTCTCTCTCTCTCTGCATGCGCTGGTGAGGGGCGCGGCTGTTACAGAGCGCACCTGAATTGACTCAGCCATCAGCGCGCTAGAGGAGCTACATGCTCGACACTGTTTTCCCCTTACCACTACGGTGAACACGATTTTCCCGCACCCCAGTGCTTCCCCTGAGCTCAATAAAACTCTTTGTTTCATCATTTGTTTTGTCATTTATACTTGGTCTCCTGCATCTTTGGGTCCGACTGATATGCATATTTTCTCTTCCTACTTATTAAGGGGTGGTTCAACATTTTCAACATTTTCCCAAGCATACAGAGTGTACGCTTTTTTTTGATCCCCTATGAAAGCGTACAAATAAATGTTGATGATCTCTCGGCAGGATTTTTAAACAAGATATTAAACAAACTAATGGTCAGACCGTATTTATAAAATAAATCAATGCATTTCCTTGATCAGTACTTCTTTTATACACCAGTCAAATAATAATGAAATCAATAAAAATGTACACTTTTAAAGAATTCTTTTTGATCACACATGCTTTAATACTAATATTAAGACATTTGGTTTTAATAATAAAAATGACATTGTTTTTAATAATATTTTATATTAAAATATAATTCAAAATGTCTGCATTTTTTATTGGTCATTGGCTTTTGGCTCGCTTCAGTTTGTGATCAGCAAGGGTGTAGGCTGGTCTGACCGTGGTGTGTGTGTGTGTGTGTGTGTGTGTGTGTGTGTCGGGGGGGGGGCATCTCGGTTAGGCTGCAGATCCAGGCTGGATGGCTTATGATTATTTTAAGCATTCATTCTCTGTGCGTCAATGTTTGTGCTCTAACACATCTGCAGGAGCCGGAGGTGGTACTAACAAACTGTGCTTTATTCTCACACTCACTTTGTTTGATTGACAGTGTTCAGCTATTATTTCTTACTGATAATATTATGTTTGTTGATTGGTCAGCTCGGGCGTGGACATGCGCAGTGCCCTTTACACATTAACTTCCGGTTTACTTCCTGACTCTAGTCATGCAGAACTTATCTCCGACTTTCTCTTCAATAACAGTCATTAAGTTTATTTATAAGATTGTGAATACACAATTTCTTGTCCAGCGGAACTCAACTCCTGCTGTGTGTGTGTGGGGGGTGCACGTCCATCCTGTGCACCCCCATCTCACCCCCTCCCCCCTAGCGTACGTTCTGTACGCTTAGGAAAATGTTGAATAACCCTTAATGTAGTGCACAGTCGACTCGTTAATGACATAATGGCGAGCCACAGACGCAAAGCTTCACCCTTCTTTTTTTAAATCTAGAAGTTTAACTTTCTCACTAACTGTCATCATTCTCATTTTTTTTTTCGGTTCACTAGATGATCTTCCTGTGACACCGGGAATATGCATCAATCGGACCCAAAAATGCAGGAGACCAAGTACAATGAAACAAAGACTTTTATTGAGCTCAGGGGAAGCACTGGGGTGTGGGAAAAATCATGTTCACCGTGCTGCTAAGGGAAAATCACAACCAAATCACAGAGTGTCAAGCTTCCTGGGCGTTTTGGAGCCATTTTCAAGGTCTTATACAACAGTACTTAGGAGCATAAAGAGAGAAAAACTTGGGACCTTGGCTGGAGAACTGCTGATACGTAGCGCAGACGAACTAACAATACGGCTCGAACACAAAGAGAGGAAGCCGCATGTGATAGATGCTGGAAAATATAATCTCAACCAATCGGCTTGCTGGATTCACAGCCAATCAGAGAACCCTCAATACAAGCAGGAGAACAGAGCATGTTGGGTAGCGTAGTTTAATGTGGTGTGCGTGCATTTTGAATACTGTACTGTAATCTTTAATATTTTTAATTTCCCGATGGGAAATCCGCAATATTGCGGGGACGCGAAGTAGGAAATGCAAAGTGGTGGGGGATTACTGTAACACAAATACCAGTAAAAGTCTTTTATTGTTCTGCTATTCTTCATGTTTTCCACCTCTATGGTAATAATAGCTGACCTTTCCACTCCGCTGGTACATTTTAATAAGCACCCACCCACTCCAATTTTTAAAGCGCCCTGGGCGCTTATCACGTCAAATACGGTATGTCTTTTTTTTTTTTTTTGGCTCTGCGTCAAAAAAGTTCCCGACCCCTGCCATAGACTAGCCACTAACATCCACCTCAAAGATGGCCTTATACAGAGTGATTACTGTAATTTTTTTATCTTATTTATAAAATTGAACTGTAGAGGGTTATGGGCCTTATCACTATATCTCAAGTGTGTGATTGAAGGCTCAATATCTCAGGTGCATATTAAAGAATATTAATATCCACTCCCATATACTAAATAGTAGGACAGTGATCAAATTAGTCCCTCAGAGTCCAATAACAAAAGTTGGAGTTTGCAGAGAAAACAGTTTTTGCAACCCCATGTCCTACTTACTTGCTCCAGAACCTGAAAAGAATGCTACGTAAGCTAAAGTTCAGACTCCACATTCAGGTCTTGAGGAATCTATATATATTCTTTGGGAAGGCATGTATTTCAGACTCATGCATTTTCTCTCACCTCATTAAGATTATTAAATGCTCACTAAAAGAAAGAATAATATGAAAAGCAGTTTCAAATAATTGTGACATTATTTTCAAGGAAACAAAGACATCTTGCAAAATAATTAAAATGGCTGCAATCACAATAGAGCCTTAATTCCATCCGATTAACCAGGCACACTTACATAACGACACATTTATAAATGGTTATAGACTATGATGCACATTAACCAAATATTTTCCACATTTTAGAAGTGTACACAGAAGAACATAAAGTAATCACTCAAAAAAAGTCCATCTTAAAATTACCTCATCAAGTTGCATTTATTCATTCATTTTCTTCGTTTAAATTCAGTTCTTGGGGAGGCTGCCACCCATCTCACCCAACTCTGGGCGAGGGCAGGGAACACTCTGAACAACTCGCCATGCCATTGCAGATCCAACACTCACATAACTATTCACACGCACTCTTAGAGATTACTTGAAACAGACAGTTACAATGCTTTACATGTTTTTGACCTGAGGGGGGAACTCAGGGTACCCAGAGGAAACACATATGAGCACGGGGAGAACATACAAATTTCACACAGAGATGCCCGGGGCCTGCTAACCACTGTGCCACTGTGCCATCTGTTACATTTATATAAGTATTAGAGGAAAGGTATAAAAAGTACAGTAAAATACAAATTGTGGAAAAATACATGAGATACTCCTACAATTATTTTCTTAAAATCAATCAATAAATAAATCAAACAAAACAAAACATGTTAGCAAACATCAACTGAAGCTAATTAGCTAGCTGTTCTGATACAAACTTGTGAGACAAATATTTTGTTGCGAGAGGATTGTTTTACAGTGAAGCATGGTTTGCTAGAAGGGAACATTCTCACTCTGTGATTCAAGGTCTCAATGTCGTTCACCTGCTTGTTTATATTTAGGTGATAGTTTATTTGGGTTAAGATTAACGTTCAGTTATATGTAATGGCCTAAGAAGACATTTTTTAATCTTCTTAATCTAAAAAGGAAAAAATTTGGAAAATCTAAATGTTTTATTTTGAATGCAGCAAATTGTGGGCAGTTGGTATGTCTGAATGCAGCTGTGAGGGAAGGCACAAGCCAGTCTCATCCTCACGCTGGTCCCAAGCCCGAATAAATGCAGAGGATTGTGTCAGGAATGGCATCCGATGTAAAACAATTGCCAACGCATAACAATGCGACTCATCAATAAGAATTTCATACCGGACTGGTCAAGCCCCGGGTTAAAACGACTGCCATCAGTGCTGTTAACCAACAGGGTGCTGGTGGAAACTGGGCTACTGTTGGTCGTAGAAGGAGAGGCTGAGCTGTGTCCGTCGCCGGAGAGAGAAGAGGAAAGGCATGAGTAAGACATGAAGGTAGTTGGGGTAAGAGAAGATGATGCAGAGGATAGGGTGAAATGGAAACAGATGATTCGCTGTGGCGACCCCTGAAGGGAGCAGCCGAAAGGAACAGAACAGACAGATGATCTTCAAAAGGCATGTTGTGGTATAACAACCATGCCCAAGTGCAGGTATCCTGGATGGACGGATGATTTTAAGTTCCTCATTGAACTCTCAGTAACATACAACTTTTACAGAAAGAAGTAAAATGGCTTCCAGATGGCAGTGCCAGATGGAATTCAATAGGAATTTTTGCATTAATTGCCCTTTTCCTCCTTCCCAAGTGGAGAGATAACTTGAAACTCACTTGCAATTTCATTACAACCACATGGGCACAAGTCTGGCTTTCTAATCAGTACTATTCACATAACATTTACGATGACCTGCTCTTAACTCTCTCAGAACTTTAGTGTTCCAAAGCTGTGAAATGCTTCCCCCTTTTCCTTCCTGAAGTCCACAATGAGCTCCTTTGGTTTTGCTGGTTTTCAGGAGCAAGTTGTTGTCGTCACACCATACAGCTAGTTGCTTCACCTCTGCCCTGTAGTCAGACTCTTCATTGTCACTGAGGAGTCCGATCACCGTGGTATCGTCTGCAAAGTTTATGATGGAGTTGGATCACATAGGCCTACACTCAGGGTGAAGAGAGTAGAGAAATGGGCTCAGCACACAGTCCTGAGGTGTGCCAGTGTTAAGTATGACGGTGGAGAACAGTTGTGGCCTGACTTGACATACTGGGGTCTGTTTGTTAGAAAGTCCATGATCCAGTTGCAGAGGGGTGTTGATTCCACCATACTCACATTTTGTGGTTAACTTGGAGGGAATGACGCTGTTGAATGCTGCTCTGAAGTCAACAAACAGCATTCTTGCATGTGTTCTTGTTGTCCAGGTGTGAGTAAACATAGTGCAGAGCTGTGGACACAGAGTCTTCTGTATTCCTATGCAAATTGGTGTGGGTCTAGTGTGGGAGGCAGACTTTGCTTGAGGTGTGACAGGACCAGTCACTCAAAGCACTTCATCACAATGGGTGTTCCTGCAATAGGGCTGCAGTCATTCAGGCATGTTGGAGAAGAAGGTTTCGGCACTGGCACTATAGATGTGGTCTTAAAGCATGCTAGTACTGCTGCTTGGGTAAGAGACAGGTTGGATATATCTGTGAAGACCTCTGTGAGCTGCTCAGCACAGGCTCTGAGCACACAACCAGGAATTCTGTTGGCCTTATGTCTGTGCATTCATTCATTTTCCGAACCGCTTAATCCTAATTAGGTCATAGGGAGGCTGGTGCCTATCTCAGCCGACTCAGGGAGAGTGCAGAGTACACCCAGGTCATCGCAGGGCACGAAAGATATGCATGTGTAATCATAAAAGCACGTGTCGAATGAATGCGCACAAATGTAAAAATATCTACAAGCAGATCTCCAGTAGATGCAGTAAACTGCTTTCCTTTGGATGCCCTTGCTGGAGAATTATGGATGAGATTTTACATAAAGCCAGAGGCAAGGACTTTCTGACAAAATGCAATGAGGATGGAAAGTTCACATTTTAGCACTGTGCTCCCTTGCTGACTGCACACACGTCCTTAGGGCCAATCATACACTCCCCTGTTCTTTTGGCATTCATTTTGATTAAGAATAGCTCATGTGACCAAATGGTTCACTCTGGCCCTCCCTGTCCCCTTTCTCAACAGCACAGATTGTACAAAAACAAAGGGAACAGTGTAGAATCAGCAGCTTTTAAAGATTCAATACGAAAATTGATAAAACCAGATACTTGCAGAAAAAAAGATGCAGTGTCCAAAAAAGGCACTTCAGGACAGTTGTCCAAATCTCTGAACAAGAAGGGAAGGCTGAAGTACAGCAACAGAATACAGACACATTGAGCCCTCCAAAAATATCAGGGAATAAGACAGGGCACATGTTATGCCAGTCTGTAATTCACAGCCTTACTTCTTTTCCTTATTCTATTCTGCACTTTTCTCCCTCACTCACACACACACACACTTTCAGTAGTGCGCACCAGTGTCTGCGATGACACTTTCCCTTATAAAAGCTTACTCTCTCTCTCTATGTCTTAGACACTGATGCACACTATAGACATTGTGTGAGTGTGTGTAAGAACATCCTCTCCGTTATAAGAGCATGCTCACTTACACACACACACACACACACACACACACACACACACACACACACACACACACACGCACACAGTGTTCATCACAATCTTTGAATCTTATAAGAACAAGCTCTCTTCTCTCTCTCACACTCACATTCACACACACAAACACACATCACTTGAAATTAGCATGTGTGTCTGACTATGCATCTTTAAAACCAGCTTTTCTTTTCTTATTTATACCAAGAGGCGTCTCAAACTTTTCCTCTGAATATTGCATTGTCGTCGCCTCCCTCTCTCTCTCTCTCTCTCTCTCTCTCTCACACACACACACACACACACACACACACACACACACACACACACTCTGCATCTTCAAGGTTAGTGGTGACCTTGAATGACTGTGAATGCTCTGTCTCTGGGCAGGATGCAAGAAACAATAAAAATATTCACAATGACGTCGCCACCTGCTGGTTGCATCAGCACACTACACTTTACAAAGAGAAGCAAGACCTTTGGCACTTAACCAGAATATAATCGAAAGCCATTTCAGTGTGTTGTAAAAGCTCTTTTAAATGGGTGTTTAAATTCCTTTTAATTTAAGATATCACATCCATGAGAAACTCATACCTGAGTGGCTCCACGAAGTGTCATGACCTCTGAGGGAAGACTTGATTCTGCATCATCATTAACTGATACTTGTCTCCCAATCTGTCCATAACTGGCTCTTCCCCATGTAAGGACCCTACCAGTGTCTAAAATTCAAAACAGGGCTGGGATTAAATTCCACAAGACTTTTCAAATATACACTGATTGCATTACAGCCTTAGCAGCATTTATCATACACAGCTGAGGGCAGACTTCTCTTGGACTGGTCCAATATCAGACTAGAAGAACCCCATGTGACATTCATGGGCTAAAAGGACAATATCTGCAGATCTCCACAATATCATCAGCGGAGACATCTGAGGTTTGCTGGATAGCATGTGACAATTTTCGTTCATTCATTTTCTAAGTCACCGAAACTTAATTAGGGTCTCGGTGCCCATCTCAGCAGACTCTGAAAATGGCATACATGTACAGCTCACCAAACCATTGCAGGGCCAACACACATACAACCATTTACACTCGCCCTCACACCTGGGGGCGATTTGGAACAGCCAATCAGCCTACATTTTAGCGCTGTGCAAGGAAACCAAAGTACCCGGAAGCACCCTGAGCCTGTGAATTGAACCCAGGACCTTCTTGCTGTGAGGTGAATGTGCTAACCACTGGGCGAAAAGATATACTGTATACTTTTGAACAAATAGCCAAAAACCGATGTTACAACATTTCTACAACCCTGAATAGCTCGCCAGACCATTGCAGGACAGCGCGCGCGCGCACACGCACACACACACAGGGGCAACTTGAAACAACCAATTAGCAGGTCTTCAAACTATGGGAGAACTAGGAAAACCCAAGCAAACAGGGAGAGCACATGCAAACTCCACACAGAAACACCCTTGCTGATGACAGAACCTTGACCAGACCACCACACTACTGTGCCACCCTCGTAGTACATTATCACTTATAAAACCTAATTTCTGATCATAATCATTTCTTTGTACCACTACACCATGAATTTATTTAATGAGACTAAATATCAGTGAATTAAAATACTGTACAAATACCATACTCATGTGTGCATAATAATTATTAAAGAGCATTCACAATTTAGAGACAATGCCGCATATAAAAGGACAGAGGGTGGAACTGGAAGTGGTAGAGACAAAGATCTTGCCATTTTCTCTCAGAGTTACAAGAATGAATAGAATAAGAAATGAGCACGTCAGAGTTAGAGCAAAGGGAGGAGTGCTTTTTGTAAAAAAGCGAGAGAGGCCAAATGCAGATGGTTTGGACATGTGCAAAAAAAGGAAAAACAGGGTATACTGGCAGAAGAATGGTGAGGACTGAACTGCCTGATAGCACGAGATGAGAAAGGATAGAGCCTTATGGATGTGGTGAGGGAGGTCATGCAGGTGATTGGTGTGACGGAGATGAGATGTACAGGACAGAGTGAGATGGAAAAGGAAGATCCAATATAGCAACCCTTAACAGAGTCAACCAGAATAAGAAGAGGGAGAAGAAGAGGAAGATTCGTACCTGTTTGGGCAATTAGATGCGTCCAGCCACTGTGTATTGCTGAAACTCCTTCCCCATGAAACAGAGACCGGTCTAAAGCTGTAGGCAGAGGTAGGAAGGTTTCTTTTCTACACAGTTGGCCGTGCTTATTACTGCCCCACAGGAACACTTTCCCGGACACTAGATGAAAAACAGCACACGTATTCTTTAAGTCTAGACATTGATATTCTTCTTCTTTTCCTTTCGGCTGTTCCCTTCAGGGGTCGCCACAGCACATGATCTGCCTCCATCTCACCCTATCCTCTGCATCTTCTACTCTTACTCCAACTACCTTCATGTCCTCCTTCACCACATCCATAAATCTTCTCTTTGGTCTTCCTCTAGGCCTTCTGCCTGGTAGTTTCAACCTCAGCATCCTACTACCAATATACTCACCATCCCTCCTCTGTACATGTCAAAACCATCTCAATCTAGCCTCTCTGACTTTGTCTCCAAAACCTCTTACATGTGCTGTCCCTCTGATGTACTCATTCCTGATCCTATCCATCCTCTTTACTCCCAAAGAGAACCTCAACATTTTCATCTCCGCTACCTCCAGCTCTGCCTCCTGTCTTTTCCTCAGTGCCGTTTCTAAACCATACAACATGGCTGGCCCCAACACCGTCCTGTACACTTTTCCTTTCATTGTTGCTGATACCATCCTATCACACATCTCACCGGATACTTTTCTCCAACCATTCCAAAACTGCCTGCACACACTTCTCCACCGCTTTTCCACACTCACCATTGCTCTGGATTGTTGAGCCTAAGTACTTAAAATCCTCCACCTTCTTTATCTCTGCCCCCTGTAACCTCACAGTTCCTCTTGGGTCCTTCTCATTCACACACATGTATTCTGTCTTACTTAAGCTAACCTTCATTCCTCTCCTTTGCAGAGCATACCTCCACCTCTCTAGACATTCCTGCACTTGTTCTCTGCTCTCACAACAGATCACAATGTCATCTGCAAACATCATCGTCCATGGAGATTCTTGTCTAACCTCGTCTGCCACCCTGTCCATCACCATAGCAAACCAGAAGGGACTCAGAGCTGACCCTTGATGCAGTCCCACCTCCACCTTGAACTCTTCTGTCACACCGACAGCACACCTCACCACTGTCTTACATCTCTCATACATGTCCTGCACCACTCTAACATACTTCTCTGCCACTCCAGACTTCCTCATGGAATACCACAGTTCCTCGCTCGACACCCTGTCATATCCAGATCCACAAAGACCTTCTCTGTTCTTCTCTATTAACATCCTCACAGCAAACACTGCATCTGTGGTGCTCTTTCTTGGCATGAAACCAAACTGTTGTTCACAAATGCTGACCTCTGCCCTTAGTCTAGCTTCCACTATTGTTTCCCATAACTTCATCATCTGGCTCATCAACTTTATCCCTCTGTAGTAGATTATCCAAATGATCTAGACATTGATATTAAACCTGCAAAAATATAACATGTTCCTAGAGAATGTTAAAGCTAATTATACTGTATGCTGTGAGGATATAGTCTGCTCTGATAGACTAGAGAGATCACTGGAGAAAATCACGTGACCTATGCATGGTGGGGCTTATAATTAAATGTATCCTCCATGGAGGTTTTGCATATACTTTCTTGGCCTGGTGCAGAGGAATATAAACATCAATAAAATCAAATCTTCAGGAATTGTTTCAAGTGGACACTACTTCCCATATGTTTTGTACTAATTGCATAGCTGCCAACTTTTTCAAATCAAAAAATAAAAAACCCAGACTCTAGCGGCCTGTCAAAATGCACCGACTCAATACGAAACACCCCCTTTTCCAATATTTTATTTTAGAATTAACATTCTTCAACATGTTTTAAGGTGATTCACATTCAATGCAACAAACAGTCTGTCTTCCTTTCGGCTTTTTCCCTTTTACTCAGGAGTCGCCACAGCGAATCATCTGATTCGCATGTTTTGATTTGGCAGAGGTTTTTACGTCGGATGCCCTTCCTGTCACAACCATTTTTTAGCAAGGGACAGAAACACGCCGACGACTTTGCAGCTACTCTTTACGAAAGTCAGCAATGGTTCTTTTACATGCCTCTCACCATAGACAGTGAGAGACATGGCCCGCCTTTGATAACCCAGTTAGCTGCACTGGGGGGGGGGGACAGTGACAACCCTGTGGAGAGTGGGACTCGAACCCCCAACCTTTGGATCAGTGATCCAGCGCACTATACCACTAGACCAACAGTAAAGAGTAGTTTTCTAGTACTAAGCATTTTTACTTACCACAAAGCAATCCTAACTCCACAGTGTAGACATCCCATCACTTGAAAATAAACTTCCCCAATTCAGAAGTATACAGACAGACAAGGGGGTGTCAAAGCCAAGCTATTGTCATTCTTCTAACTGATCCTTTTTGAATGCTTCCTTTGTAGCAGCCTTTGCTCTCTTCAAAAAGGAGGCGGTGAATGTCTGTTCATAACAGGTGTTGCTTCTTGATTTTTGAATAAGTAGGGCTGACACTATGTCATCTGATAGTGATCCCTTAAAGAAGTCTGTCTTATTCTTCTTCACCTGACTGAAAATTCTTTCACATTCAGCATTGCTGTGTGGAATTGATAAAATGCCTAACATGCAGTGGCTCAACTTTTGAAATCTGGGCTTCCCATCTCCTTTGACAGTGTGGGAAAGTGAGAACCAGAACTCATTTGTATGCATTCTCATTTCTCATTTGTACCTCTTTGAAACTGGTTGAGCAATAATCATTAAATTCAATCTCAACATTGTTGATAGCTTCATCTGTGTCTTCAATTCCAGTTTTGATCAATCAGAAACTTTGTGAAAAGGAATCTAAGGGAATTGAAGGTACAGCTGTCTCTCTTGTTTACATCTGTTACTTGAGCAGTTTGCCCATGTGGTTCGCAGCAGCTAGAGCAGGGGTCGGCAACCCGCGGCGCTTTCACCTCTCTGAGGTGGCTCTTAAAAATAATGAATGTGTCTTTTACGGGGTCCGACGGGTGCAAATGTGCTTCAAAACCACTGCATCACCAAAAACAACTGCATAAAGAAAATGCCGCTTATTTACTCGCAACAAAATCACTCCGGGCTCCCAGGAGTAGAGAATTAAGCCAGCTTTCACCTGAATGATGGGAGAATCTGCCTAAGGCAGAGTCCTGCAACGGTCGGGTACCCACAGGTACCCAGCAGGTAACCTCGCAAAGATGCTCTTTTAGGGTTGAAAATTACATACATGAGAATTAAGAGTCACGGGTGTGGGCGGATATTTATTTTGTGTGTTCGTTCTTGTGGACATGGCCATCATTATATTAATCAGCTACATTGAGAGTCTCCGTGTTTTTGATCTGCTGTGTTGGTGGAGGGAGCATGTAACGGTATTCCAAACCTTTGTACTCATTGCAAGCAGTGTTCTCACCAATCCCAGCAGCAGCACAGCGAGTGAGCGAGATTTTTCAGCCGCCGGGGTTTGTAATCCAGGAACGGAAATCATAGCTGAAGTAAGAATCTTTGGATGAGATTTGGTTTATGCACAGCAATCTCTGAATTAAATAACTCTCCTCCCAGTGACAAAATAAAAGACTGGATCTGGTTCAGTCTCCACTCTGAGAATGGGTCAGTGCAGTATTAAGCATTAATATTATTTAAAAGAACGTTGAGCAAAAAAAAAAATAAGTCTTCATATACTTTTCTGTGTTGTTGTCATTTTTATAAATTAAAACCATGACAAAACATTAATATAACAAATAAAGAAAAAAAAAAAGATCCCATGAAGGGAGTGATGGTGGTAGGCTACGCAACCCGTTAACACATCTGGCTGCACCCCGTCCCTCGCTTCATGGAACAGATAAATATATATATAGTGTTATTTGATTTTAAATGTCAAAAAAAGATTTGTGGCTCCTAGTGTTTGCTTTACTGTGGAAAACGGGTCCAAATGGCTCTTTAAATGGCAAAGGTTGCCAACCCCTGAGCTAGAGGAATGTTATGCTCCACATAAAAGGCTGCAAATAAACATTCAGCTTTGATAGTATTGGTATTTGCTGTCTTTAAAGTGAAAGAAATTAACGAAGTCCTACATCCAATTCAGATTGTAAAGCCCTTTCATGCACCTTGCTCTTACAGTGCTGCATGACTGCTTCACAGATGCGTGCTAGTTCATGGCCCAACTTCCGACATAAACAGTGCCCATACACATGCGCAGTGCCCGTACACATGTGCAGTGCCCATACACAGTCACTAAATTTGGCAAGGGACGGTACTCTGAGTCTGTCTGTCTTCCTTTCGGCTTTTTCCCTTTTACTTGGGAGTCGCCACAGCGAATCATCTGATTCGCACGTTTGATTTGGCAGAGGTTTTTACATCGGATGCCCTTCCTGTCACAACCCTTGTTTTAGTAAGGGACAGAAACACGCTGACGACTTTGCAGCCTACTCTTTACGAAAGTCAGCAATGGTTCTTTTACATGCCTCTCACCATAGACAGTGAGAGACATGGCCCGCCTTTGATAACCCAGTCAGTTGCACTGTGGGGGACAGTGACAACCTTGTGGAGAGTGGGACTTGAACCCCCAACCTTTGGATCAGCTATCCAGCGCCCTATACCACAGTACTCTGAGTGCCTCATATATTTTCTTATTTGCATTCTTCATAGCGAAAGTTTATGGTTTGTTTATTTTTCATGAAATAGTATAGGCATTATTATTAGAATATTTATTATCCGACCCAAAAACGGATTTCCGTACTCAGACCCAAGAAAATGTACTAAATATGTTTTTTTACGTACTAGTTGGCAGCCATACATTTGGTTACTATGCATAAAAATACCCATCAGGATGGCACAACCCCTCAGCCATCCAACAAAATCACCACATACTGATCACTGAGGGGAAAGAAACAATTGAAATCAGTGCAGTATGAGATAGAAGCATGCTATAATCAACTACAAAACAGCTCTACACTGTAACCCTAAGGGGAAAACAGGAGCATCAAAATAAACAACTCGTTTCTTAAAGCAGAGACATTTTTACCTATTTTCAGACATATATTTTTAATTTCATACACCAGTGGAGCACCGAAGCATGATTCCTAATCCAGAAAACTCCACGGTTCTTCTGAAAGCTGCTTCCCCACCTCCCCATAAAACACTTAATTTGAGTGTGCATGTGCTGGTTGATGTATTTCGCTTCCTCCTCCTAGTTATAATTTTTCAGCTCTCTGTGCCTTCTCTGCTCTGAATGGTCACCTTTTGAAGTGGGTCATCTATGCTCTTAGACCAGGATGGCCGGAGAGTTCGCTGTGCAGGGGGAGAGTGGGAAAAGGCCAGCTAATAAGAAGGTCCAACACTGCCAATCACTGTTCCACCACTGTTCGTGCTAAACACCCCCACCCCCCAAAAAGCGAAAACCTCATTACTTACTCTGTGACTGTTCTACATTGCTATTCAAAACTGTAGTAAGTCTTAGGGGGTCAAAAAAATAAAAAAGCAAAAAAATTTAACCTGAACATATTTTTTTTATTTTGGAAATTGATTTCTTCATTGCTGTTTTCTCACTACCCTTAACTGGATTAAACCCTAATTAGGATTAAGTCAATCAGAAAATGACTGAATGAATGAATGATTTCCTCACGAGATTTTGTGTGATTCCTCTTTTTGTAAAAATCAGAAAATAATAATCAACTTCATGCACTGGGACTCCGCACCAGAAATTTCATTCATCGTTCATTTTCTGAATCGCTTAATCCTAATTATGGTTGCAGGGAGGCTGGTGCATATCTCAGCCGACTCTGGGCGAGGGCAGAGTACACCCTGAACAGCTCACCAGGCAATCGAAAGGCAAAAATATGTTGACAGCAATGCCGCTACCCTTTACGGAAGTCAGCAATGGTTCCTTTACATGTCTCACACCATAGACAGTTAGCTGCGGGGTGGGGGTGGGGGGTTGTCTGTCGGGTGGGGTAAGTCAATAGGGACGATTTCCTTATTAAAAACATGCAGTATATATACAATATATATTTCTGTTAGAGGTGAAAACAAGTGTTTTATTTTGAAGCGATTGTTTTCCCCATAAAGTTTCAGTTTAATGCTGTTTTTTTGATTGCCAGGTATCCAGTGGTATGAAAAAGTATATGAACCTTTTGAAATTTCTCACATTTCTGCATAAAATCACCATCAAATGTGATCTGATCTTTGTCAAAATCACACAGATTAAAAAACAGTGTCTGCTTTAACTAAAACCACCCAAACATTTATAGGTTTTCATATTTTAATGAGCATAGCATGCAAACAAAGACAGAAGAGGGAGGAATAAGTAACTGAACCCTCTGCCTAAGGAGACTTAAATTGTTTGGTAAAAATTGGTTTCAATTGCTCTTTAAGTCAGGTGTGTGCCCAATCACTGATGAGTGGCTTAAAGCTGCCCTGCCCACTATAAAACACATACCTGGTAAGAATCGTCTTGATGAGAAGCATTGTCTGATGTGCACAAAAGAGCTGTCTGAAGACCTGTGATCAAGAATTGTTGATTTGTATAAAGCTGGGAAAGGATACAAAACCATCTCTAAAAGTCTGGATGTTCATCAATCGACAGTCAGAGAAGCTGTCTACAAACGGAGAGAGTTTGGCACTGTTGCTTCTCTCCCAAGGAGTGGCCGTCCACCAAAGATGACACCAAGAGTTCAGCGCAGAATACTCGGAGAGGTAAAAAAAAAAACCCTACAGTGTCTGCTAAAGACTTACAGAAATCACTGGCACAGTCCAATATCTCTGTGCACACATCAACTATGTGTAAAACAATGGCCAAGAATGGTGTTCATGAGAGGACTCCAAGGAGGAAGCCACTGGTGTCTAAAAAAAACATTGTTGCTCGTTTAATGTTCGCAAAAAGGCACTTGGACACTCCACAGAAGTTTTGGCAACATATTTTGTGGACTGATGAAACCAAAGTTGAATTGTTTGGGAGGAACACACAACATCATGTGTAGAGGAAAAATGGAACAGCTCACCAACATCAACAGTTCATCCCCACCGTGAAGCATGGTGGAGGGTGCATCATGGTTTGGGGCTGTTTTGCCGCCTCAGGGCCTGGACAACTTGCAATCATTCATGGAAAAATGAATTCAAAAGTTTATCAAGATGTTTTGCAGGAAAACCTGAGGCCATCGGATGCTGCAATAAGACAATGATCCAAAACACAGAAGTAAATCAACTTCAGAATGGTTTGAGAAGAACAAAATACACGTTCTGGAGTGGCCAAGTCAAAGTCCAGACTTGAAACCATTGAGATGCTGTGGCATGACCTCAAGACAGTGATTCATGCCAGACATCCCAGGAATCTGACTGAACTACAGCAGTTTTTTAAAGAAGAATGGGCCAAGATTAGTCCTGATCGATGTACCAGACTGATCTGCAGCTACAGGAAGCATCTGGTTGAAGTTATTGCTGCCGGGGGGGGGAGGGGGGGGGGCACAAAATATTAAATGTGATGGTTCAGTTACTTATTCCTCCCCCTTCTGTCATTGTTTGGATGCTATCCTCATTAAAATATGAAAACCTATAAATGTTTGGGTGGTTTTAGATAAAGCAGACACTGTTTTTTTCATCTGTGTGATTTTGACAAAGATCAGATCACATTTGATGGTGATTTTATGCAGAAATGTGAGAAATTTCAAAAGGTTCAGATACTTTTTCATACCACTATAGCGTTTCTACTCAGCACTGGGCTGTTTTGATGATTTTTTTTTCTGATAAAATACTAGAAGGAAATAGATGTGAAGATATCCAGGAGTTCTCCTTTAAAAAGACTGTTTGAATCTTAAATGATTTCACCTGTTAAACAGGCGCAGTGTGCAGATCCTGCACTCACAATCTTGGCAGATACCTGTTCCAGCCCTACAGGGGAAGAATTAAGGTTTAATGAAGTGTGAGTATTAGTTAGTGATCATCATAAAATCCCCATCAAAAAGTCCACCATATAGTCTACCTGGAACTAGACAGGGCACCTTGGAGCGGAAATGAGCTGGGGTAGGCTGAGGACTCAGTGCTCGGTTTGCTTGACTTAACAGACCTGTACCCCACTGAAACACAGTACCTGAACCTACAGAAACACAAATGCAAGTACAGCAGTGTGCAGAGAGAGCGAGGGAAAGAGAAACGAAAACATAATAAGAGCCTAACGTGCACGTACCTGTTACTGCGAGTGCATGTCGAAGCCCTGCTGTTACACTGATGACAGATTCCCTTAAAGACTGATGAGAATTAATACTCAATACTAGTCCTTCTCAAAAAATTAGCATATTGTGATAAAGTTCATCATTTTATGAAATGTACTGATAAAAATTAAACTTTCATATTTTAGATTCATTGCACACCAACTGAAATATTTCAGGTCTTTTATTGTTTTAATACTGATGATTTTGGCATACAGCTCATGAAAACCCAAAAATTACTATCTCAAAAAATTCGCATATCATGTTCAGGTAGTCTAAACGATCTATTAACCTAATCATCTGAATCAACCAATTAACTCTAAACACCTGCAAAAGATTCCTGAGGCTTTTAAAAACTCCCAGCCTGGTTCATTACTCAAAACCCCAATCATGGGTAAAACTGCCGACCTGACTGCTGTCCAGAAGGCCATCATTGACACCCTCAACCAAGAGGGTAAGACACAGAAAGAAATCTCTGAGCGAATAGGCTGTTCCCAGAGTGCTCTATCAAGCCACCTCAGTGGGACGTCTGTGGGAAGGAAAAAGTGTGGCAGAAAACGTTGCACAACCAGAAGAGGTGACCGGACTCTGAGGAAGATTGGGGAGAAGGGCCGATTCCAGACCTTGGGGGACCTGTGGAAGCAGTGGACTGGGCTACAAGTGCTGCAGTCCCCAGGTCAAGCCACTTGTGAACCAGAAACAGTGGCAAAAGCGCCTGACCTGGGCTACAGAGAAAAAGCACTGGACTGTTGCTCAGTGGTCCAAAGCACTTTTTTTGGATGAAAGCAAATTTTGCATGTCATTCGGAAATCAAGGTGCCATAGTCTGGAGGAAGACTGGGGAGAAGGAAATGCCAAAATGCCTGAAGTCCAGTGTCAAGTACCCACAGTCAGTGATGGTCTGGGGTGCCATGTCAGCTGCTGGTGTTGGTCCACTGTGTTTTATCAAGGGCAGGGTCAATGCAGCTAGCTATCAGGAGATTTTGGAGCACTTCATGCTTCCATCTGCTAAAAGCTTTATGGAGATGAAGATTTCATTTTTCAGCACGACCTGGCACCTGCTCACAGTGCCAAAACCACTGCTAAATGGTTTACTGACCATGGTATTACTGTGCTCAATTGGCCTGCCAACTCTCCTGACCTGAACCCCATAGAGAATCTGTGGGATATTGTGAAGAGAAAGTTGAGAGACACCAGACCCAACACTGTGGATGAGCTTAAGGCCGCTATCGAAGCATCCTGGGCCTCCGTAACACCTCAGCAGTGCCACAGGCTGATTGCCTCCATGCCACGCCGCATTGAAGCAGTCATTTCTGCAAAAGGATTCCGACCACGTATTGAGTGCATAACTGAACATAATTATTTGAAGATTGACTTTTTTTTTGTATTAAAAACACTTATTTTTTTATTGGTCGGATGAAATATGCTAATTTTTTGAGATAGGGATTTTTGGTTTTTCTTTACTTTTTTCCAAAATAATCAATATTAAAACAATAAAAAGCTTGAACTACTTCAGCTGTGTGTAATGAATCTAAAATATACAAAAGTCTAATGTTTATCAGTACATTACCGAAAATAATGAACTTTATCACAATATGCTAATTTTTTGAGAAGGACTAGTATAGTTTTAATATATGTTGGTGCATAAAAGTTTGTGAATCCTTCACATAATAGTGATATTTCTGCATAAATACGATCAGAAATGTCCTCAGATTATGGCTATGGATTGGTAAATTCCAAACACTTGATAAGTGGCTTTATAACCCCTTCCCATGATGCCTGATGAGTATCATCAACTCTTTCTTTGAGGTTCTCAGAATTCTCCTTAATATGTGCCATTATACTATGAGCTACTTATGGATCTTGCTCTTGGTGTGATTTCCATTAATTGACTAACGGAGTAAAGGGAAACGGTGTTGAACTGCCTCCATCTGTCCATCACAGGATTTGAGACTGTGCAGATCCTTATTTTTTTTTTTTTTTAATTCATCAGGAAAATCACTCAACTTCCAATAGACCAAATTCGCATCTCGGCACGGCATCATGGGATCGCGACTACCATACAAGCTACCAATATGGTGGAAATAAACCTTGATGTGGATGAGAACTGCACTATCGATACATTTAATTTATGGAATGTTCCCGACCGTCGAGTGTATTGTATACCTAGGGGTCGTCACGGTTGTTCCCACAAGCGTAAAGATGAACTTGTTGCGCTTGCATTTGCGGCAACATTACAAAAGCTACCTTTTAGTTTTCTCAAAGGCCGAGGAATCTAAACAAGTCCAACATGACTATGCCAATTGTTGATATTTGAAGTGGATTAGGAAAGCGTGACAATTCCCGACCCCTTAGGACTTGAAGATGGCTGGGAGACAGAAAATGACGCCTTATCGAAGTGGCCCCTGTGTATGTACGCTGACAGCGAATTTTTTGTTAATAAAGGACCAGGCACCCCTACTAGCACAACTTCGTAATGACTACAAAGAAGGTAAATACAAGTTTGACAGCTGTTACCGAGTGATCTGACAGCACTTTTTGTCTATTTTACAAATTAACATAACAGTAATTTTCAAGATCTCAGTGTATGATATGATTACGGCATCGCCAATTTTTATGCTAATTTAACAGGTAAATGAAAGGTAATATAATCTATAGGGTCTATGAATTCAAATAAAGAACACTTTAATTATAAACTTGCTTTAATCCAACTTTTGCGTCCCTCCGGATCCTTCAGCTTGGTAGGGAAGGTAAATAACGTGAATGGCGGCGGACATGTACACGCGTTAGTCCCAAATTTGCAGGCATGTATACTGCAAATTTCCTTTTTCCAACGCTCGAGATGATAAATGCCGTTCCCACAGTTCACTACAGCACAATGCGCAACTGGCATATCGATAACTTAATGCTTAAGGCAGGCTTTAAGCGGCAGTTGTTAGGATGTGTTTACATACAAAAGCAAGTGGCTATAAGAAAGTTTGGTAGCAGTAACCCTTGGACCAGAGGTTGGGTCACGTTCCCCGCACATGCACAGTCGTAATGCGAATTTGGTCTATTATTATCCCACTGATTAAAAACATCTGACTCTGACTTTCATCCATTCATTTGTTGGCACTACTTCAGCTTACTAGGGTCATGGAAATGCTGGAGCTGATAGTAGCTGATTCTGGGGGAACAAGGGTACACCCTGGACATCCAGTCCATCACAGAGCCAACTGGCACTCACAACCAGGAGCAATTTGGAGCAAGCACTTATCCTAACGTGTATTCCTTTGGAATATGAGAGGAAACAGGATTACCTTGAAGAAACCCATGTAAACACAGAGAGAGCATGCAAATTCCACACAGAAACACCCAAGCTCTGCCTGCCTGGGACTCGAATCTAAGACTTTCTTGCTGTGAGGCTAATATGCTAACCATTATTAACCATGACTCTACTGTGCCGTCTTCTGGCTCTAAAGAGCTTCAGCAAGGGGGAGAGGTCACAAGATTGGGCAAGTCTGTGAGTGTGTGTGTGTGTGTGTGTGTGCCTGTGACCACAATAACTCAAAGAAAAATGGACAGATTTCCATGAAATTTTTCACCAAACATTGGTGTTGGGCCAATCATGAAAAAATTTTGACCCTGATCCATAACCGGAGAGAGAGAGGTTAGAATTTTTTTTTTTTTTTTTGCACAATAGGACATGGAGGTAGAAATCATCCCCATTGCACCTGGAAAAAAAAATATACAGCTAAAACATTATTGTTGAAAAATCCACAAGGGGGCACCGTGACCCCACATTATATACCTACACATTTTTTATTCATGGTATTTAGCAGACGCCCTCATCCGGAACAACTTACATTTATCATTGTTATACTCTGAAGCAAGTGAGGGTTTAAGGTCTTACTCAAGGGTTCAACAATGGCAACTTGGTGGTACTGGGACTTGAACCCGCCAACCTTCCAATCAGTACCCCAGAACCTTAACCACTGATCCACAACTACATATAAATTCTGGATTATAATATTTAGATATTGGCCTACCTTGGCGGAGGTCTGCACTCTGTGTGCACTTCTCATTTCACCTTCAAATTTATTCCTAACCCTAGAGGATCCCTGACTCCTTTCACTTGAAGGTATGTACAGTAATATTGAATCATTCTCCTCAATAAATAAATGGCCCAAGTACATTTTCATGTTGTTTGTTTAATGTGTGTTAAAATTTGATGCTGTTCTTGATCTAATTTATGCAGAAATGTAGAAAATTATACAAATAAACTTTCAAACACATAAAAATAACACATTCTTACCCCGAGTTGCAGAGGTTGTGCTGTGTATTGTGTCTGCTCTGAGACACCCAGCTGACCAAAAGCATTGGAGCCACATGCCAAGACATTTCCATCATCTACCAAATAAAACACAATCATCAGATTGCAGTTCAATGTGAGGGTGAACTTTACTAACAGATTAAATGTGGCTTCAGGATCAGTAGCTTAACAGGTTTAACATCGTACTTTGTTATGCAGGGTTAAATTTAAAACCTTTTCTCAAGAGACACCCTTTTATAAAATCAATCCTTATGTTATGCTAGTGTGATGATGATGACTGCCTTTCGGCTTTTCCCCTTTATCAGGGGTCACCACAGTGAATGATCCGCACGTTTGATTTGGCATAGGTTTTTACGTCGGATGCCCTTCCTGACACAACCCTTTAGCAAGGGACAGAAACATGCTGACGGCTTTGCAGCTACTCTACAAAAGTCAGCAATGGTTCTTTTACATGCCTCTCACTATACTCGAACCCCCAACCTTTGGATCAGCTATCCAGCACCCTATACCACGGTACTCTGAGTGCCTCATATATTTTCTTATTTGCATTCTTCATAGCGAAAGTTTATGGTTTGTTTATATTTATTTATTATTAAAAAGACTGCAAACAAAATTTTGACACGAACTTATAGAAAGGTCCAGTGTGCAGACCCAACTTACATCCAAACCACCTTACAACCTGTTGGTGAGAACCAAATGCAGTAATAAGTTGTAAACTATCTAGATATTTTCAGTGTAACAAACGAAAAATGCAGGTTACGAAATGCATTTTCCTAAAATTTCTGTCTCTGGACATGAAACAAACTCACGTTACGAAGGCGCCATCTTAAAAATTCAAATGCGCCATTCAAACAATGCGCGAGTTGCTTTCCCATTGGTTGTCTCGCAACACCCCCCCACGCTGGCTTCCCATTGGCTAGGAGGGACCTGAATCTCCATAATACAGTACTATACCCATAATGCTTTTCGCGTGCCTTCAACCCATTGTTCGACATGCACACGTGAAAGAGAGTTGTCCTGTTGATTCATGAGTTTCGTAAGTTTTTTGAGTGTGTTTATTGCATTGTTATTGTTATTAATCATGAGTCCCAAGAAAGTGATTCCCGATGAAACTGAAAAGAAGAAGCGGGCTCCATTATCAATAAAAGTAAAGCAGGAGATGATAAAAAAATATGAAAGCAGGATTCGGTTGAGTGAAATCGCAAAGGAGTATAGCCAAAACCCCTCTTCAATCGGGACGATATTGAAGCAGAAGGAGGCCTTAAAAGCAGAGATACAGACACGGAGGCGATTATTTCGAAAATAGTAACTGCTATATTTAAGGACCTCGTGAAGGAGGGTGGGGGTGAGGGCTCTTCAGACCAGCAACCTCCGGACATTAAAGCGTCACATGGGTGGTTCGAGAGATTTAAAAGGGTAAATAATTTTCTTTTACTTTTAATGCATATTTCATACAAAATTGGTATACTTTTATAATTTTTAAAAGGTTTATGGGGTAGTATTGGGAGCCTTGCAACGAATCACGCGTTTTACATGTAAAATGCAGTTTAACTGACGAAAAATGCAGTTTACGAAAAAGGCGCTGGAACAGATTAATTTCATAAAGTTAGGTACCACTGTACTTTATTTTAATATACAGTGATACCTCAGTTAACGAATTTAATCCGTTCTGAGGGCAAGCTCGTAATATTTAGATGAATTAACATTAGATGAAACAATTATTCCCATAAGAAATAACAGAAAATTACAATTAACAATTAATCCATTTCAACCCCCTCCCAAACTCATAATCTGCCACAAACATGTAGATTTTGACCTAATATATTAAAGATAAACATGTAAAAACATAATAAATAATAATAAAACAAGACTAGAATTAAGTGTAATTGTGCATCCACTACAGTAGGTGGCAATGGCACTCTCATTGTCACGCTATGGTGTAGGGAAAAAGCACAGAGCAAACGATATGAAGTGATGTGAACACTATTTATAGTCGCACGGGGGTGCTGGGAGGGGCGTGAAATGTTTTTTTTCTTCCTAGAGGGGGCGTCACAGAAAATAATTGAGAAGCACTGCACAGGGTTTTCTGTGAGCGCAGAGGAATACACGCAGAAGAATACGAGGCTAATCAGCCCGGAAAAGCCATTTCGAGGAGAGCTCGTAGAGTGAATTTTTGCTCATTGAAGCAGATTTTTGGTGGATTCAAAGCTCATATCATGGAAAAATCGTTATCAGGGACACTTGTTAGACGAGGTACCACTGTATTTCAGTGTTAAAGTTGGAGATTGACTACACAAAGTACGTACAAAGTTTGGCAGGTCTGGTAATATAATAAAACTGATGTAAATACTATTAAACATTGTGGAAGTGTAAAATCATGTGTAGACTATTAGACCGGTATATCGCACAAGCCTGATTAGTGATAAAAACTTACACTTTTATAATGGCATTTATCTAGAGATGACATCACCTGTCAAAATGATGGTAAAGTCCCAACCACATGACACTTGTTGTACAGTCCTGCTGCAGGGCAACCGGCACAGCTGAAAAGTCAAGACCTCTGACACATGGCCAAGACCAAGCTGACCTTTGTGATTTTGTCCAGAAACGAGCAGCTCCCCAGAATCTTAAAAAGAGAAATATATAATGTCAACCCTAGACAGATAATCATATATATCAACCTGCTACCAAAATTACTACTTGAGCAGAACTGTGAGCTCTCACAAAATATCTGGGGAGTTATTAAGGCTGGTAGAGAACTTTGTAGGGTAAGTGACGGATGTCACAGTATTGTGGGTAAATGTTAGAAGCTGTAACAGTATGTGTTGGTTATATGAGCTAAACAACATGCTCAACCAACATCACTGATACATTCATCGCACAATATGCAGCAACATACTTACAATAACAACCAAAACAATTTTTCCATTCTTCGATTACATAATTCTTCAGGTTAGTGCTTCCGCTTCGCAGCAAGAAGGCCTGGGTTCGATTCCTGGGCTCACATGTTTCTGTATGGAGTTTGCATGTTCTCCCTGTGCTTGAATGGGTTTCTTCCAAGTACTCCAGTTTCCTCCCGCAGTCCAAAAACATGTAAGCAAGTTAATTGGCTGTTCCAAATGGCCCCTAGGAGTGAGTGTGAATGGTTGTGTGTTTTGGACCTGCGATGGTTTGGTCAGCTGTTCAGGGTGTCCACCGCCTTCTCCCAGAGTCGGCTGAAATGAGCACCGGCCTCTCTGCAACCCTAATCAAGATTAACCATCTTAAAAAATGAATGAATGAATGAATTAATGAACAAAATTCTTTATACCTCCATTTCACTGGAGCAGGGCATGCAATGATCGTGGCGGAAGGGTGCGGAACGCAGTCTTATGGAAAAGCTTCAGCATTTTTACACGGAAAATAGGCGAAAACCCGATGGAAAACTGGAAATTCGAAATATCTTTGAAACGTTCATGGTATGTGCGGAACAGGTACAGCAAAACTACGGTACAACTTCACAATAAGTACGTAAAAAGGCAGAGATAAACTGGGAACAAATATCTACACACTACAAAGGAAAACTTTTGGATAATTCACAGATCGTTCAGGGAAAGCACGGAACACTCGAGGAATAACTATGGCAATAATCCATTTGAGAAGGAAATACTTCGGAATGATTGCGGAAACACGCGAAATGAAAGCAGAACTTTTACGTTTAACACGGAATGACTGAGGAATACCCGGTGTAACCACGTTTCAATCTGTAAAAATCGATGAAAGGTTTTGT
This sequence comes from Plotosus lineatus, assembly GCA_024760905.1. NCBI lineage: Eukaryota > Metazoa > Chordata > Actinopteri > Siluriformes > Plotosidae > Plotosus > Plotosus lineatus. Next base: position 11,769,459 of record CM045742.1, read on the forward strand.
ACCTGATTTCACCTATAAATACATGGATTTGACCAAGGAATCTCATTCTGCCAAGTGAACATGTACTAGAAACACTTCAAGAAGCTCTCCCAAAATGGACAAGGCTAGAGAAATGGCTGACTTGGAACTGCTCCACATGCTGCTGTTGCTTCACGAATACAATGAAATGCAACGAGACATTGTCATCGACCACAGTAGACGAGAAAAGTGAAGGAAATACACACCCAAACGCTTCTGGGTACGTCTATGGCTGAGGGTGGAAGAAAGAATTGGTCTTGGGAACTATGACAACCTGATGGAAGGACTTAATTTCGAAGACAAGCAGTGCTTCTTTAACTATCTCCGGGTCCCACCTGACCCGTTCGATGAGTTGCTGATGGTTTTGACTCCTCAACTGGCAAAGAAGGATACGAACTTCAGAAGCGCACTCAGTTCTGGTCTGAAACTAGCTGTCACCATGTGTCATCTGGCTTTAGGCGACAAGTATTCAACTCTGGCCTTCAACTTCAGGGTATCTCGTCATACCATCGCAAGTTTCCTACTAGAGGTCTGTCAGACCATCATCGATCATTACAAATACGAGGTCATACACTCTAAAGGAATGGAAATCACTCAGCTGGGATTTCCAGGATAAATGGAACGTGCCTCATGCTGTTGGAGCCTTGGATGGGAAACACGACGCCATTAGACAACCACCATCTTCTCGAAGCCTTTACCACAACTACAAGGGATTTTTCTCCATTGTTTTGCTAGTACTGGTATACGCCAACTACAGGTTCCAATGGATAGATGTCGGTGGTATAGGCCACATGTCTGATGCCCAGATATTCAACGTCTCGGAGCTTAAAGAATGCATCGAAAATATTATGATCAACTTCCTCACACCAGAGCGTATGCCCCAAAACGACACTGACATGGCATAGTTCATTGTTGGGGATGATGCTGTTGCTCTTAGGAAGTACCTTATGAAGCCATATTCCAGGTGAGGCCTTACAGAGGAAGAATTGGCGTACAACTACAGGATATCCAGAGCACGTTGAGTTGTTGAGAATGCATTTGGCCAATCACTGACAGTTCCTACTGTCTACACTGCATTAATAGAACCGTGAAAGGGGGTACAAGCCAGTGTCCACCCGCACGCCGATCCCAAGCCCGAATAAATGCAGAGGGTTGCGTCAGGAAGGGCACCCGGCATAAAACCAATGCCAAATAAAATATGCAAGTCAAAACAAAGAAATTCATAACGGATCGGTAAAGGCCCGGGTTAACAACGCCCGCCATCAATCAAAGGGGTGCTGGTGGAAATTGGACGATTGTTGGTCGAAGACGTCAAAGAAGCAGAGGCGGGAGGCGTGTCCGTAGGCAGAGAGAGAAGAGGAAAGGCATGAATCTAGAACTGAAAGTAGGGACTTTGAATGTTGGAACTATGACAGGAAAAGGTAGAGAGCTGGCTGACATAATGCAGAGGAGGAAGGTGGACATACTGTGTGTTCAGGAGACCAGGTGGAAAGGTAGCAAGGCTAGAAGCTTAGGAGCAAGGTTCTAGCCTGGAGACCAGGTGGAAAGGTAGCAAGGCTAGAAGCTTAGGAGCAAGGTTTTAAGCTGTTTTTTTCATGGTGGGGATGGGAAGAGAAATGGAGTAGGAGTCAGTCATCTTAAAGGAGGGGTTTGTCAAGAATGTTCTAAAAGTGAAAAGAGTGTCAGACACAGTGATGAGTCTCAAGTTAGAAATTTAAGGCATGATGGTCAATGTTGTTAGTGCTTATGCCCCACAGGCAGGATGTGAGCTAGAAGAGAAGGAGAGATTCTGGAGTGAGTTTGATGAAGTGACGCAGAGTACCCCCAAAGGTGAAAGAGTGGTCATTGGGGCAGACATCAATGGACATGTTGGTGCAGCAAACAGAGGGGACAATGAAGTGATGGGCAGATTTGGTATCCAGGACAGGAGCGCAGACAACAGATGTTGATACATTTTGCAAAAAAGGATGGAAATGGCTGTGGTGAATATTTTCTTCCAGAAGAGAGAGGAGCATAGGGTGACTTATAAAAGTGGCGGTAGGAGCACACAGGTAGAATACATCTTGTGTAGGCGATGTAATTTGAAGGAAGTCAGTGACTGCAAAGTAGCAGTGGGTGAGTGTTGCCAAACAGCATAGGATGGTGGTGTGCAGGATGACGCTGATGGTAAGGACAGTGAAAAACGCAAAGGCAGAGCAGAAGACAAAGTAGTGGAAGCTGAAAAAGGAAGAGTGTCGGGTTGTCTTCGAGGAGGAGTTGAAACAGGCTTTTGGTGGTCAGAAAGTGCTTCCAGATGACTGGACAACTACAATTAATGTGATCAGGGAAACAGGTAGGAGAATACTTGGTGTGTCCTCTGGAAGGAGAGTACATAAGAAGACTTGGTGGTGGAACGAAGAAGTGCAGGAGTGTGTACAAAGGAAGAGGTTAGCTAAGAAGAAGTGGGACATTGAGAGGACTGAAGAGAGTAAACAGGAAAAAAGGAGTACAAGGAGGCACAGCGTAAGGCAGCGGTCGGGAACCTTTTTGACCTGGAGAGCCATAAAACTAAATTATTTCTAGATATATATTTTTTGAGAGCCATATAGTATTTTAAACATATAATAATAATAATAATAATAATAATAATAATAATAATAATAAAAATAAAAGGTTTACTTTTAATGCGACTTCTGGTGCTGCATGGTTTTGCTGATGGCCTTGTAGTCTGGTTCATATGTAGTGAGGTTGAGTTTCATGCAGGCGTTGAGGCTTCCATCAGTTAAACACGAGCGTAGGTTGGTCTTAATGTTTCTCATATGCGAGAATGACTGCTCACATGCATACGTAGAGCCAAACATGGTCAGTACGGCAATACTCACACGCTGCATTGTGTAATATGTCACAGGAAGCTCGTTCCAAGTTTTAAGAATTAGCTGGTCTTCAGGTTGAAGCTTTTTATTTCTGACCACTTGTGTTCCCTCGCCAGCTCTGCTCGCTGTCGTGCAAGTCTTTCCAACTCTCCATTAAGTGACTTGAACTTAGTCATCCATATATCAGATGCCTTCAGGTCTGCAACTTCCAGCTCAAAGTCTGCGATGGAGACTCCGAGGATGCACATCAGGTTGATTTTGTCCACTTCACACTCATGTGGATGAGTGATGAATTTGAAAAGACCAGTGTTCGCATCGAAATTCTCCAAAACGTGCCTTGAATGACTGCAGGAGATTGGACGTATAGTCAGCTAGCTGCTGGAGATCCAGATGTTGTGTGGGGTCGCTTGCTAAGCATGCATCTCTAAATTGCTGCAGTCCTTCAAAGTGCAGAAGACGACCTGTTTCAATGTCCCTGAGAAAAACTTCCAGCTTGCTTTCAAATGCAAACACTGCTTGTTGAAGGGATGAGATTGTATTCCCAATACCTTGCATTTTCACATTAAGCTGGTTTAGATGGCCAGTTATGTCCACAAGATAGTGAAAATGCAGGAGCCAGGCAGTATTGTCCAGCTCAGGATGCTTGACGCCTTTCATTTCTAGAAAAATCCGTATTTCACTCAGGCAAGCTGCAAAGCGGTTGAGCACCTTCCCCCTGGACAACCAACGCACGTTGTTGTGTAAAATCAGACCGGGATATTGATTCCCAACTTCTTCCAACAGAGCATTAAACTGCCGATCATTTAAAGCTCGGGCGACAATGAAGTTGACCACTCGAATGACCAGCGACATCACCTCACCAAGTTGCTGGCCACACGTCTGAGCACAAAGCGCCTCCTGGTGCAGAATGCAATGAAAACTTAGGATTGCTCTCTTTTCATGCTCACGGAGAAGTGCTACAAACCCTTTGTTCTTCCCCAACATGCATGGTGCACCATCAGTGCACACAGAAATAAGTTTATCCAGTGGTATTTTTTTTTCTTTCGCAAACTCCATGAACGACATGAATAAATCCTCTCCTCTTGTTGTCTCTTTCATTGGCAAAACAGCCAAGATTTCTTCACGCAGTGTGTCACCTGTAGCATACCTGGCAATTATACTGAACTGAGATAGATTGCTAACGTCTGTTGACTCATCTAACGCGAGAGAAAAGTATGTCCCAGCGTTTATGTCCTTAATTTGTGTTTCCTCGACTTGATTCGCCATCATGATGCTCCGATCGTGAACCGTTCTTGCTGACAGTGGCATGTCTTTTATTTTTTTGATTATCTTGGCTTTATTTGGAAAGTCATCAAAAAGTTCATTGGCCACATCAAGCATAAGTGTTTTGGCATATTCGCCATCTGTGAACGGCTTTCCACTCTTCACTATTGCCAAAGCACCCGCAAAGCTAGCGGAATTACCGTCACCTTGCGTGGTCCAGACACGCAGTTGCTGCTGGCTCGTCTGCACTTTCCGTTGCAGCTCTTCGCATGCCTTTTTCCTGCTGTCCCCGGTGGATATTTCAATGCAAAGAAGCATGACGCGTGTCGAAGTGCCGCTTTATATTTGGCGTTTCATTGATGCAATTTTGTCATTGCATATTAGACATACTGCGGATCCTGCTCTCTCCCACAAATGCAAATTCCTCTGTCACGCAGCCTGGAATGTACGGTAATCATCGTCTTTTTCTTTCGCCATCTTTTCTGTTACAAGGGTTGAAGCGGGTTGAAGGGTTGAAATTTTATCTCTGATAAAATTAATTTCCGTCATTGACAATGACCCGTGGCGTACTTGCGATCGATTGGTTCCCGACCTGATCCTCGGGTCACCGGCGGATTGCAAGTGCATAACCCACCCCTGACTTTTAAAATGTATCTTTAAAACTAATTTTAAATTACTTAATATTATTAAGATTATCACTAGTATTTTAAAACCAGTTCCAAAATATATATATATTTTAATTTAATTTAATTTAATTTTTTTTGGCCCCCTCAACTCCAAACTGTCTGGGAGCCATATGACGTCTCCGGAAGAGCCATATGTTCCCGACCGCTGGCGTAAGGTGAAGGTAGCAGTGTCAAAGGCCAAACAGAAGGTGTATGATGATTTGTATGCTAGGTTGGACAGTAAGGAGGGAGAAAATTATTTATACAGGTTGTCACAGCAGAGAAATAGAGATGGGAAGGACATGCAGCAAGTTAGAGTGATAAAGGACAGAGAGGGAAATGTATGGACTGATGAAAGAGGTGTGCTGGGAAGATGGAAAGAGTACTTTGAAGAGCTGATGAATGAGGAAAATGAGAGAGAAAAAAAAAAGAGCAGAAGAGGTGACTGTTGAGGACCAGGAAGTAGCAAAGATTAGTAAGGGTGAAGTGAGGAGGGCATTGAAGAGGATGAAGAATGGAAAGGCAGTTGGTCCTGATGACATACCGGTGGAGGGATGGAAGTGTCGAGGAGAGGAAGCAGTAGATTTCCTGACAAGAACATTTAACAAGGTCTTAGAGCGGGAGTGGATGCCAGAGGAATGGGGGAGAAGTGTGATGGTGTTCATTTGTAAGAACAAGGAAGACGTGCAGAGTTGCGGTAACTACAGAGGGATAAAGTTGATGAGCCATACGATGAAGTTATGGGAAAGAATAGTGGAAGCTAGACTTAGGGCTGAGGTCAGCATTTGTAAACAACAGTTTGGTTTCATGCCAAGAAAGAGCACCACAGATGCAGTGTTTGGTTTGAGGATGTTAATAGAGAAGTACAGAGAAGGTCAGAAGTAGCTGCATTGTGCCTTTGCGAATCTGGAGAAAGCATACGACAGGGTGCCGAGAGAGGAACTGCAGTGTTGCATGAGGAAGTCTGGAGTGGCAGAGAAGTATGTTAGAGTGGTGCAGGACATGTATGAGAGATTTAGCTCAGTTGGGAGAGCATCCGCTTTATCCTCCGGAAGGTCGGAGTTCGAATCCGGCCGCGTCATACCATGAGACGTTAAAATTTGGGAGTTGTTGCTTCCTGCTTGGCGCTCAGCATCAAAAGGATAGAACAACACAACAACTGGTGCAGGGAGCGCTGGGGTCTCATGCGCATTGAGCATATGCTTGTATGAAATATGTGCTATATAAGCATCCTTATAATAATAATACATGAGACGTAAGACAGTGGTGAGGTGTGCTGTCGATGTGACAGAAAAGTTCAAGGTGGAGGTGGGACTGCATCAAGGGTCAACTCTGAGCCCCTTCTTCTTTGCTATGGTGATGGACAGGCTGACAGACGAGGTTAGACAAGATTCCCCAAGGACTATGATGTTTGCAGACGACATTGTGATCTGTAGTGAGAGCGGAGAACAAGTGCAGTAAAATCTAGAGAGGTGGAGGTATGCCTCAATAAGACAGAATACATGTGTGTGAACGACAAGGACCCAAGAGGAACGGTGAGGTTACAGGGAGCAGAGATAAAGAAGGTGCAGGATTTTAAAGTACTTAGGCTCAACAATCCAGAGCAGTGGAGAGTGTGGAAAAGAGGTGAAGAAGCATGTGCAGGCAGGTTGGAATGGTTGGAGAAAAGTGTCCGGTGTGATAGGAAGGTATCAGCAAGAATGAAAGGAAAAGTGTACAAGATGGTGTTGAGGCCAGCGATGTTGTATGGTTTAGAAACAGTGGCCCTGGGGAAAAGACGGGAGGCAGAGCTGGAGGTAGCGGAGATGAAAATGTTGAGGTTCTCTTTGGGAGTAACGAGGATGGATAGGGACAGGAATGAGCACATCAGAGGGACAGCACATGTAAGATGTTTTGGAGACAAAGTCAGAGAGGTTAGATATGTACAGAGGAGGGACAGTGAGTATACTGGTCGTATGATGCTGAGGTTGGAACTACCAGGCAGAAGTCCTAGAGAAAGACCAAAGAAACGATTCATGGATGTGGTGAAGAACGACATGAAGGCAGTTGGTGTAAGAGAAAAAGATGCAGAGGATAGGGTGAGAAGGAGGCAGTTATAAAATATTATATTATTAAATTAAATTAAAAATAAATTAAATTAAAAATAAATATTATTAAATATTATAAAATAACGACCCCTGAAGGGAACCGCCAAAAGGAAAAGATGCGACTTCTGATGCTTGCATGGTTTTGCTGATGGCTTTGTAGTCTGGTTGATACGTGGTGAGGTTCAGCTTCATGCAGGCGTTTAGGCTTCTATCTGTTAAATGTGACTGCAGGTTGGTCTTGATGTTTTTCAGGAGAGAAGGACTGCTTGCGTGCATATGTAGAGCCAAACATGGTCAATATGGCAAGACTGACACGCTGCAGTGTTTATGTGACAGGAAGCGTGGACCGAGTTTTGGCAATCAGCTGGTCTGCACGTTTCCATGTCTGTCCATTTGTGTTTGCTTGCCAGCTGTGCTTGGCTTCGTGCAAATGAGCTGATCAAAAACGAGGAAATTTATCTCTTTACTCAAAAACAACACATGCAGTCTGTGGCTGTTGTGATACTAGTCCTTCACAAAAAATTAGCATTTTGTGATGATGACGTTCATTACTTTCTGTAATGTACTGATAAAAATTAAACGTTCATATATTTTAGATTCATTGCACACCAACTGAAATATTTCAAGTCTTTAATTGTTTTAATACTGCTGATTTTGGCATACAGCTCATGAAAACCCAAAATTTCTATCTCAAAAAATTAGCATATCATGAAAAGGTACTCTAAACGAGCTATAAACCCAATCATCTGAATCAATGAATTAACTCTAAACACTTGCAAAAGATTCCTGAGACTTGCCGACCTGACTGCTGTCCAGAAGGCCATCACTGACACCTTCAAGCAGGAGGGTAAGACACAGAAAGAAATCTCTGAGCAGATAGGCTGTTCCCAGAGTGCTGTATCAAGGCACCTCAGTGGGACATCTGTGGGAAGGAAAAAATGTAACAGAAAACGCTGCACAACCAGAAGAGGTGACCGGACCCTGAGGAACATTGTGGAGAAGGGCTGATTCCAGACCTTGGGGGACCTGTGGAAGCAGTGGACTGGGCGACAGGTGCCGCATTCCCCAGGTCAAACCACTTTTGAAACAGAAACAACGGCAGAAGCGCCCGACCTGGGCTACAGAGAAGCAGCACTGGACTGTTGCTCAGTGGTCCAAAGTACTTTTTTCGGATGAAAGCAAATTTTGCATGTTATTTGAAAATCAAGGTGCCATAGTCTGGAGGAAGACTGGGGAGAAGGAAATGCCAAAATGCCTCAAGTCCAGGGACAAGTACCCACAGTCAGTGATGGTCTGGGGTGCCATGTCAGCTGCTGGTGTTGGTCCACTGTGTTTTATCAAGGGCAGGGTCAATGCAGCTAGCTATCAGGAGATTTTGGAGCACTTCATGCTTCCATCTGCTGAAAAGCTTTATGGAGGTGAAGATTTTCATTTTTCAGCACGACCTGGCACCTGCTCACAGTGCCAAAACCACTGGTAAATGGTTTACTGACCATGGTGTTACTATGCTCAATTGGCCTGCCAACTCTTCTGACCTGAACCCCATAGAGAATCTGTGGGATATTGTGAAGAGAAAGTTGAGAGACACCAGACCCAACACTGTGGATGAGCTTAAGGCCGCTATTGAAGCATCCTGGGCCTCCATAACACCTCAGCAGTGCCACAGGCTGATTGCCTCCATGCCACGCCGCATTGAAGTAGTCATTTCTGCAAAAGGATTCCTGACCAAGTATTGAGTGCATAACTGAACATAATTATTTGAAGGTTGACTTTTTTTGTATTAAAAACACTTTTTATTGGTCGGATGAAATATGCTAATTTTTTGAGATAGGAATTTTGGGTTTTCATGAGCTGTACGCCAAAATCATCAGTATTAAAACAATAAAAGACCTGAAATATTTCAGTTGGTGTGCAATTAATCTAAACTATATGAACGTTTAATTTTTATCGGTACATTTTAGAAAATAATGAACTTGATCACAATATGCTAATTTTTTTGAGAAGGACGAGTAATCCAATAAAATTAGAGTTTCAAGTTCTCGGACCAGCCCACATGCTGGCGTACAGAAAGGATTGGCTCTCCGCTGCGCGCCACAGTGACACGTGGCATTGAAAATAGATGTATAGATTTGAATGCGTGATATTTATTCATCTGTTTTTGTTTTATTTGATAGCTTTTTTGTATTTCTATTTAAATGACAGTAAAATTACATATTCGTTATTCTGTTAAGAAAGGCCACCTGATTTATCTGAGAGCCAGATAAATCACGAGTCAGAACTCACGAGCCATAGGTTCTCGACCCCTGTTGTAAACAATGTATGTCCTTCATTGAACTCCCTATGTATATGTTGGTTTATGTTCTTGATGTAATGAGGGCAGTGGTGGTCTAGTAGTTAGGGAGCAGGATCACTGATCCTAAGATTGGAGGTTCAAGTCTCCACAAGGTTGCCACCCAGTGCAGCTAACTGGGTTGTCAAAGGCGGGCCATGTCTCTCACTGTCTATGATGAGAGGCATGTAAAAGCACCATTGCTGACTTTCGTAAAGAGTAGGCTGCAAAGTCGTCAGCGTGTTTCTGTCCCTTGCTAAAAAGGGTTGTGATGAGAAGGGCATCTGATGTAAAAACCTATGCCAAATCAAATGTGCGAATCAGATGATTCGCTGTGGCGACCCCTGAGAAAGGTAAAAAGCCGAAATGTAATGGTGTTTAATATTGACTCTTGGTTATATTAAAGTCTTTTTACTCATAACTCATTCCTAACTACAAATCATGCACAGAAAACAAAACCACAGTGGTTATAATTTGAAAACTTTCATACATATGAAACATTAAACAAAGAAAACAGAAAACAGAACAAAAAAAATAAATCAAAAACACAGTGTCACAGTTCACTAGTGGAGTTTGAGTCCTCCAAGACGTCACACCACTGTCTGAGCACACTGGAAATGTTTGACAGGCTGGGCTCAGTCCTACTTGTGTCTCTAGCCGCAGGGGTGGTTGCAGGCGTTGATGTACAGGTAACCGGAATGATCTGCTGAGTTGTTGTTGCTGCTCTCCAGCAAACGACGTGGATTGTTGAGGTCCCTGTTGTGTAACTCACCTCGTGTCTTGAGATCCCCAAACAGACATGGGTGGACCAGACAGCTGTGTGGCCCACTGTGTCGGTGGGGGGGGGGGGGGGGTGGGGGGGGGGCAGTACTGTTGCTGCTGCCACTGGTGGTGCTGAGGTGGTTGTTGATGATGCTGAGAAAGCTGCTGGTGGTGTTGCTGTACATACTGCTGAGGCTGGAGCTACTGCGACTGCTGCTGCATCTCCAAGGCTTCAGGCGAGGGAGGTGAAGGAGGCGAGGGAGGTGAAGGGTCTTGGCGCTTCTAATGCTGCCAGCTGGAGGTCGAGAGGTTCAATGTCTTCTGTCCCCTCTGACGTTGATGGCAGGGGAGCTTCTCCAGTGGTCGTGGATTTGGAACCACCGGAGCCAGCTGAAGCAGCCATCTTGGCCTTCAGAGAAACAACATTCCTCCTCTGTCCTTCGACAATGTGTGGACAGAGGAAGCTAAAGCTTTCATAAATCCACTGGTCCCTCTGAGACATGTTCATGTCAGCTTGTCCCGACTTCCAACGTCTCAGTTTTCCCAGCCTTGTCCGCACACTCTGAAACCACTGCTTCAGTTCATCGTCAGTCTTCTCCATACTTCACGCCTCATCCGCCCAGAGCTCGGCCTTCAAACGTTTGTCTGTCCAGGATCTGAGCTTCTTGTTGTAAAGGCACTCCTTTGCCTGGATGAACTCCACCATGAGCTGTTCTTCATCGTCATTCAGTTTTATGTATACTCTGGCCTTCTTGCTTGGGGCAGCGGCGATATCAGCGTCAACATCAGACTCGGCGTCAACATCTGCTTCTTGAACACGCTCCTCTACTGGGGTTTCCGGTGCAGGACACCATGGTCACTTGGTAGTATTCCTCTTTGCTTTCGACACTGTGGCGTTGCTGAAAATGAATGGTGCTTTGTCTTCCGCGCCTGTATTTATAATAGAAGCGAGTTCCGTGAGTGTTCCGTAACTCCTCCGTGCTGTCCGTAACTGTTCCGTATTTATTCCGTCACCGTTCCGCTTTGTTCCGAGCAATGGTCATGGATGTTTCGCTGTGTTTCTTGGTTATTCCGTATCTATTCCGTACCTTCCATCCGGGAGCGTGAATATGCGACTGTTCCGTGGCCGCTTTTGACCATACGGACGAGGAGGGAAGACTTGCGGAAACGTTACGGAACACTTGCGGAATAAAAGGAATGACTACGGACCACTTGCGGAAATGCCGGAATGTTTATGAAAGGACTACGGAATCCCACGGAACACTCAGGGAATTTTTTTTGTGAATTATTTCTGTGAAATACTTTCGTTCGTGGAATCTTTTGGCCTGCTGGAAGCATACGGAAGTGGAGGAAGCCTTAAGGAATAACTACGGAATCATACGGAAGATAAGGGAATATGATTGCGGAACCTTTGCGGTTGACATTTTTGCTTCCGTAAGTCTGCTGTGCTCCAGTGAAATGGGGGTATTAAGTATTTTCTTTTAGTGCCAACAAGAATCTTTTAACAACTCCAGTACAGCAAATATTTTAAAAATCTGCAGATTTCTATATCAGAATTTTTCTTTTTCCATACAAGAAAGTATAAAATGACTCCCCACCAGTGACAAGCATGGAATGTCCACCTCCGCCTGTGACGACCCGTAATGGTGCTTCATCCTGCCCATACTTAGCACAATGTGGCTTCACCTGATCTTCAGTATGCTTTAGCCCCAGCTGCCCAAAACTGTTAGCACCCTGACAGAAGAAAACCAAAAGAGGAAACATAGCAAAACTAACAAATAGTATCTTTTCTGTACTCAATACATGTTAATCTGAGAACAACAACAAAAACAGTAACAAAATTGAGAATGTTCCAATGTGCTATGCACTGCTATTAAAGAAGACTTACTGAGAACCTACTGAGTTCCTGAACCCTTACTTGTTTTCTAATTAAATGTTTACTGTGAGTTAAAGTTATTCAGTCACTGGTAAATAGCCGATGTGTTTTATCTTTCATTTTCGATCTATATTGGCTGAATACAATATGGTAAACTCGTCCTCGCTCATGCGCTTAAAGTGGAATTAAACCAAAACTTAACAATAAAAGCTGGCATACATAGTACAGTAGGCCCTTGACTATTTGCGGATTTGGACCCACGGTTTGAGTATTCACTGACTGCCGAGCAACCGGCATGTGATTCAAATTCAGCCAATGGCTGTCCTCCTTTCTCCTGATTGGTTGAACTGATGTCCCGCCCCTTTTTCCTCATTCGCACACAAGTTGTCAATGAGCCTCTTTTTTTTGTGTGTGTTTTAATTACCAGTTAAACTCTATACCACTCAAACGCTATGCATCTTCTCTGGCTAAGCAATAGAAAACACTGGATGTCTCTTCTAAAGAAATAAGACTTTCTCCTGAGAAACGACGGTTTTCTCTGAACTATTGTATTAAAATCTTTTTCAATTATTATTCCGGTACTGTACCTAAGTTCATGTTTATGCGTGAGATTTTATGTTCTGTAACATGTTTAACAAACGATACCAAAAGGATAAACTTTATTACAGTACGCTTCATGTCCTTTTCCATTCAAGTTGGAGTGACATCTCCAAGATGGCGCTGCCCAGAGGGCGACGTCACGGAGTTCTGTCAAATTGTTTCTTTGTTCATTTTAATTTGTCTTATTTGCTGTTTTGTTTGTTCGTATTTTGCACTATGCTCGTCTACGACCGGTCGACTCTACTACAGCTATAAGATCGGAGTATCTTCGGGCGTGTATAACTAAGCAGAGCTAACATGCTATTAGCAGAGCTAACATGCTATTAGCAGAGCTAACATGCTATTAGCAGAGCTAACATGCTATTGTAGCCAGCTCAATGCGAGCCGCATCCCAGCTAGCAATAAGCCCAGTCGGGAAGGGGCCGAACGACGACTCCGGCGTTTGGGACTGCAGGGGATGAAGGCCGTATAGCCAGCTAGTATAATCGCCTTATCGGGTGTACTCTCCTCGAGCCACGTTTCACAGAAACACAGTCCTGTAGATCCCTCTGCCCTGCAATCTGAGCATGAAGCTCATCCATCTTGTTTCGCAGGGACTGAACATTTTCAAGCAGTATGGCCGGAAGTGCTAACCAAGCCTCTGAGAACTCCGCCTGGGTGGTTAGCTTGGAGCTCCCATAGCATAGCAGCTCACGATAGAAGTTGTCAGAGTCAAATTGTTTCTTTGTTCGTTCTAATTTGTTTTATTTGTTGTTTTGTTTGTTCATGTTTTTGCTCTATGCTCGTCTATGACCGGTCGACTCTACTACAGCTATAAAATCGGAGTATCTTCGGGCATATATAAATAAGCACGCTCAACTGGGCTTGTTAGCCGGGATGCGGCTAGCAGAGCTAATATGCTAGTGTAGCCAGCTGGCGCAAACGCCTCATTGGGTATACTCTCCTTGAGCTATGTTTCACAGAAACACAGTCCTGTAGATCCCTCTGCGCTGCAATCTGAGCATGAAGCTCGTCCATCTTGTTTCGCAGGGACTGAACATTTTCAAGTATTATGGCCGGAAGTACTAACCAAGCCTCTGAGAACTCCGCCTGGTCTTCGCCAGTAACCGCTAGCGAACCGCTACAATTATATAAGCTCAAGATACAAGTTGTTGCGTGCTTAGTTGCCCGAAGCTGAAGCTGCCCATAGCTGTAGTCAGGCCGACCGATCATAAACGAGTATAGTGCAAAACATGAACAAACAAATAAAACAAATTAAAACGAACAAAGAAATAATTTGACTCTGAGAACTATGCGACGTTGCATTCTAGGCAGCGCCATCTTGAAGACATCACTCCAAGACGTCACTCCAACTTCAACGTAAAAGGACATGAAGCATAAAGTTTATCTTTTTGGTATCATTTGTTAAACATGCTACAGAACATAAAATCTCACGCACAAACATTCTCAGAATTAACTTAGGTACTGCACTGGAATAATAACTGAAAAAGACTTTAAAATGAGTGCTTTACAACAGTATATGCTGTATAATGTTTATATTTTAATCATCAATAAAAATAAGAGTAAAAATTGAAACGTTTTTCTTAATCATTACTATATTTTATATACATGTAATAGATACATAGTATTTTACTTCCGGCTGCTGATTCGCGCATGTGATGTGTTACATGGGGTTTTACTTCCGGGTACAGAACTCGCGGATTATCTCGATTCGCAGGAGGGCTCGGAACCGAACCCCCACGAATATCGAGGGCCTACTGTATTCGTGGTTTTGCACTCACGGTTTGAGTCTTCGCGGACTGCAAAGTAACTGACACGTCACTCAAATTCAGCCAATGGCTGTCCATCTTCCTGCTGATTGGTTGAGCTGATGTAACGCCCCTTTTTCCTCATTCGCGCACAAGTTGTCAATGAGCCTCTTTTTTGGTGTGTTTTAATTACCAGTTAAGCTCTATGATACTACTCAAACACTGTGCGTCTTCTCTGGCAAAGCGATAGAAAACGTTGGATTTCTCTTCTGAAGAAATAAGACTTTCTCCTGAAGAAATGACAGTTTCCTCTGAACTGTTGTATTAAAGTATTTTTCAGTTATTATTCCAGTACAGTATCAGTAGGCTGCAACGCTGTCAGCGTGCGTCTGTCCCTTGCTAAAGAGTTGTGTCAGAAAGGGCTTTCGATGTAAAAACCTATGCCAAATCAAACGTGCGAATCATTCGCTGTGGTGACCCCTGATGAAGGGAAAAAGCCGAAAGGAATTCTCATTCCAGTACAGTATCTAAGTTAATGTTTGTGCGTAAGCTTTTATGTTTTGTAGCCTGTTTAACAAACGATACCAAAAGGATAAACTTTATGCCTCATGACTTTTTACATTGAACTTGGAGTTACGTCTTGGAGTGATGTCTCCAAGATGGTGACGTCGCGGAGTTCTCAGAGTCAAATTGTTTCTTTGTTCGTTTTAATTTGTTTTATTTGTTCATATTTTGCACTATGCTCATCTATGACCGGTCGACCCTACTACAGCTATGAGATCGGAGTGTCTTCGGGTGTGTATCACTAAACACGCTCAACTCCTGAGCTAATATGCTATGGTAGCTCAATGCTAGCCACACCCCTGCTAACAATAAGCCCAGGCGGAGTTTTCAAAGTCATGTTTCTTTATATTTGTTCGTTCATGTTTTGCACTATGCTCTTTTATGACTGGTCGACCTTACTACAGCTATGAGATCAGTGTCTTTGGGCGTATATAATTAAGCACGCTCAACTCCTGAGCTAATATGGAGTTAGCTCAATACTAGCCGCACCCCGGCTAACACTAAGCCCGAGTGGGAAGGGGCCGAACGAAGATGAACAAGCTTTATGCTCAGATTGCAGCGCAGAGGGATCTACAGGATTGCTCCATGATGTGTTTCTGTGAAACATGGCTCGAGGAGAGTACACCCGACGAGGTGATTGCACCAGCTGGCTACATGGCCTTCATCCCCTGCGATCCCAAGCGCCAGAGTCGTCATTCGGCCCCTTCCCGCCTGAGCTAATTGTTAGCAGGGGTGTGGCTAGCATAGCTAATTAGCTCATGATATGAGTTGTTGTGTGCTTAGTTGCTCGAAGCTGAAGCTGCTCATAGCTGTAGTAGGGTCGTAGACGAGCATAGTGCAAAACATGAACAAACAAAACAACAAATAAAACAAATTAAAACGAACAAAGAAACAATTTGACTCGGAGAACTCCGCGACGTCGCCCTCTAGGTTGTGCCATGTTGGAGATGTCACACCAAGACATCATTCCAAGTTCAATGTAAAAGGACATTACGCGTAATAAAGTTTATCCTTTTGTTATCGACTGTTAAACATGCTACATAAACATAAAATCTCACACACAAACATTCTAAACATTAACTTAGATACTGTACTGGAATAATAATTGAAAAAGACTTTAATACTCGTGCTTTACAACAGTATATGCTGTGTAATGTTTATATTTTATCATCAATAAATATAACAGTAAAATTGAAACGTTTCTCTTAATCATTACTACACTGTACTACATTAATACTGTATTAATGAGTAAGACTCTCTATAGAATGTGTTTAAGAAGCATATTTTAGCGCATGTAATAGATACACAGTATTTTACTTCCGGCTGTTCATTCGCGCATGCAATATGATACATGGGGTTTTACTTCCGGGTACAGAACTTGGGGATTATTTTCATTCGTGGGAGGGGCCAGAACCGAACCCCCGCAAATATCGAGGATCTACTGTATATGTCCATACCTGTCAAATTACGCTGTTATCACAACCTTCTTCGGGAAAAAAATGCATTTATGTAAATGAGCAGGTGGCTGTCTGACGTATGTAAATGTGATTTAGTATTAGCGTATGTAGATGTGCCTCATTTTATTTTATAGTTCATTATTTATCTGATTTGTTAGTTTAATATCTGTACACTGTTCTTGTTGCTAGCATCCTGGCTTTCTAGAAGTGCTGTATCTACACCAATTTTTTCACTCTCGAGAAAGTGGTACGGATTATAAATGGTGGCCTTTTCAAATATGCGAATTCAGACTATCGAATGCATTTTAGCATATTGCTACTCCATAAATGTAAATATAAACACCAGATCATGAAAATATGCCTATCTTCACATGTAACAGGAAAGTTTGGAGGGTCTTCCTTTCATTTCCCTTTCACATTCAGTTGTTTTGGTTGTGTATCTGTTCACAAGTATCCACAATTTTTAACATGGGGACTCAATAACAAACAAACAAATAATTAAAGCAAACAAACACCAATTGAATAATATACCTAAGTAACCAAAACTATCTGTGAACATTCTGCACGAGGATTTCCTGAAATATAATCATGGTGGCAGGGTGGTCGTATGTCTGCTCCGGCAGGGTGGTAGTACAGTATGTCTGCTCCAAATGGTTCAAATTTCAATTCTCAGGCACATGCACATTTGTGTGAATTTTGCATGCCTGTGCTTGTGTTGGTTTTGTCCAAGGGCTTGGATTTCCTCCCACAGTCCAAAAACATGCATATTAGGCTAAATGACTTCCAGAATTATCCATGATGTGAGTATGACTGGGTGTTGGACTGTGATGGTGAGGTGTGTTCAGGGTGTACCCACTGCTGAGTGTCCAGCCTCCCTGCGACCCTAGTACCAGTAAGTGTAATTCAAACAATTTTAGGCCCAAGAACGACACCTACTGAGAAATAAAAGAAATGACAGCGATTCTTTGATGTCTTTCGCCCTGTCAGTGTCGAATCCCACAATGTTTAACTTTCATTGTACATATTATACTTTGCAACTGTCGTCATTCCAAATATCCGTACTTGTGTTGTATTCCTAGATGTTTTCATAAGATTCTCCCATTTCTTTATGCACAATGAGAAATGACAGGCTTGTGTAGTGGTAAGACTTTACTATTCGTGTATTTCACGCCAACGAGTTATATTTTATGTCAGTGTTACTCTCTAGCAATCCTGATGAGTGCCGACGGCAATTCACTTAAAAATACCCCAACTCACCTCGTTGTAAATCTTGTACTGCTTCTTTGAGCAGAATAAAGAACAACAAGAGAAAAATTTAATTAAAACGAGACTTCCAGTTTTCAGTCCATCCTACTCCGCGAGTGGTGTAAAATGTATAGTAATCATTAAATTGTGTAAAACTTACCCATGTGTAAAGCGTGCAGTGATGAACACTGGAGAATGTTTCCATTTGTTTTTGGTCGACGCAGAATGATGACGTCACATAGCTTCTAGCTGTTAAGCGTGGCTTGTTTATGTTTTTTTTTAAGTAGCTATTATATTATATAGTGTAAATTCTATAAATATTATAATTATTATAAAAATATAAAAACTATTAATTAAGATATTATATGTATTTGGAGCAAACTGCTAGGTAAATTCATTCACTGGCCAAACCGCTTAACCCAACTCAGGTCTGGATGCTGGAGCCGACCTCAACCAATAATGGGCGAAGGCAGGGTACACGTGGTCGCAAATTCCAGGCAATCTGATGCTGGTCATAACGACTCCTGCACCAGCACCTTGGACCTGGGCAGGGTGTGGGAGGAAGTCTCCTTTAATTTATTATTATTATTATTATTATTATTATTTATATTTATGAATGATAAATTATGACTTTGTTCCCTGAGAGCTGAAGGTCCCGACTTGATGAAGCCAAAAGGACAACATCATCCGCAAAAATCAGAGACGAGATCCGATGGCCACCAAACCAGAACCCCTCAACTCCTCGGCTGAGCCTAGAAACTCTGTCCATAAAAATTATGAACAGAATTGGTGACAAAGGACAGCCTTGGCAGACTCCAACCCTTACCGGAAACGAAGTCGACCTGTTGTTACCAATACGGACCAAACTCTGGCTCTGGTGATACAGCGATCGACTGGCATGTGTGAACAAACTCCCATGCCTCCTCCAAGATCCTGCGGAGCGTATAGACTTGGTCAAGAGTGCCATGACCAGGACGAAAACTACATTGTTCCTCCTGAATCCGA
The DNA here is from genome assembly GCA_024760905.1 of Plotosus lineatus. Taxonomy (NCBI): domain Eukaryota; kingdom Metazoa; phylum Chordata; class Actinopteri; order Siluriformes; family Plotosidae; genus Plotosus; species Plotosus lineatus. Next base: position 11,787,930 of record CM045742.1, read on the forward strand.
GGTTCGACTATTGGTCAGATCCTCCTCTCCAGTACCCCTGCATAGACTTTCCCGGGTGGGGTGAGGAGTGTGATTCCCCAATAATTGGAACACACCCTCCGGTCCTCCTTTTTAAAAAGGGGGACTACCACCCCGATTCGCCAATCCAGAGGTACAGCCCCCGATGACCACGCGGTGTTGCAGAGACATGTCAACCAAGACAGTCCTATAGTATCCAGAGTCCTGAGATATTCAGGGCGGATCTCAGCTAATCTCGGAGCCCAACCACCGAGGAGTTTTTTGACTACCTCAGTGACCTCCACTCCAGTCATGGGCAGACCCCTGCCAAACCCCCAGGGTCTTCCTCTCATTGGAGAAATTCGCAGTCGAGTGCGAAACAACCAGAATGAAAATCAGCACCTCTATGTCCGAGGCCATGGTTCTCAGTCGGACACGGGTGGACTGCACCCTCCGGGTCCTGAATGAGGTCCTGCCCCAAGTGAAGGAGTTTAAATATCTTGGGGTCTTGTTCACGAGTGAGGGAAGGATGGAGCGGGAGATCGACAGACGGATCGCTGCAGCCTCTGTTGTTAGATAGAGCCTGTACCAGTCCATCATGGTGAAGAAGGAGCTGAGCCGCAAGGCGAAGCTCTCAATTTACCAGTCGATCTACGTTCCAACCCTCACCTATGGTCACAAGCTTTGGGTAATGACCGAAGTAACAAGATCGCGGATACAAGTGGCTGAAATGAGCCTCCTTTGCCGGGTGGTGGGGCTCTCCCTTCGAAATAAGGTGGGAAGCTCTGCCATCTGGGGAGAGCTCGGAATAGATACACTGCTCCTCCGCATTGAGAGGTCAGAATGTCTCCCGAACGCCCGTTCTTCCCGTTTGGACATTACCCTGGGGTCAACCTAGAACACGCTGGAGAGACTATGTCTCTTGGCTTGTCTGGGAATGCCTCGGTGTCCCCCCGGAAGAGCTGGAGGAAGTGGCTGAGGAGAGGACTTCTCTGGACCTCTTTGCTTAGGTTGCTGCCCGCTTGACTCAACCCCAGATTAAGCGGAAGAAAATGAGATGAAATGAGAAATTATGACTTTGGTGCATTTTGAAAGGTAGAATCATACTATATATATATATATATATATATATATATATATATATATATATATATAGATAGACTTATGACGTCTACAAAATCTCAATCAACCAGAATCAACAAATTCAATAAAAATTTCCCCCCAGAGGAACAAACACTAATATTTTCTGGAACGAAGCATCATAGTTTTATTGACATGTAGCAGGGAATCGTCCTTATATACAGTTCTCTAAACATCGATTGCTGCTATTACAAAAACCTTGACGAGCTTCTCTGTAAAATATGGTCTTCTTTCTGTCTGCATCTTCAGCAGGTATCTCAGGGTCTTTGGCGTGTCGCCGTTAACCTGTACGTCTTGCCTGAGTGGGGCAGCAAAGACTGTGCAGTGATAGCCTTCACCTGCAGACTGGTATTTACCTTTGGTGGTGACTTAATTGGCTGCTGGGATCCAGCCATCGTTTCTCTTGATCCAAAGCCAACATGAGCTTGACTCTGCTGATGATCCTATTGCTTTGATGGCTTTCTTTGACATGGAGGGTGACAAACCTATCCGACTAAGGAAACTTCTTGTTGATAGTGCGACAAAGCCTCTACAACCGACTTCGATAGATCTCAGGATTGCTTTCCAGCCTCTTGTATCAGCTTCATCTACCAGATCTTGGTATTTGGTGGCCTTGAGCTCATGTGATACTTCCAGTCTGTCCTCCCAGGGCACTGTGAGCTCTATGATAAGAATTGTGTGAGAGCTTCTTGACAGCAGTACCATGTCTGGCCAAAGAGAAGTGCTGGCTACTTCTTCCGGAAACCTAAGTTTCTTTTATACATCGACTTGTAACTTCCAGTCGAATGCTTATGACAGCACTGAGCTGGTCTGAGTAGACTTGGCAACCTTCGACTTGTCGCCTTCCTTGTGGAACTGTACTTGTTTTGGGTCTCTATGTGTTAACTGGCGATTGATACCCATCCTATGCTGGTCTACCCATGCTGCGATCTCCTTCAGTACATTGTCATGCCGCCAACGATACCTTCCTTCTCCAAGTGCTTTTGGACATGCTGAGAGAATGTGGTTGAGTGTACAGTCTGTTGATTTGTAGAGGGAGCATGATGGGTTGTCTTCTTTGCCCCAGATTTTTAAGTTGGAGGGTGTTGGTAGGAGATCTGGCACAGTGCGAAGGAGGAAACTGAGTTTTCCCTGGTCTACAGACCATATATCTTTCCAAGTAAGTGGGCGTTGTATAGCAGGCTCTCATCGCATCCAGCTACCTTGCTTTCCCCGTCCTACTGCCTTAATCAATCTGCTGTGTTCTGCCTCCTGCCTGACTCGCTGGACGATCATGTCCCGCTTGGTCCCACTGTCTGCCTAACTTCACCTAGTCTCTCCAAAATCGCCTAGGCCCAGTCGACCTCTACAAACTGTTCCAACCAGTTATTTATGTCACAAATCCTCTTCTGCTTTTTCTATTGCTGAGTGAGGGTTCCAGTTTCTTCCTGTCTTGACTGTTTCCCCTGCTTTCTGCACTGGTTTTTTCCTTAGACAGGCGTAAGGTGGAAATAGCTCTGACTTTTGCAGCCTGGAACTCTTCTACTACCGATGACAGTGGAAGGCTGAGCTTCGCCGATTTGCTATAGAGGTTTACTGTGCTGAAGCTTGGTGACACACCCGGCCACTTGCGACGGAATCTGCTGCATTGCTTCGCTATGGCTTCAATTGTGCTGAAAGCGATGTCGTATATGAGGAAAGGCCACTGCAATCTGGGAATGATGCCATAGTGGAAACACTAAGCTTTGAATCGGCCCTAGAGGTGGCTAGCGTTAATTGTCTGAATGCAGCCATGGGGAAGGGGGGGGGGGGCACAAACCAGTGTCTCTACCTCACGCCAGACCCAAGCACGGATAAATGCAGAGGGTTGCGTCAGGAAGGGCATCCAGCGTAAAACAAATGCCAAATAAAATATGCGAATCACAAGAAAGAATTTCAGACTGGATTGGTCGAGGCCCAGGTTAACAACGACCGCCATCAGTGCTGTTAACCAACAGGGTGCTGGTGGAAATTGGACTACTGTTGGTTGAAAACGTCGAAAGAGGAGAGGTGGGAGGCGTGTCCGTAGGCAGAGAGAGAAGAGAAAAGGCATGAGTCTGGGACTTAAAGTAGGGACTTTAAATGTTGGAACTATGGCAGGAAAAGGTAGAGAGCTGGCTGACATGATGCAGAGGAGGAAGGTGGACATACTGTGTGTTCCCTTGACCAGGTGGAAAGGTAGCAAGGCTAGAAGCTTAGGAGCAGGGTTTAAGCTGTTTTTTCATGGTGTGGATCGGAAGAGAAATGGAGTAGGAGTCATCTTGAAGGAGGAGTTTGTCAGGAATGTTCTAGAAGTGAAAAGAGTGTCAGACAGAGTGATGAGTCTCAAGTTAGAAATTGAAGAGATGATCAATGTTGTTCGTGCTTATGCCCCACAGGCAGGATGTGAGTGAGAAGAGAAGGAGAGATTCTCGAGTGAGTTAGATGACGTGATGCAGAGTACCCCTAGCGGTGAAAGAGTGGTCATTGGGGCAGTCTTCAATGGACATGTTGGTGCAGGAAACAGAGGGGGCAAGGAAGTGATGGGAAAGTTTGGTATCCAGGACAGGAACGCAGAAGGACAGATGTTGGTACATTTTGCAAAAAGGATGGAGATGGCTGTGGTAAATACTTTCTTCCAGAAGAGACAGGAGCATAGGGTGACTTATAAAAGCGGAGATAGGATCACACAAGTAGACGACATCTTGTGCAGTCGATGTAACTTGAAGGAAGTCAGTGACTGCAAAGTAGTAGTGGGTGAGAGTGTTGCCAAACAGTATAGAATGGTGATGTGCAGGATTACGCTGATGGTGAAGAAGGTGAAGAAAGCAAAGGCAGAGCAGAAGACAAAGTGATGGAAGCTGAAAAAGGAAGAGTGTCAGGTTGTCTTCAAGGAGGAGTTGAAACAGGCTTTGGTTGGTCAGGAAGTGCTTCCAGATGACTACAGCTAATGTGATCAGGGAGACAGGTAGGACAATACTTGGTGTGTCATCTGGAAGGAGAGTAATTAAGGAGACTTGGTGGTGGAATGAGGAAGTGCAGGAGTGTGTACAAAGAAAGCGGTTCGCTAAGAAGAAGTGGGACATTGAGAGGACGAAAGAGAGTAAACAGGAGTACAAGGAGACACAGCGTAAGGGGAAGGTAGCGGAGTCAAAGACCAAACAGAAGGTGTATGATTACTCGTATGCTAGGTTGGACACGAAAGAGGAAGAAAATTATTTATACAGGTTGGCACAGCGGAGAAATAGAGATGGGAAGGACGTGCAGCAAGTTCGAGTGATTAAGGACAGAGAGGGAAATGAATTGACTGATGACAGAAGTGTGCTGGGAAGATGGAAAGAGTACTTTGAAGAGCTGATGAATGAGGAACGTGAGAGCGAAAAAAAGAATAGAAGAGGTGACTGATGAGGACCAGGAAGTAGCAAAGATTAGTAAGGGTGAAGTGAGGAGGGCATTGAAGAGGATGAAGAATGGAAAGGCAGTTGGTCCTGATGACATACCGGTGGAGGTATGGCCGTGTCTAGGAGAGGTAGCAGTAGATTTCCTGACAAGAACATTCAACAAGGTCTTAGAGAGTGAGACGATGCCAGAGGAATGGAGGAGAAGTGTGATGGTGCCCGTTTTTATGAACAAGGGAGACGTGCAGAGCTGTGGCAACTACAGAGGGATAAAGTTGATGAGCCATACGATGAAGTTATGGGAAAGAATAGTGGAAGATAGACTCAGGCCAGAGGTCAGCATTTGTGACCAACAGTTTGGTTCCATGCCAAGAAAGAGCATCACTGACCTTGCTTTGAGGATGTTAATAGAGAAGTACAGAGAAGGTCAGAAGGAGCTCCATTGTGCCTTTGTGGATCTGGAGAAAGCATATGACAGGGTGCCGAGAGAGGAATTGTGGTATTGCATGAGGAAGTCTGGAGTGGGAGTGACAGAGAAGTATGTTAGAGTGGTGCAGGACATGTATGAGAGATGTAAGACAGTGGTGAGGTGTGCTGTCGGTGTGACAGAAGAGTTCGAGGTGGAGGTAGGACTGCATAAAGGGTCAGCTTTGAGCCCCTTCTTGTTTGCTATGGTAATGGACAGGCTGACAGACGAGGTTAGACAAGATTCCCCATGGACTATAATGTTTGCAGATGACATTGTGATCTGTAGTGAGAGCTGAGAACAAGTGCAGGAAAATCCAAGAGAGGTGGAGGTATGCCCTGGAAAGGAGAGGAATGAAGGTTAGCCTAAGTAAGACAGAATACATGTGTGTGAATGTCAAGGACCCAAGAGGAACGGTGAGGTTACAGGGAGCAGAGATAAGGAAAGTGGAGGATTTTAAATACTTCAACTCAACAATCCAGAGCAGTGGAGAGTGTGGAAAAGAGGTGAAGAAGCGTGTGCAGGCAGGTTGGAATGGTTGGAAAAAAGTGTCTGGTGTGATGTGCGATAGGAGGGTATCGGCAAGAATGAAAGGAAAAGTGTACAAGATGGTGTTGAGGCCAGCGATGTTGTATGGTTTAGAAACAGTGGCCCTGGGGAAAAGACAGGAGGCAGAAGTGGAGGTAGCGGAGCTGAAAATGTTGAGGCTCTCTTTGGGAGTAACGAGGATGGATAGGATCAGGAATGAGCACATCAGAGGGACAGCACATGTAAGAGGTTTTGGAGACAAAGTCAGAGATTGAGACGGTTTGGAGATGTACAGAGGAGGGATGGTGAGTATATTGGTAGTAGGATGCTGAGGTTGGAACTACCAGGCAGAAGGCCGAGAAGAAGACCAAAGAGACCATTCATGGATGTGGTGAAGGAGGACATGAAGGTAGTTTGTGTAAGAGAAGAAGATGCAAAGGATAGGGTGAGATGGAAGCAGATGATTCGCTGTGGCGTCCCCTGAAGGGAAAAACTGAAAGGAAAAGATCTTCTCAGTGCCGTAACTACATCTCTGCTGTTAGTTATGTCTCCCAGAGACTGGTCGAACCATTTACCTCAGCACGTTATGCTTTCATCTTGGATGGTAGGGATCTTCACACCCTGAATAACAAAGGTGTGCTTGAGTAGCTTCCCTTTCAAGATGGTGAGGCTTCTTGACTTGGTAGGATTGATCTGCATCCAGACCCAATTTGCCATTTTCTCCAGAGCAGTGAGAATCCACCTAGTTCCTGGTACTGAGTTAAGTAAACTTAATGAATACTTCAATTTCCACATTTTATAAATGTAATATTATTTTAAAGCTTTGATAATTTTTTATCATCCCACTGTACGCGTACAGTAACAACCTCTACTTTATAACCTCATAGTTTATATGTCTGTATTTATAGATTTACACATACAGTTTCAACAAAAATTATCTTTCTGAATAATACTTTCTAAAACTGTTAAAAACTGAAAATTTCCAAACTATAATAATTTAATAGTATTCTACAGTATTAGTTCAACACAACTTAGAAACTATTTATTGATTTATTTATAATGTGCATGCATTAGCTTGCCTTTTTCAGTTGCTCCTGCCATTCCTGTACATTTAACTGCTTGTCATCATCCTTTCTTTCTTGTATTTATGATTTTATTATAAGTAAAATTAAAAATAAATTGCTGGTCTATAAATATATAGGAGTGAATTTTTGTACTTTATATTGCTGAGGAACTTTTACTCTAATGGAAATTTGGGACCTCAGTGCAACAACCACATGCCGCACTTTACTCAATTTCCTCTCGGATCAATAAAGTATCCGATTACGTGTATACCTAGATCCTGTATACAGTAATGTTAGCCAAGGCCTTGCCATTTGTCCAGGAGTGAGCGTAAAACTAATTGGGCCTGATCCACTGGACGCAGGTCAGTTGGGAGGTATTACATTTCCAGCATGTGGCGGATCCTCTTGTTCAAAGTAACTTAAAATTATCTTATTTATATATAAATATATAAATATATAAATATCCCCCAGTGTAGCTAACTGGGTTGTCAAAGGCGGGCCATGTCTTTCACTGTCGATGATGAGAGGCATGTAAAAGAACCATTGCTGACTTTCGTAAAGAGTAGACTGCAAAGCCGTCAGCGTGTTTCTGTCCCTTGCTAAAGGGTTGTGACAGGAAGGGCATCCGACGTAAAAACCTATGCCAAATCAAATGTGTTAATCAGATGATTCGCTGTGGCAACTCTATATATCTTCTTTTTTCCCTTTTGGCTGTTCCCTTCAGGGGTCGCCACAGCGAATCATCTGCCTCCATCTCACCCTATCCTCTGCATCTTCTTCTCTTACACCAACTACCTTCACATCCTCCTTCACCTCATCCATGAATCTTCTCTTTGGTCTTCCTCTGGGTCTTCTGCCTGGTAGTTCCAACCTCAGCATCCTACTACCAATATACTCACCATCCCTCCTCTGTACATGTCAAAACCATCTCAATCTAGCCTCTCTGACTTTGTCTCCAAAACATCTTACATGTGCTGTCCCTCTGATGTGCTCATTCCTGATCCTATCCATCCTCGTTACTCCCAAAGAGAACCTCAACATTTTCATCTCCGCTACCTCCAGCTCTGCCTCCTGTCTTTTCCCCAGGGTCACTGTTTCTAAACCATACAACGTCGCTGGCCTCAACACAGTCTTGTACGCTTTTCCTTTCATTCTTGCCGATACCTTCCAATCACACCAAACACTTTTCTTCATCCATTCCAACCTGCCTGCACACGCTTCTTCACCTCTTTTCCACACACTCCACTGCTCTGGATTGTTGAGCCTAAGTACTTAAAATCCTCCACCGTCTTTATCTCTGCTCCCTGTAACCTCACCGTTCCTCTTGGGTCCTTGTTGCTCACACACATGTATTCTGTTTTACTGAGGCTAACCTTCATTCCTCTCCTTTCCAGGGCATACCTCCACCTCTCTAGATTTTCCTGCACTTGTTCTCTGCTCTCACTACAGATCACAATGTCATCTGCAAACATCATAGTCCATGTAGATTCTTGTCTAACCTTGTCTGTCAGCCTGTCCATCACCATAGCAAACAAGAAGGAGCTTAGAGCTGACCCTTTATGCAGTCCCACTTCCACCTTGAACTCTTCTGTCACACGACAGCACACTGTCTTACATCTCTCATACATGTCCTGCACCACTCTAACATACTTCTCTGCCACTCCAGACTTCCTCATGCAATACCACAGTTCCTCTCTCGGCACCCTGTCATATGCTTTCTCCAGATCCACAAAGGCACAATGGAGCTCCTTCTGACCTTCTCTGTACTTCTCTATTAACATCCTCAAAGCAAGGTCAGTGGTGCTCTTTCTTGGCATGGAACCAAACTGTTGGTCACAAATGCTGACCTCTGGCCTGAGTCTATCTTCCACTATTCTTTCCCATAACTTCATCGTATGGCTCATCAACTTTATCCCTCTGTAGTTGCCACAGCTCTGCATGTCTCCTTTGTTCATAAAAATGGGCACCAGCACACTTCTCCTCCATTCCTCTGGCATCCTCTCACTCTCTAAGACCTTGTTGATTGTTCTTGTCAGAAAATCTACTGCTACCTCTCCTAGACACTTCCATACCTCCACCGGTATGTCATCAGGACCAACTGCCTTTCCATTCTTCATCCTCTTCAATGCCCTCCTCACTTCACCCTTACTAATCTTTGCTATTTCCTGGTCCTCTTCTACTCTTTTTTTGCTCTCACTTTCCTCATTCATCAGCTCTTCAAAGTACTCTTTCCATCTTCCCAGCACACTTCTGTCATCAGTCAATACAGTTCCCTCTCTGTCCTTAACCACTCGAACTTGCTACACGTCCTTCCCATCTCTATTTCTCTGCTGTGCCAACCTGTATAAATCATTTTCTTCCTCTTTCCTGTCCAACCTAGCATACAAGTAATCATACACCTTCTGTTTGGCCTTTGACTCCGCTACCTTCCCCTTATGCGGTGTCTCCTTGTACTCCTGTTTACTCTCTTCGGTCCTCTCAATGTCCCACTTCTTCTTAGCTAACCTCTTTCTTTGAACACACTCCTGCACTTCCTCAGTCCACCACCAAGTCTCCTTATCTACTCTCCTTCCAGATGACGCACCAAGTGTTCTCCTACCTGTCTCCCTGATCACATTAGCTGTAGTTGTCCAGTCATCTGGAAGCACTTCCTGACCACCCAAAGCCTGTTTCAACCTCTCCTTGAAGACAACACTGAGGGCAGAGGTCAGAATTTGTGAACAACAGTTTGGTTTCATGCCAAGAAAGAGCACCACAGATGCAGTGTTTGCTTTGAGGATGTTAATAGAGAAGTACAGAGAAGGTCAGAAGGAGCTCCATTGTGCCTTTGTGGATCTGGAGATAGCATGTCACAGGGTGCCGAGAGAGGAACTGTGGTATTGCATGAGGAAGTCTGGAGTGGCAGAGAAGTATGTTAGAGTGGTGCAGGACATGTATGAGAGATGTAAGACAGTGTGCTGTCGTGTGACAGAAGAGTTCAAGGTGGAAGTGGGACTGCATAAAGGGTCAGCTCTAAGCTCCTTCTTGTTTGCTATGGTGATGGACAGGCTGACAGACAAGGTTAGACAAGAATCTACATGGACTATGATGTTTGCAGATGACATTGTGATCTGTAGTGAGAGCAGAGAACAAGTGCAGAAAAATCTAGAGAGGTGGAGGTATGCCCTGGAAAGGAGAGGAATGAAGGTTAGCCTCAGTAAAACAGAATACATGCGTGTGAACGACGAGGACCTAAGAGGAATGGTGAGGGTACAGGGAGCAGAGATAAGGACGGTGGAGGATTTTAAGTACTTGGGCTCAACAATCCAGAGCAATGGAGAGTGTGGAAAAGAGGTGAAGAAGCGTGTGCAGGGAGGTTGGGATGGTTGGAGAAAAGTATCCGATGTGATTTGTCATAGGAAGGTATCGGCAAGAATGAAAGGAAAAGTGTACAAGGCGGTGATGAGGCCAGCAATGTTGTATGGTTTAGAAACAGTGGCCCTGGAGAAAAGACAGGAGGCAGAGCTGGAGGTAGCGGAGATGAAAATGTTGAGGTTCTCTTTGGGAGTAAAGAGGATGGATAGGATCAGGAATGAGTACATCAGAGGGACAGCACATGTAAGAGGCAAAGTCAGAGAGGCTAGATTGAGATGGTTTGGACATGTACAGAGGAGGGATAGTGAGTATATTGGTAGTAGGATGCTGAGGTTGGAACTACCAGGCAGAAGGCCCAGAGGAAGACCAAAGAGGAGATTTATGGATTTGGTGAAGGAGGACATGAAGTTAGTTGGAGTAAGAGTAGAAGATGCAGAGGATAGGGTGAAATGGAGGTGGATAGTTTGCTGTGGCGACCCCTGAAGGGGAAAGCCGAAAAGAAAAGAAGAAGAAGAAGAAGAAGAAGAAGAAGAAGATATGCATACATACATACAAACCGGATTGGGAAACTATAAAAAGTTGAGTCCTTATAGAAATTGTGAATAAAAAACTGAATACAATCATGTGGAAGTGCCAAATTTCAATATTTTTATTCTGAATAGAATATAGATGACAGATTAAAAGTTTAAACTGGGAAAATATATCATTTAATGGAATAATATGTTGATTTTAAATTTCATGGTGTCAAAAAATCTCAAAAAACTTGGAACAGTTAGAAATACGAACCTGGAAAGTTAATTGCACTAACGAACAACTGGAAGATCAAATTACCACTAATGAGGTCCATTGGCAACATGACTGAGTATTAAAAAAGAGCTTCTCAGAGTGGCAGTGTCTCTCAGAAGCGAAGATGGGTCGAGGATCACCAATTCACCAATGTTACACAGAAAGATAGTGGAGCAATATCAGAAAGGTGTTTCCCAGGGGAAAATTGCAAAAAGTTTGAAGTTATCATCATCTACAGTGCATAACATCATCCAAATATTCAGAGAGTCTGGAACAATCTCTGTGCATAAGGGTCAAGGCCGAAAAAACATACTGGATGCCCATGATCTATGGGCCCTTAAACGGCACTGCACCTCAAGCAGGAATGCTACTGTAAGGGAAATCACAGAATGGGCTCAGCAATACTTCCAGAAACCATTGTCATTAACACAATCCACCGTGCCATCCGCCGTTGCCAGCTGAAACTCTAGAGTTTCTAAATAGCCCTTTCTAAACAGGACCCAGAAGCCCAGGCGTTTTTTCTGGGTCAGGGGTCATTTAAAATGGAGTGTGGCAAAGTGGAAAACTGTTCTGTGGTCAGACGAATCACGATTCAAAGTTGTTTATGGAAAACTGTGATGCCATGTCATCCAGCCTAAAGAGGACAAGGACAACCTAAAGTGTTATCAGCGCTCAGTTCAGAAGCCTGCACCTGTGATGGTATGGGGTTGCATGAGTGCATGTGGCATGGGTAGCTTGCACATCTGGAAAGGCACAGTCAATGCAGAAAGGTATACAGTATTCGGGTTCTAGAACAACATATGCTCCCATCCAGACATCGTCTCTTTCAGAGAAGATCTTGCATTTTTCAACATGATAATGCCAACCACATGGAGCATTAATTACAACATCATGGCTGCATAGAAAAAAAAATCCAGGTATTGAAATGGCTAGCCTGCAGTCCAGATCTTTCACCTATCGAGAACATTTGGCGCATCATAAAGAGGAAGGTGCAACAAAGAAGGCCCAAGACAGTTGAACAGTTCAAGGTCTGTCTTAGACAAAAATGGGACAGCATTCCTATTTCTAAACTTGAGAAACTTGTCTTCTCGGTCCCCAGACATTGGCAGACTGTTGTAAGAAGAAGAGGGGATACCTCACAGTGGTGAAAATAGTCTTGTCCCAACATTTTTGAGATTTGTTGACACCATGAAATTTAACATCAACATATTTTCCCTTAAAATGATACATTTTCTCAGTTTAAACTTTTGACCCGATCATCTATGTTGTATTGAAATTTGGCACTTCCACATCATTGCATTCAGTTTTTATTCACAATTTGTATAGTGTCCCAACTTTTTTGGAATACAGTTTGTATGTATACTAGTATATATTCAAGATTCAAGATTCATACATACACACAAATGAGCCATTGAGGGTTAAGGGCCTTGCTCAAGGGCCCAACAGTGGTGCTAGTGGGATTGAACTGACGATATTCAAATCAGTAACACATCACCTTGACCATGAAGCCATCACTGCCATGAGATACGTGTACATCATGAACAGCATCAGAGCATTGCAGGGCCAAAACACACACACACACACACACACACACACACACACACACACACACACACACACACACACACACACACACAAACAGAGGGACATTATGTAACAGCCACTTAGCCCAAGGTTGGAAATTGGAGTACCCAAAGGAAACCCATGGAAACATAGTGAGAACATACAAACCCCAAACAGAAACACCTTCTTGCTGTGAGGCAGACGATCTGACCATTATGCCACCACGCTACGTATACAGTAAATTTAAATTGATATATTGCACATATGAGTGTTGGCCTTGTGATAACCTGGCAAGCTGTCCAGGGTGTACCATGCCCTCGCCCTTACTGTGCCTGTTTTTGGACTGTGGGAGAAAAATAGAGTACCCCCCACACAAACACAGGGAGAACATGCAAACTCCACACAGAAATGACCAAGTCCAGGAATCAAACCCAGGACCTTCTTGCTGAGAGGCAGATATGCTACTGCACTATGCCACCATTCCACCCTGTTTTACAATGCAGTCTAGGGGGATATTTTTACTGCAGAATTAGAAGCGTCATTTCTGGCACACTCTGGTGTAGTGATTAGCATTTTCTCTCACAGCAAGGTCATGGGTTCTAGATCTGAGCCTGGTGATGGTGGTTCTGTGTGGAGTTTGCATGTTCTCCCAGTGCCTGTATGAGTCTCCTCTTGGTGCTCCAGTTTCCTAATACAGTCCAAAGACATGCTAATTCAGCTAATTGGGTATTCCAAAGCATTTTTTTCAGTATGAATATGTGTGTGTGTGTGTGTGTGTGTGTGTGTGTTTGGGAGTGGTTGAGTCTATGATGGTGTGGTGAGCTGTAAACTGAAGGGTTTGCAGATCATGTTGCATTTTAAAGATTTAAAAAGGTACAGTCTGTATATGCTCGCTCCATACAGACATACAGTAGATACTATAACTGAAACAGACGCACATGTGGCATTGTTACAAAAATAAGGAATTTTATTTAACAATCTCTTTCACAACTAAAATCTAAAGTTTAAAATGAGTACTGTATTGAAAGAGGACAGTATTATATTTGGTAGCTAAATATTCGTTGACACTCACTTGTAAAAATCACTTTTCAATAAACATTGATATATTTACATAAATAATTAATTTTAGTAGGTAATCATAAAATTTAATTAAATAAACCTGTCATCACTACCCATAAAGAAAAACCTAGAAATGATACTAAAGCAAAAAGACACAGTATACAGAAGCTGATTATAAAGAGTGGACAATATCATTATACAAAGATGCAGTGGGTTCAGTGACTTGTATACAAACGCTGAAATCACAAACATGTTACGCTTTACATACTTACCCACAATAACTTACCCTGACATATTTCTGTATTTTAAGGGAAAACAATCGTCATGTGCAAAGAAAACGAAATGTTCTTTATTTCCATGCATAAACTTTTTAGGCTACAATTTGACACTGAAAGTAAAGTTAACAGCAAGGTTTGTAATTTTAATAGGTTTAAGTGAGCTGTATTTAATATGGATCTTTTATTTAACCAGAACGAAAGTAAAAGAAGAAGAATTTAACCAGAACGCATGGACTTGCTTGCAATTATCTTAAAAATAATCATATAATAAACCTGATGGTAAATTATTTTGGTAATTTGATGGACAGTGTGTTAGTAAAGCAGAATTATTTATGAGGGAATTAAATTATTCAGATGCCTGAGTGTATATTGAGTCTATTCAGAGCATCTCCCACAATGTCCAGTTCATTTCTCAGTTCCTCCACCACAAACTTGATGCTGGCTGTGTCCTTCAGCACATCCACACTCTGTGTGTAAGGGTTGTAACGTACTGTAAATGGTCGCTTGATTGTTTTTGCAAACTCCCTGCAAGGTTAAGGATAAATGCAGTTTGAGTAAAGAGTATGGAACACATTTAGACACAAACAACAATTCAATGAAATTCAGTAACATCAAAACTCAATGATGAATGATGTCATTGCAAAATATGACATCGAGTGAATGAACAAGATGATCAGGTGAGACACAGGGTACACCCTAAACAGTTTGCTAGTACAATACAGAGCTAGCACAGGCACAGACAACCATTTACACTCACATTCACACCAAAAGGCAATACAGAATAGCCAGTGAAACTAATGTGCATGTCTTCGGACTGTGGGAGGAACCTGAAGCGTCCAGAATAAACCCACACAAAAACAGACTGAACATGCAATCTCAACCCAGAAATACAGTTCACTGAGGCTCGTACCACAAAACTCATCAGTAAAACATAAGCTGTTGACTATTTAAAGCTTGACAATAAAAACAAGGTCTAGAAAGAGATATAATAATAATAATAATACAGTGGTACCTTGACTTACGAAATTAATCTGTTCAGAGGGCGAGCTCGTAAGTCAAAATGTTTGTTAGATAAAACAAAAATTCTCACAGGAAATAATAGAAAAACCAATTAATCCGTTCCAACCCCCTCCCAAACTCATATAACCTGCCACAAACATGTACATTTGACCTAATATATTAAAGATAAACAGGTAAAAACAATACAGTAAATATTTCATAATAATACATGTACATTAACATTAATCTATCTATCCATTCCTTTCAGCTTTTTCCCTTTTTCAGAATGATTCGTATGTTTGATTTGGCATAGGTTTTTCTGTCAGATGCCCTTCCTGACACAACCCTTTACCAAGGGGCAGAAACACGCTGACAGCTTTGCAGCCTACTCTTCACGAAAGTCAGCAATGGTTCTTTTACATGCCTCTCACCATAGATGAGAGACATGGCCGGCCTTTGATAACCCAGTTAGTTGCACTGGGGGGGCCCTAAACCACCAGGCCACCACTGCCCCTATTAAATAATAATAAAACAAGAAAAACAATGACTCAAGTAACCCTTCCGATCATCGACTGCAGCAAAGATGTCACGTTGGCAGGCATGAGGTGGTGCGTAACAGAGGAGGAGGAGAATTTTGTGCATGTGCACGCTACGGGTGCCAGCGAGGAAAAGCTCGTGGTGAGCTCCCACAAGGCCAGTGCTTCTCAAATAGTGGGATGTGCCTCCGTTGGGAGGGTGCGGTGTGATGCCAGAGAGGGCGCATATGACCCTGGGGAACATGCTTTTTTGCCATACTGTACTAGAATTAAATGTAATTGTGCATCCTCTACAGTAGGTGGCAATGGCGCTCGCACTGTGTTCCCTATGGTGTAGGCCAGGGATCCCCAACCTTTTTATCACCGTGGACCAGGCAACACAATAATAATAATAATAATGATAATAATAATAATAATAATAATAATAATAAGCACTCCATGAATGTTATTTTTCAACAGCTGAATTAAAGTTGGTTGGGAACTTTTCTAAAAAAAACAAAAAAAACAAACACAGGTGATGGTGCACCAGCGAGGAGAATGAAGGCTCAGGCACAGTCTCACCCCAAATCCCCGCTATTGTTTGAAATATGTCCAACACTCCTCTGTTCACACGCCGTCCCCTTGTGGGTTACATTTTAGCGCTCAAATGACTGACATGTAAACGAGAGAATCCGGTCATTTTTCAAAATAAAAGATTTTCAAAAATAAAGATTGTTCAGACTCAGATAATAAATAAAATGGAAATAATTAATTTTTTCTTCTGCAGATCAGTACCAACTGAGCCGTGACCTGTGGTTGGTGACCCCTGGTGTAGGGAACACAGTGAGAGTGCCACTGCCACCTACTGTAGAGGATGCGCAATTACACTAGGTGGCAGTGGCGCTCTCACTATTGTGTCGGGAAAAAGCACCGGGCAAATGATATGAAGTGCTGTAAACACTTTTTATAGTCACGTGCGGGGCGCCAGGGGGGCCGTGAAATGTTTTTTTTTCCTTCCTATAGGGGGCATCACAGAAAATAATTGAAAAGCACTGCACAAGGTGTTCTCGGAGCGCGGAGGAATACATGTGGAAGAATACTAGGCTAATCGGCCTGGAAAAGCCATTTCCCCAGCAGAGCTTGTAAATAAAAATTTTGCTCATTGGATGGGGCAGACTTTTGGTGGGATCGAAGCTCGTATAATGAAAAATTCGTTATAAAAGACACTTGTAAGTGGAGGTACCACTGTATTATATTTAATGTATTGCAATATTATAATAACAATGGCTACATTCGTTCATTCACTCATTTAATAATTTATTTTCCAAGCCGCTTAATCCTAATCAAGGTCACGGGGAGGCTGGTGTCCATCACAGCCGACTATGGGCAAAGGTGGGATACCTGAACAGCTAGACAGACCTTTGCAAATACTCCACACATTAAAATGTGACATGTGATATTTGTCAATAAATGGCCTGGAGCACTGTTAAGTTTGTCTTATGTACCTCATCTTGACTTTGGCCTCTTCAAAGCTTTCAGACATAAAGTAGACATTCTGGAATGTTGTTATAATGCACTCCTGTTTGCATGTGACTTTGGGGTCAAAGGGCATAATGCAGGCATTTCCTGACAGAGCATGCTGAGAGAGAAATATTCTAATTAGATGAGCAACATCTGCAGGAACTGGAACATCACACCAATGTATATCAAGAAAGCTTGAAGAATTCTCATTGCGATAATAGTTTGAAAACGAATATGATGATATAAACGTATCTGTGCAGGATGTGAGGAGGAGACATCATAAGTCAGCTGTTACCTTCAGCTCACTGATGGAGGACAGCAGGCCTGCACCATATGCTCTTAACTTCCCCTCCTGCTTACAGAGTCCAAACTCCACGGTGAAGAAGTAACACTGCAAGAAAACCAAACTTTTATAAATATCCATTTGTAGACATAGTTCTTTATTAACACACACAAAAAAATCATAAGCATGACAAAAAAAATGATCTTCAATTCTCAGGCTTTATACTCACAGTTGCTAGTTTCTGGACTTCATCATCAGATACTCCAAGTGATGCAAGTCCAATCTCCTGACTAAACTGTGCAAAGCTGGGCTCAGCCAGAAGAGGGACGTGACCCAGCAATTCATGACACGTGTCCCTGAAAAACATTAGTGGTGTTCTTAAGAAATACCATTCAAACATACCTGAAGTGAATGTTTTTAATGTTTTTAACATATGTCCACAAATTCTATGCTAGCATTCTTTACTTCTGATGCAGTTTAAGATCTTAATAATTTTAAACACCTACAACACACTGTAATGACTGAAATAGTTTACAACCCTGAATGAGAAAAAGTTGAGACATAATTTAATTTGGTAATATGCGAACACGCCTTCATTTCAGGAAATCATTGTTTTCCAAGCCTAATTCCAATATTCTGTCTAAGCTTAATCCTATTTAGGGTTGTGGGGAAGGTTGGCACATCTCAGCTGACTGTGGGTGAGGACGGGGTACACTCTGGACAGTTCGCCAGGCCATCGCAGAGCATAATCTCTCATTCCAAGCAGTATATTTTTTAAAAATTTAGAAGGAGGAACTTTAGAGCTCGTAAAAACAATTATTGTGATTTTAAACATGTTAGGGCCACACAGTGGCATAGCGGTTAGCACGCCTGTCTCACAACAAGAAGGTCCTGGGTCTGAGTCCCAGGCTTAGACATTTCGGTGTGGAGTTTGAATGTTCTCCCTGTGCTTATATGGGTTTTCTGTAGGTACTCTGATTTCCTCTCACAGTCCAGAGATATGCATATTAGGCGAACTGGCTGCTCTATCTTGCCCCTAGGCATGAGTGTCTGTGAATGGTTGTGTGCGTTGGCCCTACAATAGTCTGGTGAGCTGTTTAGGGTATACCCTGCCTTTGCACATTATAGGCTGAGATAGGCTCCAGCCTCAACCATAGTAGGATTAAATAGTTTGTGACATGAGTAGGAACGAGTGATGTCAGTAGGAGATTATAACCATGATTCGTATAAAAACCATATCCAAGAGCAATGTAAGGTTTGTCAAGATCTACATGAGAAAATTAAGGTTAATTATTGTTCCTAAAAATTTAAAGCACTTGGATAGTTCAGCCTCTATGGTACTTAGGAATTTTAATGTTTAAAGGGTAAGGGCACAAGCCTAAGTAAAACATCCTTGATCACTGATCTCTCAAATGACACTGCATCAAGAACCATCATTTGTCTATAGCTGATATTACGAACCATCATTTGTCTATAGCTGATATTACAGCGTCATTTCATTGTCTTCTTGATTATCTAAACCAGGGGTGTCGAACTTATTTCCGCCACATCAAAAAATTTCTAGATCACCAATGTCATGAATGACAAACTGTTTATTTGAACTAGGCTGCTGCGACCTAGTGGAAGGATGATGAATTATGTTTCATGGTAATAGTTGATTTTGAAAGTACGAAAATCATATCCTTTAAAAAAGCTCTCATAATAGCCACATAAATGCGTTGATGTGCTGGATTTGGCCCAAAGGCCTTGCGTTTCTCACCTAAGACCTCAGCATTATAGAAGTTCCATTTCAGCACAAAAACAATTTATGGGTTTTCATCAGCACTCACACATTGAAATTGGTGCCTCCTCTGGGTCTTTTCTTTTTAATTTTATTTTGAACATGCTCAAAATCTCTGAAAACACCACAGACAAGGTATAAGTGACACAACAGAAGATGCGGTGTGAGATGCTGTGATTGTGTTCCTGTACTGAGGCTGGTTTAGTTCTGGTCTAAGTCATCTTGGGTGTACATTGTACATCTTCAGTGACTTTACCTACATTTAGCTTTGAAAGTATTTGACCTTTGACAGTCATCTCATTTCTCTTTTTCAAAAAATTACGAGAAACTGGATTTGTTTATCTTATCATACAAACATTTTTAAACTACATCCTCTGCCATGAAATCTCATCACTCAGCATTCTGTTAACCCCTAAGATCCACAGTCTCTAACAAAGTCATTTCCTGCTCCCACCCTGTCATTATCACTTGCACTGTTCTTAATTTAAAGATTTATTAAGTTTAGTCACTGGCCAATCTCTTTGTTCGCTTACGTGAGACTGAACATTTCCTGATGCATGCTTTGTTCTAGTCATTAATAATTTATTTTCCACGGGACCGAAACTGAGTTTTTAGATCTGGTTTACTCATTTCAGTGTATCTTGCCCTGCACTTTAATTCCAGACTCACATATTAAATGA
Organism: Plotosus lineatus; assembly: GCA_024760905.1. Lineage (NCBI taxonomy): Eukaryota > Metazoa > Chordata > Actinopteri > Siluriformes > Plotosidae > Plotosus > Plotosus lineatus. The sequence continues at coordinate 11,807,338 of CM045742.1, forward strand.
GTGTGTACTCACGGTTCAGGTGTGTAGAGAGGGTCTGAGCTATGCCGGACATACTGTGTGCAGTGAAACACACGGAAGGCTAATCCTGCCAGGAAGTCTCTTGGGGAGAGGTATCCCGCCACGGGTCTTATGGTGAACCCTGTACGCTCTGAAAATGCAGTGATATAGTGATTACTAAATGTGAGCCAAAATACTTTCAAATAAACTGTGAAATAAACTGAGGATAAACTCTCTCTCTCTCTCTCTCTCTCTCTCTCTCGCTCTCTCTCCCCAGATAAGATTCCAAATAATGTAGTATCAACAGTTCTCAGTCACTCACTGATTTTCCAAGTTGTTTAATCCTATTAGGGTTGTGGTGAGTCTGGAGCTTATCTCAGCTGACACTAGGCAAAGGAGGATACACTCTGAACAGCTTGCCAGACCATCACAAGGCAGCATACACACAACCATATATATAATCACACCTGGGGCAATATGGTACAGCCAATTAGCCTGAGGTGCATGTCTTAGGATTGTTGGAGGAAACTGAAATACCTTGAAGAAACCCACACAAACAAAAGAAAACATGCAATCTCCACAGAAAAATAAGCCAGCCTGGGTCTCAAACCTAGGAGCTTGCTATGAGATGTGTTCAGCACAACACCACCATGCAGTTCTGATACATTAAAATTAACTTGATGTTCTCAAGTCCAAAGTTGTCATTGTGAGTAATATGTGCTTTTTAAGTTATATCCAGACTTTTGGAAGACCCTGTGTCCATCCATCCATCCATCCATCCATCCATCTATGATAACCTCTGTCTCACCTTTTAGGAAGCGTGAAATGTCCTCCAGCTGTGGGATGTTGTCCTCGCGATAATCACAGTACTTAGTAAGCAGAGGTAAGTTTTTCAGATGCTCGCGGCAAGCGTGAGTGGGGTAAAGTTTATTGAGCTCTCGGAATACGACTCCCCATGTCTTCACTTCCTCTTCTGTGAACTCAATACGGGGAATGGGGTTTCCACTGGTAAATACAGAAATAGATAAAGGGAATAATAAATAAATATAAAAATTAAAATGACAAAATATGTATTTTTAACATCTATGACGACAGCACTGGTAAATTCCCAAATGGAGTGGATGAAGCATATTCATAATTTTCTACACCAGCAGCATCAATCACAGGTTAATACATTCATTCTAATATGTATTGCTTCTATAATTCTCAGAGTCTTATAAAACATACTCTTTAATAAGCAAAGCTTGATGAGAAGAATCTATATATATATATATTGATTGATTTATTGATTGATTTCCAGGCGTGGGATTTTTTGAGTTACGTTCTCCCTGTGCTTGCATAGGTTTTCCCTGGGACTTTGGTTTCCTCCCTCAGTACAAAAACCTGCAAATTAGGCAAATTGGTTGCTCCAAATTGCCTCAGGTATGAGTGTAAGTGTGAATAGTTGAGTGTGTATCAGTATGCCTCATTGTATTACTAATTATTTATTGGTGTAATATTAAGTTTATATATTTAATTGTTTAATGACAAAATGATCTTTTGAAGACACTTACTGTTTATAACTCATAGCCAGGTCTGCAAAATATTTTCTCCTTTTGCGATAGACATTGTCCTTAAATCCCTACAAAACAAAAGCAGAAGAGTAAAGGGAGGAAGGAGCCGTCATAGTTTAACAAACATCTCGGCATTCTGATATGACAGTTGATCAACAACAACAACAACAAAATCTAATATCTAGATAAAATGTACAGAACATTATATCTTATCAGGGTTTTTTTTTTTTTTGCAAATAATCATACAGAGCCAATTTAGTAACAGGGTTTACCGGGTGATCAGCATCCAGATCTGATCCATACATCAGCACACGGTTAGCACAGTTATCCAGGTCAGCAATCTTCCTGGGAAACCAGGGAGCAGTTTCCATTTCTGTGAAAGAATAATACTGTAATTCAAATGTATAGTTCAAGGACATGAATATTAGGCTAACTGGCTGTTCCAAATTGTGGCAAAGGGTTTTGTTGCTTTATGATGATCCATAATTTTGCACAACTGGGGATTTTACTGTGTATGTTTTTTATGAATTCTTTCCTATTAGCTCATAATATGAATTGTATGTTAAATTTTAACACTCATGAATCACTTTTTAAAAATCACTTTTAATCCAGTGAGTCTTATCAGGGCAAAATTGATATAATAAATAATACATTTTAAGGCAAAATAAGGCCTAGCAATATCTCCAGACTGTTAGGAGTCCTAATTTCCTTTTCATACCACTCTCTTCTGGTAGTCTGTTGTCTGGTGCATCCATTTCGAGCACGTTGACGTGTTTGTGCAGCAACTGGATGATGTTACTGAGCTGCTCGTGATTACTGTCACAGTCCACCAAGATCTCAAACTCTGAGTTGCGCCTCCTTGACCTGCGAGATTCTATGTGCAGAAGATTGACGTGGTTTTCCTGTTGAGAGAAATTAAGATTCAAGAACTTTCGTGCCCTATCATGTGCACAAGCTTTTTTTTTTTGCATTATATATGTAAAAAAGAACTTTGTAGTCAATTAAAAATCAAGGACAAATATTAATTATGAATAAATACATTTTTATTGAAAATGAAGGGAGCCATAGAGGTCGGGCTAAAAGTAGAAAATACATATATGGGTGATTGTCTGAAACTGGAACCTAAAAGTGTGAGTTCCGCAGTTCCCATATTTCAATGCAGTCCAGATTATTCCCTTAATGACCATAAATCCATGAACCATTGAATAACTGCACTTTTATTAGGAACAAGCAGGAATAAATCTGTATAAAACACGAAATTCATATTCAAATTTATTCACGTATAAACACAAAATTAATTCCATTTGTTTTTGTTGAATAAATTAATTACTGCTTCACTATGTGTGAAATAAATACACCTCAGGAGGAGCTTAATTGTAAAGTGAGCATCGTCGCATGGAACCCCACCCCTCTCCAGAAAAATGGGTCAGTTCTGTAGACACTGGTTATGTATGGAACCGTAAATTGATGCGCAATTCTCAGGTCATAAAGTAAGATAAACAGAAATTTGTACACATTTTAATGTACAATCTTCATTGAAATCCCCACTATTTGCATTGTGAGTTGATGGTTCAGTAATAGCATGGGAAGTAACCCCAAAAAAAAAAGTAAAAAAAAAAAAAAAATGAATTTTTGTCAACTCATTGTAACCATTTCCAGATAAATGTTTAATTTGTTGTGTCCATAAGGTATGCTTTCTATGGGCATGTCTTTTTGGTTCTAATTTTTATAAATTTTGGAAAATATTTCTTTCAACATGCAAATATTAAACCCAGTTTTATATATATATATATATATATATATATATATATATATATATATATATAGTATGGTAGGCCTCCGTCAGTCCCGAAGGACTATGGCTGCGCTCTGGCTGGTATCCCGGCTGGTGATACTCCCCAGTGCACAGAGCCCGGGTAGGGAGTAATGAGGGACAGGCTGTTACCCAAGCAGCAAGTCCCCGTCTCGGCGCCACTGGAAGGATCCAGTGGAAAGGCAAGTACCGATACGACTGGGTTGCAGGAGAGAATCTACGGTCAATTTAGAGCGGCCAATTAACCATACATTGCACGTCTTTGGATTGCGGGAGGAAACCGGAGCACCCAGAGGAAACCCGCACAAGCACGGGGAGAACATGCAAACTCCACACAGAGACGCCCAGGCCGGGAATCGAACCCAGGCCTTCTTGCTGTGAGGCGGACGTGCTAACCACTACGCCACCGTGCCGCCATATATATATATATATATATATATATATATATATATATATATATATATATATATGTGTGTGTGTGTGTGTGTGTGTGTGTGTGTGTGTGTGTGTGTGTGTGTGTATATATATATATATATATATATATATATATATATATATATATATATATATATATATAAATAACGTTTCAACATATTTAGTGGTAATAGCTAGAAAATCTATCCACTGAGGCCAAGGATGAGCTTGATATTTGTTGGTACATGACAGAAACCATATCTTCGTCAGGGTTGTAAAATGAACTTGCGTAAACTGTAAAGCTTATATTATTCCCCAATTTATTTTTATTTTATTTTTGTATTATTACATTTTTTAAATTGGCCCTCAAATGCTTGATGCTTTTCACTGCATCAAAACATTTCTTTGTATTTAAATAATAAACCACAGATGATACATGATTACCTGGAATAGTTTCAATGCTTTCACCAGTCCCCCAACTTCATTCTTCAGTGTGAACACTATAGCTGCACGACCCTTTTCTCCAGACTCACTCTTGTTATCTTTGTCCTCATCAATCTTATGGAAAGTTGATTTGTTCATCTGTAAGAGCCACAGAAACGTGTAATTTGTGTTTGTGTCCCTTGCGAGCAGCTCGAGTAATAATTATTAATCCTTTTAAAAACACTGCATTCGGGGTGTGGATTACACAGGTGTAGATTAAGTGAAGGGATCTCTTGGAAAAAAAAAAAGCACTTAATTACAGAGCCTAGTGAGTTGTGCACACAAATACTCCTCTAATATCTTCCACCATCTATACAAGCACAAAGCATCACACAAATCATATCCAGTGTTAATAAACCGTTGACTGCGTGTCATAAAATCAATACTGTACTGTCCGTTTGCGTGTTTGCTTTTTCAGAACCATGGACAGCGAATACGTACATCCTGAACAATCCCCAACAAATATTTCATCTAATCTATCTTTATTTTATTTTATTTTTATTTTATAAACATATATTATCTAAGATTTTTGATCAGGTACTGACCGCTGTAGTGTGCGCACGTGCAAGCTGGAGTATCTGTCTGAGGGCACGTTTTCCCATCTGTAGTGCTGAAAGCATGACGAGGTTCACTTTATCCAGCCCCGAGAGCACGAGGTTCACTTTCACCAGCACGAGCCTCCTTACCTCAATCCCATTTGGAGTGCGAAGAAATGCTATTAATAACCCTGTCTTATCTTTTCTTAATCTTAACACGGATTGTAGTGCCATTAATCACTCTTCTTACATGCACTGTACTGTATTTATGCAACTCATTGAAGTCTAGACAAAGCAGATTCGGCTCAATATGGAAGCTCATTTTTCTACCACTTAAAGGAAAATAATTATACAGTAGATTATGTCATGAATTGAGACTGTACATCATAATGATGACGTCATTATTTCATGCCATTATTATAAGTTAGTACAGCAAAAATAATGATTCATATTAGTATTTTATGATAATTATAAAATACTCATAACATTATAAATTAGCAACCCATTATAATGAGATAATATTATTCGCTTTATATCCTACCCCAGTGCAGCTAACTGGGTTATCAAAGGCCAGCCATGTCTCACTGTGTATGGTGTGAGGCATGTAAAAGAACCATTGCTGACTTTCGACAAGAGTAGGCTGCAAAGCCGTCAGCGTGTTTCCGCCCTGCGATGGCCTGGCGAGCTGTCCAGGGTGTACTCTGCCCTCGCCCGAAGTTGGCTGGGATGGGCACCAGCCTCCCCGCGACCCAAACTAGGATTAAGCGGGTACAGAAAATGAACTGAAATGATGAGCTTTATATCCTAATTAACATTAATACATCATAATTATGAGATAATAAGTGATTACAAAGGGAAAATCTAAGCTATAATTATGAGCAAATTCATTATGATGGTGACAATGAGCTCCTGAATTTAGTTTCTTGTTTTTTTTTTTTTTACTTTTTTTAATCTTTCTTTTTTGCCTCTCACCATAAAACGTGCCCCCCCCCCAAAAAAAATAAAAATAAAAAAAAAAAAATAGGCGAATTCAACATCTGGATGAAACTAACTGTGATGATGCATCACTGCTTCCACTTCTGTTTTGCGTCCCAGACCCGCAGTGTTCTTGACCTTCTTAATTCTTCGAGCCTGACGCACGTGCTGTCTCGCCTCGGTGGCTTAAACACTAATCAAGCTCGTGTCTGGGTTATAATCGAGTCTGCACACCTGCGCACACCTGAACACGTCGCAGATCCTACAAATCAACTCAAAACGTCACAAACAAAACGAGTTTAGAAAACTTTCCCAAACTGTTTCATCTCGGAAATTGAAAGCCAGGCACACATGTCGGACTGCGGAATCTCACCTCATTATTAAGTTGCTTTTCTTCCAAGCACAAGCCGAGGTTCATCGAATCAAACGACCGTCCTCTGCGTGGCCCGTCGCTTTTGCTCGAGTACATAGTGAGTCGGACTGGAGGCGCGAGCGCTTTTTTAATCGGACCCGCGGCTCGGTGTGGTATTCTGCCGGTGATGCGGTGGAGGAGTGCAGTGCGCGCTGCTACTTATGGACACTGGTGAGGAGGAGCAGGACAGGAGGACGGATGGATGATACACCCCAATCCCCCCCCCCTTCAGCGAATGGAAAAAGAGCAGCACGCTTCACGTCATGGGCCACAAACCCCACCGCCTTTATTGTTCTTCTTCTTCTTTTTCTTTTTAACATTTTTTTTACCTTCATGCACAAATTGCGTAATGTAAACGGAGAAACTCGTCAGCAATGGGATAATGAGTTACATCAAAAAACAAACATCATCTCCAAGTCATGAAGGTCTGGGACGGGATGTACACAAAATAGTAATGATGCAATTTAAATAGCTACTCAAAACACTCACATCCTCTAATGAAGGCTTCCACGGTGACAATAAAATAAAAACATATGAGTTTCCATTTAAAGTGGAGGTTTTGTCCTGCTTCTGAAAATGCAATACAATACATTTCTCATTCAAAATGCTAACTACTACAAATAATGGAGGCATCTGCAAATACAAAAAAAAAAATAATAATAAAAGTCCTAGCCTGAACATCTGACACCCTTTTGTCTTAAATGTTTGCATTTTCTTCATACACCCAAACACCCCTTCATCTCCTCCTTATACTGGTGAACCCACCTTTCCCACTATTATCAGCACCAAAGAATGTCAATGCGTATGATTTTCCAAAATTGCACAGCAAGAAGGTCCTAGGTTCAAGTCTCGGCATCAGATGTTCTTGTATGGAGTTGGCATGTTCTCTCCATGTTTGTGTAGGTTTATTTAAGAAGGTTTCTTACCACAGTCCAAAAGACGTGCACGTTAGTGGGTGTTTCAAATTGCCACGGGTTGTGAAGGTAAATGGTTGCTTGTGTGTTCCCCATGCAATGGTCTGGCAAGCTATTCAGGATATATCTTAACTTCGCAACAATGTTGGCTGAGATAGGCTCCAGCTTTCCAGTGAACCTAGCAGTGTTAAAAAAGAGTGACAAGTGAGTAAATGATACAAAAAAAAAGTTTAGTGCTATCTCAGGTCACAGGTACATTTTTAAGTGAAATTAAACAAAGTTTCTGATATAGAATTAAAACCCCACCTTTCCCACCATCAGGTGGGGGGGGGGGGGCACTAACCAGTGTCTCCCCCCCCTCATGCCGGTCCCAAGCCCGGAGAAATGCAGAGTGTTGTGTCAGGAAGGGCATCCGACGTAAAACCAATGCCAAACATTTATGATGCAAATCAGAAGTATTACCCCCATACCGGATCGGTCGAGGCCCGGGTTAACAACGACCGCCATCAGTGCTGTCAATCAACAGGGTGCTGATGGAAATTGGACTACTGTTGGTCAAAGACGTCGAAGAAGGAGAGGTGGGAGGCGTGTCCGTAGACAGAGAGAGAAGTGGAACTACCAGGCAGAAGGCCTCGAGGAAGACCAAAGAAGAGATTTAGGGTCGTTGGAGTCAGAAAAGAAGATGCGGAGGACAGGGTGAGGTGGAGGCGGATGATTTGCTGTGGTGACCCCTGAAGGGAGCAGCTGAAAGTAAAAGAAGAAGAAGAAGATCAGCACCACAGAATTTCAATGCTTATGATTTTCCAAAATTGCACAGCAAGAAGGTCCTAGGTTCAAGTCTCGGCATCAGATGTTCTTGTATGGAGTTGGCATGTTCTCTCCATGTTTGTGTAGGTTTATTTAAGAAGGTTTCTTACCACAGTCCAAAAGACGTGCACGTTAGTGGGTGTTTCAAATTGCCACGGGTTGTGAAGGTAAATGGTTGCTTGTGTGTTCCCCATGCAATGGTCTGGCAAGCTATTCAGGATATACCTTAACTTCGCAACAATGTTGGCTGAGATAGGCTCCAGCTTTCCAGTGAACCTAGCAGTATTAAAGAAGAGTGACAAGTGAGTAAGTGATATTCCCGAAAAAAAAAATAAAAAAAAGTTTAGTGCTATCTCAGGTCACAGGTACATTTTTAAGTGAAATTAAACAAAGTTTGTGATATAGAATTAAAACCCCACCTTTCCCACTATTATCAGCGCCAAAGAATTTCAATGCTTATGATTTTCCAAAATTGCACAGCAAGAAGGTCCTAGGTTCAAGTCTCGGTATCAGATGTTCTTGTATGGAGTTGGCATGTTCTCTCCATGTTTGTGTAGGTTTCATTTAAGAAGGTTTCTTACCACAGTCCAAAAGACGTGCACTTTAGTGGGTGTTTCAAATTGCCACGGGTTGTGAAGTTTGCTTGTGCGTTCCCCGTGCAATGGTCTGGCAAGCTATTCAGGATATACCTCAACTTCGCAACAATGTTGGCTGAGATAGGCTCCAGCTTTCCAGTGAACCTAGCAGTATTAAAAAAGAGTGACAAGTGAGTAAGTGATATTCCCGAAAAAAAAAAAAAAAAAAAGTTTAGTGCTATCTCAGGTCACAGGTACATTTTTAAGTGAAATTAAACAAAGTTTGTGATATAGAATTAAAAAAAATAGATGTAATGAATCTCTTAACATTTTAATAAGATTGAAAGTGGTGGTCTAGACCTGTAATAAACTGTTTGATAGGAAAATATTGGCCAAGCAACCACTCGAGCACATTATGCAGCATTGTGCACACATCAGAACTGTTGCTCCGAGTGTATTCTTGGCACAATCTATGCAACCACTTTCATGTGGACAGTTTGAAATCACTGATTGGAATAAATTTATTTGAACTATTAGAAACGTGTGAGATCAGAGATTTCATAAAGAAGACTTTATTCCAGTCAGGCTTGAATCTCATTAATAAATATATTATTAGGATTCATTTAAACATAGTGAATATAAAGTAAAAGAGAGAAACAACCTCCTCTCCCCATCAATCTTTGTAAGTTTATTAATTTTCTGAACCACTTAATCCTAATTAGGGTTGTGGGGAGGGTGGTGTCCATCTCAGCTGACTCTGGGCAAGAGCAGAGTACACCCTGTACAGCTCGCCAGGCCATCACAGGGCTGGATCACTTGATGAAAGTTAGCAGCCTCTCATCATAAGCCAGAATGGCCGGCCTTTGATAACCCAGTTAGCTTCACTCAGGGGACAGTAACAACCCGTTGAGAGTGGGGCTTGAACCCCTAACCTTGGGAGCAGAGATCCAGCACCTTCCCACCAGGCCATCACTGCCCCTTAATGTTTTATTTATTTATATATATATATATATATATATATATATATATATATATATATATATATATATATATATATATATATATGTACACACACACACACACACACACACACACACACACACACACACATAGGGTGAGATGGAGGCAGATGATTCGCTGTGGCGACGCCTAAAGGGAAAGGCCGAAAAGAAAAGAAGACCTTTTGTCTTTTGTCTATAATCTGGATTTTGGGGAGCATCCTATATGTATTGCTTTAAACTAAGTAAATATTATGGATTAATTTATGGATTCTTTCTTATTTTATAGAATTGCCATGAAAAATAAACATGCTGTATTCAACTGCAGAGGACACGCCAGAATCGTCTAGAGCACATCTCTGGTAATAAGGGTGAATGGTTCTGTATATTGGCCTTAGATGAAATGGTGAGCTATTCAGGGTGTACCCTGCCTTCGTCAGCTGAGAGGCACGCCAGCCTCCTTGAGACCCCAAATAAAGTGGCTTGGAAAAGGAATGAATGAATAAATTAAGGCTCAAAGATATTAGGCTGAGGGCAGTGGTGGTAAAGGTGCTGGATCACTGATCCCAAGGTTGAGGGTTCATGCCCCACTCTCTATGGGTTGTCACTGTGCCCCCAGTGCACTAACTGGGTTATCAAAGGCCACCCATGTCTCTCATTGTCTATGGTGTGAGGTTCATGTAAAAGAACCATTGCTAACTTTCAACAATAGTAGGCTGCATAGCCGTCAACATGTTTCTGCCCTGCAATGGCCTGGCGAGCTGTCCAGAGTGTACTCTACCCTCGCCCGGAGTTGGCTGGGATGGGCGCCTAATTAGGATTACGCGGTTACAGAAAATGAACGATGATGATATTTGGCTAACTGACTGTTTTAAATGCCCCTTGTTGGGACAGTGAATGCGAATCATTCTGGGGGTGTTGGATCAACAGTGAAATGATGAGCTGTTTAACCAGCGCCACACCTTCGCCCATAGTCAGCTGAGATAAACTTTAGGCTTCTCCATATCACTAGTAGGATTTAACAGTTGAGGAAAAGACTGAATGGGTGAAAATATATGACTGAGCTTTATCTTAAAATGCTCATCCAATATGATATTCTTGATCAAAATAATAACGAGCATTTAGAAGCTTGTTTTCTTTGTTATCCTTGTTAATTGCTGAAATATGTAAATGAGTAAACATTACTCAGGCTACCATTTTTGGCAATATGATTTAATCGCCTCTCTTCTGGTCTTATAATAGATTCATTTTTTATAATATCACCTTTGCAACAGATTGTGTTGTTGAGGTGTGATTTTTTAAGATTTTTAATGCATACAGTATGTTCATCAGTGTTGCAAATAAATAATGTTTAAAACAAGGATGAAAGTAAGAATTGAAGTCATAATGCATTGGAAATTGGGGCCCAAATGACCAAATACAGAACAAAAAGAGTTTCAGTCATGACGATATTACCATTTTATTTGTTCTGCTTATTATAGAAACAGTGGTTCGAATGTGGCACCTTCGAATGTGGATACTAAACACAGGATTTGCACAAAGGTATGTGTGTGTGTGTATGTTGTTTTATTAACAGTAAGAAAGATTACACAAATTGGACCAGACCAAAGCATCAATATAGGAGATTAAAAAAAAAAAAAAAAAAAAAAAAAATCAGCATTTCACTCCGTCAGCAGTTACTGTGGTGCCAGAACTGATTCAGAAAAAGCAAGAATGAGATTAATTCAGTGATTTTGTGTTCAAAACATAAAACTTATTTAAATTTGATAATGAATTCAAATTACTTTTAATTTCTTCTCCATCACTAATATAACACTCAATGTAAATTTGATAGACCATATTTCTGTATATAGCTCTTCAGGGTGTACCTCACCATCACACAGTGTTGGCTGAGATCGGCTTCAGCCTCCCCACAACCAGCAGTTAGATAATTCTGTACAGTCGGCCCTCTACTTACGAAAGCTTCTGAATAGGAAAAATCCAGGTTACGAAAAACATTTTTTTTATTATTATGGACGGATGCTTGTATAGTGCATTATTCATACAAGCGTATGCTCAATGCGCATGAGAATATTGCGTTGTTCTGTCCTTTTGATGCTGAGCGCCAAGCAGGAAGCAACAACTCCCAAATTTTAACGTCTTATAGTATGACGCGGCCAGATTCGAACTTCGACCTTCCGGAGGATAAAGCGGACGCTCTACCCACTGAGCTAAATCCCTGGTATTTCCTAAATTTTCGTCCTCTTTTTACGAAAACAACCTCTTTTTATGAAAAGCGGCAAACGCGCCATTCACAAATTCAAAGAATGTGCGAGTTGCTCTCTCATTGGCTGTCTCCAAACATCCCGCCCCGCTGGCCTCCCATTGGCCAGGAGGCAGCTGAACTGTACCCATACTTCCTGTTTGTCACACACGTGAGAGAGGAGAGTTGAACAGGAATGTTGGCTCGAGAGTTTATTTTGAGATTGACCATTGCAGTGTTATATTTCGTTATCCTTCATGGACCCGGAAAATACAGAAAAGCGGAAATACAGTGAAGGAGGCGATTATTTCGGAACGATATTGAAGCAGAAGGAGCATGAAAGCAGTGCTCCGTGGGACAAGACCTCTGATCTCGCAAGGAAGCAAGTTAATATTGAATCAGGACCTCTGATCTTTCAAACAGGTACTGTAATTCCGCTTTAAATACAACATTCCATCCACTTAAACTGTATTGTGTATGAGCGGCGCCCGCATTCGGCAAAACACGACAGAGGGAGAAATAGAGTTTTGCGTGTGTGTGTGAGAGAGAGAGATAGAGAGAGAGAGCCAGTGTTGTGTGTGTATGTGCCTTAATAAAAAAATGTTTAATAATGGTTTAATTAATAAATATGTTAATAAAATGGTTTAATATGTTTAAATGGTTTAATAAATAATTTTCTTTTACTTTGAACACATATTTCATACAAAATTTGTGTACTTTTATCATTTTTAAAGGGTTTATGGGGTAGTCTTGGGAGCCTTGGAATGAATCATATGATTTTACATGTAAAATGTGCCTCGACTTACGAAAACTCCAGGCTACGAAAAAGGCTCTGGAATGGATTAATTTTGTAAGTAGAGGGCCGACTATATATTTATATATCGCTTGAAAAGAAAAACATCTTAAATATCCTTAGCTCATGGAAAGTGTAGCCTAAAAGACTGAGATAAAAGAAATTGTGGCCTATTACACCCAGACACACGGTTCAACTATGCAAATGTGGGTCAGTATTTAACTTTCAGACCTGATACATGTGCAAGGTAAAAGACTAAGAGGATTATGTATCATCTTCACTATAGCTTTGAGGCCACAGCTCCCCATAGATTCATGTCTAATGTACTGCTTCTCATAGCTACATGATCTTAGTGAAACATACGGCGGCAGTAAGAGAGCTTTGAAATCATGAGCTTGCTTTTCTGTCAAAAGATTCTTTTTTTCAGATGGACCTGTTACTCTTGTTCATATTGAATTGAGGTGTGCTTTGACATGTCATGTTTGATCAGGCAGCAACCAGTACGGTGTATCAGGAAGTCCATATGGCAAAACTGTTTTGACAGGATATTAGAGTTAGACAAATGAAAGACAGAGATGGGGGAGGGGATGTAGTCAATAGCCTCTCCTCTCAGGGAAGAAGGGAAAGAACCACATAGTGAGGAAAAAACCCAATAAAAACGTAAGAGCACGTAATACGTATAATGCCACCCAGCAGAGATTATCCATTCATTTTCACAGACAAGAGTCATCGATGTCAGCTGTTAGAATGAATCAGTAGGATAAATAAAATTATAGAATGTTTATAAAAGGTCCAAATGCAGCCGTGAGGGAGGGGCACAAGCCAGTGTCTCTCCCTCACGCGGTCCCAAGCCCGGATAAATGCAGAGGGTTGCATCAGGAAGGGCATCCGGCGTAAAACAAATGCCAAATAAAACATGCGAGTCATATCAAGAAAATTCATAACGGATCGGTCGAGGCCCGGGTTAACAATGACCGCCATCAGTGCTGTTAACCAACAGGGTGCTGGTGGAAATTGGACTACTGTTGGTCGAAGACGTCAAAGAAGGAGAGGCGGGAGGCGTGTGCGTAGGCAGAGAGAGAAGAGGAAAGACAGGAGTTGTAAAAGTAGGGACTTTGAATGTTGGAACTATGGCAGGAAAAGGTAGCGAGCTGGCTGACATGATGCAGAGGAGGAAGGTCGACATACTGTGTGTTCAGGAGACCAGGTGGAAAGGGAGCACGGCTAGAAGCTTAGGAGTAGGGTTTAAGCTGTTTTTTTCGTGGTGTGGATGGGAAGAGAAATGGAGTAGGAGTTATCTTGAAGGAGGAGTTTGTCAGGAATGTTCTAGAAGTGCAAAGAGTGTCAGACAGAGTGATGAGTCTCAAGTTAGAAATTGAAGGCATGATGTTCAATGTTGTGAGTGCTTATGCCCCACAGACAGGATGTGAGCTAGAAGAGAAGGAGAGATTCTGGAGTGAGTTAGATGAAGTGATGCAGAATACCCCCAAAGATGAAAGAGTAGTCATTGGGGCAGTCTTCAATGGACATGTTGGAGCAGGAAACAGAGGGGATGAGGAAGTGATGGGCAGGTTTGGTATCCAGGACAGGAACGCAGAAGGACAGATGTTGGTAGATTTTGCAAAAAGGATGGAAATGGCTGTGGTGAATACTTTCTTCCAGAAGAGAGAGGAGCATAGAGTGACTTATAAAAGCGGAGGTAGGGGCACACAGGTAGAAAACATCTTGTGTAGGCGATGTAACTTGAAGGAAGTTAGTGACTGCAAAGTAGTAGCGGGTGAGAGTGTTACCAAACAGCATAGGATGGTGGTGTGCAGGATGACGCTGATGGTGAGGAAGGTGAAGAAGGCAAAGGCAGAGCAGAAGACAAAGCGACGGAAGCTGAAAAAGGAGGAGTGTTGTGTTGTCTTCAAGGAGGAGTTGAAACAGGCTTTGGGTTGTCAGGAAGTGCTTCCAGATGACTGATCAACTACAGCAAATGTGATCAGGGAGACAGGTAGGAGAATACTTGGTGTGTCATCTGGAAGGAGAGTAGATAAGGAGACTTGGTGGTGGAATGAGGAAGTTCAGGAGTGTGGACAAAAGAAGAGGTTAGCTAAGAAGAAGTGGGACATAGAGAGGACGGAAGAGAATAAACAGGAGTACAGGGAGACACAGCGTAAGGCGAAGGTAGCTGTGTCAAAGGCCAAACAGAGGGCGTATGATGACTTGTATGCTCGGTTGGAAAGTAAAGAGGGAGAAAATGATTTATACAGGTTGGCACAGCAGAGAAATAGAGATGGGAAGGATGTGCAGAAAGTTCGAGTGATTAAGGACAGAGAGGGAAATGTATTGACTGATGACAGAAGTGTGCTGGGAAGATGGAAAGAGTACTTTGAAGAGCTGATGAATGAGGAAAATGAAAGAGAAAAAAGAGTAGAACAGGTGACCGTTGAGGACCAGGAAGTAGCAAAGATTAGTAAGAGTGAAGTGAGGTTGGCATTGAAGAGGATGAAGAATGGACAGGCAGTTTGCCCTGATGACATACATGAGGTATGGAAGTGTCTAGGAGAGGAAGCAGTAGATTTCCTGACAAGAACATTCAACAAGGTCTTAGAGGGTGAGAGGATGCCAGAGGAATGGAGGAGAAGTGTGCTGGTGCCCATTTTTAAGAACAAGGGAGATGTGCAGAGTTGTGACAACTACAGAGGGATAAAGTTGATGAGCCATACGATGAAGTTATGGGAAAGAATAGTGGAAGCAAGACTAAGGGCAGAGGTCAGCATTTGTGAACAACAATTTGGTTTCATGCCAAGAAAGAGCACCACAGATGCAGTGTTTGCCTTATGGATGTTAATCGAGAAGTACAGAGAGGGTCAGAAGGAGCTGCATTGTGCATTTGTGGATCTTGAGAAAGCATATGACAGGGTGCCGAGAGAGGAACTGTGGTATTGCATGAGAAAGTCTGGAGTTGCAGAGAAGTATGTTAGAGTGGTGCAGGACATGTATGAGAGATGTAAGACAGTGGTGAGGTGTGCTGTCGATGTGACACAAGAGTTCAAGGTGGAGGTGGGACTGCATCAAGGGTCGGCTCTGAGTCCCTTCTTGTTTGCTATGGTGGTGGACAGGCTGACAGACGAGGTTAGGCAAGAATCTCCATGGACTATGATGTTTGCTGATGACATTGTGATCTGCAGTGAGAGCAGAGAACAAGTGTAGGAAAACCTAGAGAGGTGGAGGTATGCCCTGGAAAGGAGGGGAATGAAGGTTAGCCTCAGTAAGACAGAATACATGTGTATGAATGCCAAGGTCCCAACAGGAATGGTGAGGTTACAAGGAGCAGAGATAAGGAAGGTGAACGATTTTAAGTACTTAGGCTCAACAATCTAGAGCAATGGAGAGTGTGGAAAAGAGGTGAAGAAGCATGTGCAGGCTGGTTGGAATGGTCGGAGAAAAGTGTCCGGTGTGGTGTGTGATAGGAAGGTATTGGCAAAAATGAGAGGAAAAGTGTACAAGATGGTGTTGAGGCCAGCGATGTTGTATAGTTTACAAACAGTGGCCTTGGGGAAAAGACAGGAGGCAGAGCTGGAGGTAGCGGAGATGAAAATGTTGAGGTTCTCTTTGGGAGTAACGAGGATGGATAGGATCAGGAATGAGCACATCAGAGGGACAGCACATGTAAGACGTTTTGGAGACAAAGTCAGAGAGGCTAGATTGAGATGGTTTGGACATGTACAGAGGAGGGATAGTGAGTATATTGATAGTAGGATGTTGAGGTTGGAACTACCAGGCATAAGGCCTAGAGGAAGACCAAAGAGACAATTCATAGATGTGGTGAAGGAGGACATGAAGACAGTTGGTGTCAGAGAAAAAGATGCAGAGGATAGGGTGAGATGGAGGCAGATGATTCGCTGTGGCGACCCCTGAAGGGAAAAGCCGAAATGACAAGAAGAAGAAGAGTTTATAAAGGTCCAGACACTTTGTGAACTTGGCATTTGTTATAATCCAAGGCATTGTTGCTACAGATGGTCAGGTCGAGGCCCAGCATCATTACTTAATGTACCGAATGAGCCGTTTATGAGATTGGTAGAATTTTTCTTCCATGTCGACGCAGATACAAAATCGAGGCTCAAATACAGAATGGTTTGGATGAGCACGAGGAATCTTTTTCACACATGGCCCGGCACTTCAGGGTACTGACCTTAATCCGAATGAAAGTCATTGGGATGTGCTAGAGAAGACTTTGAGTGGTTCAGTTTTCCATCACCAATTCAAGGTGTCGATGAAAAAACTGTGGATGACAATCATTGCCGTGATGCTGTTTAAGTTTCTTGAAACAATGGCATAGTAATTATGGGCTCAAATCAAGGATAAGGTGGCCCAACAGAATACAGACGCTCCCCGACTTACGTTCATCCGTATTAAGTTTTTTCTATTTTACGTTTTTAAAATAAATAAATAAATAATTGTCAAATTTTGAGTTTAGACGTACCTACATAGTACGCTGACGTAATGACGCTAGTGACGTAATGACATTGCGTAAATTGTTTACAAACGACAGACTGAACGTGCCCCTCCTTCTTCCCAGTTCAGTTATATATACATAGTTTTATATATATACATACACACACACACACACACACACACATTATATATATATATATATATATATAAGTTATATAACGTGTTACCCTTGTATTACGACGTCGTCTCTGTGATCTTTGTGTTTACGCTGTTTTTGTACTTTTTGTTTAGACTTTTGTAACCCTAAGCAAATATGTCTGGTCAGAAGCGTAAGCCTACTAGCATGGGTGCAAGTCTCATACACAGAGATGAATTAACAATCTGCTCGGATCTGCGCAATCTACCATGTTGGTTAAGCAAAGAGAGTTGAAAAATGAATGAAAACCCGAATCCAGAAAAGGAGAACAGTCCGCTCTGCTGGTGATTCACATCAGTGCAGTCTGAGTACTAAACCAGTATTCAACGGCGCCCTTGCTCACTTGAAAGACCAGAAGTCTGTATAACCCGTGCTTTGTTTTAAGCACAAATAAGTGAACTACTTTCGGTGTTGAGCACCTGACATATTCTAAGTGTTGATTGGCCGTTTTAAGCTTCAAGTAAAGTGACTCGGCTCAGCTTAATGTGACTCGGCTCAGCTTCATGTAAAGTGACCATCCGTCGACCATCAGAACCATTTACAAGCAGAAAGATCGCATCATAGAGAATGTTAAAGATTATATTTGATACTGTATTTGATATCTGATGAGTGAATTTGATTAAAATTTATCAATTTGAAATTATTTTGCTTGAGTTTAATTTATTTGAAATTAATGTTGATATTATTTGATATATTTGATATTATTTTACAATGTTATGTTTATAATAATTGATTTAGGAGTGTTTTGTGAGATACGGTAATGGTATTTATGGATGTATAGTGCAGTATGAGTGTCATACGTCACTGTAACAACTTACGTTCACTTTCAGCTTACGTTTGGCCATCCGGAACCAATTAAAAACGTAAGTCAGGGAGCGTCTGTATTACACTAAATAAATTTTTGTCCAGTTACCGTATTTTTTAATAAATTTTTACAAATTGAATATGGAGACAAACTGCCATATCTGATTAATATGTTATCATATTATATTAATGCATAAGTTGTCTCTTTCCAAACATCTTCCACGATGAAAAAAATGTAGATATCAGGAAAGTTTGCTAGACCATTTGCAATGTCAACACATGCAATTATTTACACTCCCACCCCTTCACCCCTCGAGATGATTTGAAAAGGCCAATTAGCCTAAAGTGCAGGTCTTTGGATGGCGAGAGGACTAACTTTAACAAGTTCTCCCTCTCCTCAGCTAACCTCTCTCCATTGGCTTCCTGTAGCTGAGTGCATTCAATTAAAAATTCTAATGCTTGCCGACAAAGCCAAAAATGGACCTGCAACCCCCTAGCTCAGTGCTTCTCAATTACTTTATGGCACCCCCTCCAGGAAGAAAAAAAACATTCCACACCCACCCCCCCAAGCAAGCGACTATAAATAGTATTATTTGTCTATAAAATTATTAGTACACCTCTACATAACGTTGTATCTTTATTAACATTAAAAACAAAAAAGAAATACAATAAAGAAAATCTTCATTAACATTGGTTTTTAATCTGTAACAGAAAAGATTTAAAGTGCACCAATGTGCCTGAAATTAAAAAAAGAAAAAATACATCCTTATTTAAACTCATTTATGTCTTAATATCTCCGTCTCTCTCCACCTTTCTCTTCGTTCCTGTTAGAAAATTGTCTGTGTTGTTTCTTGAGGGGTTGTTTCCTACACTTCGTATCGTTTGCCCGTGCGAAACAATAGTGTGACAATGACAACACCACTGCCACCTATTGGAGTGGAGGTGCAATTACATGTGATTCTCATACACTACTCCAGAAAAGCATGCTCCCCAGAGTCAGATGCATGCCCGAGGGGCCCCACTATTTGAGAAGCACTGCCCTACCTAAAACTAATTATCACACACTGCAGCGCATTTTCGCCAATCCTATAGCACTGCTACACCGATCCCTCCTTCGAATAAAGGACAAGAAAAACATGTATCTAGGCTCTTTTCTGTTCTGACACCGATGCCGTGAAATGAACTTCCTCTAGATGTTCGAACAGTCGAGTCAGTGGGTGTCTTCAAAGGATAGTTGAAACCTACCTTTGATGGCAGTATTTGATTTGCACTTATTACATATACTGTACACATTCTCTCTCTGTTTCTCTCTCTGTCTCTCTCTCATTCACTCACTCACTCTCACACACACTCACTCACACTAGTCCACACAACATCTACCCAATGAGATTTTACAGATGGAATACCGAGTTTATGTGCGAATTTGTTGGGTTTTTTTTTTTTTTTTTTACAATAGTTTCTGCTTTAAAAAAAAAACTTCATGATTTGCACTCACAACTTATGCAGCTCATCACAAAGCTATTACAGTACATGCTCCTAAATAGAAACAGGTCAAAAATGGGTCAAAAAATGTCTAGGTCCAAAAGGCAAACAAATAAGAAAATCTACTGCAAAAAATGCATGTATAAAATAAAATAATAATTAAAAAAAATCCCAGTAGTGTATAAACCCTTGGCTATACATATCTCTGTTTCATATATTGTACTTGAAAATGAATTTACAGGTACAAAGTGCCTGATTTTTCTTAAATGTCAACTAAGCAGAGCTCGTAAAATTACATAGTGCAAGACATGGTGTTACAGGTGTGTATGTTTATAGTGTGTGTGTGTGTGTGTGTGTGTGTGTGTGTGTGCGCGTGTGTGTGTGCGTGCGCTATCCAGGGCAGCCTGTAAACCTTGATGTGACTCACCTGGCGCAAGGCAAACAAACTGACATCAACATCAGAGAGCTATTGAGGGGCCTGGACTGGGGAGGGAAAGAGGATCAAAGCGCTATCCTCTGGGATCTGGAGAGACAGGATGTACTTTGGTGATGGACCTGATAAGCACCAGGCCACATCTACAGGTACAGAGCTTAGTCTATGTCCTTGTCTTTAATGAGGGAGTTTTCGTGTGGCTGATAAAGCAAAGCTCTCAAATCTTTTTTTAAAAAATGGAATGAATGTTCAAATATAGTTTCTTTTTTTCTATACTGATCTCTTTCTGTATTTTTTGCTTTGCTACCTTTCATCACTTCTTAGACACCAGAAATGTACAGAGAGGGCCCAACATGAGCATCCAATTTATCATCCAGCAATACTCAATCACATTTTTATGTGAAGTAGACCTTGAACAGTTTTCCTGACCATCCATCTCAGGGCCTACATGTATAATCACTTACATGGATACTTACACCTAGGGGCAATTTGGAGCACTCAACTATTCTAAGGTGCATGCTTTTGGACTGTGGGAAGAAAGTGGAGTATCTGGATGAAATCCACTGGTGGAGAAAATGCCACCCAAAACACCCAAGCCTGGGGCTTGAGCCCAGGAATTTCTTGCTGTGAGGGAGATATGCTAACCAATACTCCATCATGCCACCCTCAACCAATTATAGTGCCCATAAGTAAAGAGTTTTCATAATTATTGAAACTCAACCCTCTCTGAGCTGCAGATGTTTTTGGTGAAATGCTGACTGACCTCGAATTCACTAATAATAACTAAATTAATTCCGTACTTATGCAGTAACTTGAGTCATAATAAAAATAAACTAAAGTAAAGAAAAAATAATTATAAAATCTATTAGCTCAGGCGTCTTTCTCGCCCTCCTCTCTTTCTCTCCACACAAAAGGAACTCAATGTTAATTAAAGACACAGCCAGGATGACATTATGCAGCTTCTAACCCTTTGTGCTGAAGAGGTTCTCTCCGGCTGAGGAGAAAGGGCCGTGTTACTGTGAGCTCAACGGTGCCCACTCATCTCATTACAGACTCATCTCATTACACAGGCTGATTTGTCAGGCAAGCAGCAGAAAACACAACAAAGCCCGATTCATCAGTTATCAACCCCAATACTGGGACCAGCTTTAGACAGAACTCCTTAAATCAATCCGCCTTCGATCTAATAATTGTACGTAGTTTGGACCGTATAATGTTCGGAAGTCTAATTTCACAGATTATAGCAGTATATGTATTAAAGGGCAGTGGTGGCCTGGTGGTATAGAGTGCTGGATCACTGATCCTAAGGTTGGGGGTTCGAGTCCCACTCTCCACAAGGTTGTCACTGCCCCCCCCCCAGTGCAGCTAACTGGGTTATCAAAGGCTGGCCATGTCTCTCACTGTTAGACCACATTTAGAGTATTGTGTACAGTTCTGGGGACCATACTTGAAAAAAGACATCGAGACTCTCGAAAAAGTTCAGAGAAGAGCAACAAAGCTAATTCCGGGTATAAAAAAGGAATCCTATGAGGAGAGGCTGAGGATCCTAAACCTTTTCAGTCTTCAAAAAAGGAGAATTAGAGGTGATCTGATTGAGGTCTTTAAGTATCTTAAGGGGATTAATAAAGTCAACTATGCCCGATTACTTAGGCCAAGTTCTGTAAGTAGAACTAGGGGACATAAATGGAAGTTATTCAAGGGTAAATTTAGCACAAATATTAGGAAATATTTTTTCTCGCAGAGGGTAATTTCAGTGTGGAATAGATTGCCTAACCACGTTGTCGAAGCAGAAACCTTACAAGTCTTCAAAAGCAGACTTGATCTAGTGCTGGATACCATCTAGTCATGGTGCGTCTTTAAGGTTAGAGTCACTTTAGAATAGGACAATGGTGAGCTTAGTTGGGCTGAATGGCCTGTTCTCACCACTCATGTTATGTTATGTTATGTTATGTTATGTAAAGGAACCATTGCTGACTTTCGTAGAGTAGCTGCAAAGCCGTCAGTGTGTTTCTGTCCCTTGCTAAAGGGTCGTGTCAGGAAGGGCATCCGACGTAAAAACCTCTGCCAAATCAAACGTGCGAATCATTCGCTGTGGCAACCCCTGAAAAAGCTGAGAGGAAATCTCTCATAGCAGTATATGTATTACATCAGGGGTCCCCAACCACCGGGCCCCTGACCGGTACCGGTCCGTGGATCATCTTGTACCAGACCACAAAGAATGAATAATCGTGATTAAAATATATATAAAAATATATTTTTGCTTCCAGGTGTCTTATTTCGGAAGACAACCACTTCCACCCACGCCTAACTTCTGCGCTTGACTCCTTGGCACGTATTTATCCTACATTAGCAATTCAAGCTAGCCCTCGCAAAATAAGTCAGAAACAGAGTTCACTGGAGAATTTTTTGGAAAGGGTAAACAAGACTATGAGACAGCAGAAGGGTTACAGACTGCCTGCAAAAAGAAAGTTGCATTTAAAATAAAATACCAAGATTCCTACCTGAGTCACGGGTTCATCGCAACAGGTGATTGTTTATATTAGAAACAACCTATGCCCCCCCAGCTCTTCCCGGTCCATGGTAAAACTGTCAAGCGTTGACCGATCGCGGTGATAAAAAGATTGGGGACCACTGTATTACATAATATGCAACCGGGATATTAATGTGCATGTTATTGAACTGTCGGAGGAAAATGGAGTTCCTAGAGGAAACCCACACAAGCACAGGAAGAACGTGCAAAGCTCCAAATGGAAACGCCCTCACCGAGCCTGGGACTCAAACCCAGGACCTTCTGGTGTGAGGTGGATGTGCTCATCAATTCGCCACCATTACACCCTGAGTGCAGGCCACATAACCAAAATAACTGAACCCGATTGGGTAGGAGCTGCTGTCTTTTTTTTTTCCAGACCAGAAATTTGTGTTTGTGTAACTCAGGGACTTCCATTTCAATATTTTCACCCTTTATTGCCAAACAAAATTTATTTATGTCCCTACGGGAGTCAAATTCCTCACTATTGAATAAATTGTGCCTTAATGGCGTTTTTTCCGACTAATACGGATCTATACCATAACATTTGTATTTACTTCACACGCCTAATATGTCAACTAATAAGTGTGAATCAGTCATCTCAGGTACTCACCCACACCATAATCTTCATTTTACATGGAAGGATTTTCCTCGATTTTATTCTCATCATCATCATCATCATCATCATCATCATCATCGTCACTATTATTATTATTATTATTATTATTATTATTATTATAATTATCTATTTTTATTAATAACATAGCTATATAATGAAAAAAAAAAAACTAAAACCAAACATAAAAAGTTTTATTTAAATGATGTCTGAAGTTTTATTTAAATGATTTGCCCCAGTGAACCTTTAGTGTGAATAATAGTGATACAAGTGCATATCTTAACCGACATATCTTAACATGAAGAAATCTATATTATTATTATTATTGCACTCAGAAATGTAGGAAGAAATCTAATAACAATATAAACAAACAGGAGGGAGACCATGGAAAAAATGGATGAAGGTACAGACAGGAGCAATCAAAGGTGTGATGGCGTCAGCAGTCTATTTTGGGCCAACAGAAGGATTCATGATGGTGACGGATGAGGAGAAACTTTCATTGTTATACTGTCGACAGGAGATAGAAAAGCGACGGCTGCAGGAAATGACAAAGCGACTCTGATTGGACAGAGTTACTAACGCTTTAATGAGGCAGTAGAAGGGGAAGGAGAGATTGGGAAAGACATGATATTAAGAGTGTGTGTGTGTGTGTGTGTGTGTGTGTGTGTGTGTGAGCATGAGAAAGGAGTGAATGGAACAGTGTACGTGCCAGGCAACATTTATTTATACACACATGCCTCTTCAACAGCTTTGTCTTTTCGGCGCTCATGTATTCTTAATCACTGTATTGTTAGTCTTTTGAAACAGTTCCCAGGTAGCTCTGGATATTTTTGTCACTTCATTTCAATGAGTTGCTTGAGTGCAGATGAATGTTTTTTTTCTGTTGCTGTACACTGTACCTATATAAACCATTTCAACTGAGAAAGAGCCGTCAGCCTGTACTCTCTTTTTCTCTGCAAGGATTACCTTATTATTTGTCTGACTAGGTACCACTGACATCTTCAGTCACTCACACACTGAAGAACTTAATCACGGGCAGCCTGTTGCCTATCTCAGCCGACAAGGGACGAAGGCAGGGTGCACCCTGAACAGCTCACCAGACCATTACAGGCAGCACAACCATTCACAACTCAAACTTATGGGTAATTTTGAACTGATAGTTAGTCTAATGTTAGCCTGTGGACAGTGGGAGGACACCGGAGTACCTGAACAAAACCCATACAAGTCCTTTGAGAATATGCCACATAGAAATACCCAAGCCCAGGAATCGAATCCAGGTACTTCATGCTATGAGGCGGATGTGCTAACCACTACACCACCATGCCATCACCTTACAGAATCTCCAACAGACACAAGCATGTTCACGCTTCGTTAGTAACTGAGGCACGCTGTGTAAGTCATGACACATCACTTTCTGATCCGTGGTCCAACTTTAATAACTAAACAATCATGTATACTAGATCAGCTTTAATACTAGCACAAAGCCTTACAGAAATTATGGATTTATCAGTTTATC
The DNA here is from genome assembly GCA_024760905.1 of Plotosus lineatus. Classification (NCBI taxonomy): domain Eukaryota; kingdom Metazoa; phylum Chordata; class Actinopteri; order Siluriformes; family Plotosidae; genus Plotosus; species Plotosus lineatus. Next base: position 11,831,867 of record CM045742.1, read on the forward strand.
ACACAACAGATTTCAACTATATTGAGATCTGAATTGTTTTCTCATAATGTCAGTGAGTTGAGCTTCCTTCATGATGAAAAGAACAAATGCACTGTCTTCTTAAAAAAATGACTTCATCATCATCAAACTTATGTTCGATCAGTGCCATGAGGAAAATATCTAAAGTGTCGTTGTACAGCTAATGTGCACTGAGGTGATGATTACCATCTCTCCTGGTCCATTACCTGTCATGTAACCCCATAACAAATTATTGTCTTCAAATTTCTGTAGAACACTGTTTTTTTTAAAGGTATGATTAAGATCCCTTGAGTGCTCTGGTTCAATATATATATATATATATATATATTTTAAACCAATGGTTGTATTAGAAGACAAGCATCATCAATGTGATTTTTGCTAACATTCAGCCCATGCTGCATGCATCTAGCGGGTCTTCCTCCTACACACTGTATTTCCATGATAATCAAGCTGTTCACTGCTCTGCATATCAATCCCAAGCGTTAATTAAAAAACTGTTATATGCGTGCTGGCGTCATTCCCTAGAGCTTGTGCGCAATGGTTTCCTATGGAGAGAGGGATGAATGTCAAAAATGTACAGCACTCATTTAAATTTCTTGCTTTGTATTTGGATGGTATTCAGAGTGATTTACATCCTGAACAGAAAAGAACTTAAGAAATGAAAAATCAGTATAATGGACAAAGTGACCAAGCTAACAAGAAAGTATGTGGCAAATTCTCATTTATAAATCGTAGCCGTTGCATATAACAAAAAATATATAAAAAAAATACAGAGGCCATAACAAACAGTTCATTTATTTGCCAAACCGCCTAATACTATTAAGGGCTGCAGGGACACTGAAATCAATCTCAACCAACACTAGGTGAAGACGATTTCAAAATACAGTTATACGTCTTGGGATTGCGAGAATAAATCCATACAAGCATGCAGAGTACAGTACATGCAAACTCCACAGAGAGACACACTTGCTGAGCCTGAGACTCAAACATAGGACCTTCTCGCCGGGAGCTGAACATGCCAACCATTACACCACCATGTTGCTCATATCAAACAGTATTACCATAAAAATGATCAGACAATATTTTATAAACATTCTGTACAGGTAGTATAAGTATCTCAGTTAGTATAAGTACTGAGATGGTGTACCTCAGTTTTCTACTTACCTGTTGATGATGCTTATGTCCGCATGAACTTGGATGACAGTAAAGCAAGTCCGCAGGATGTTGCATCAGTGCAATGGAAGACATTTATATACTCACTGCACCTGTTAAAAGGAAAACCTATACATTTATTTATGGAATTTGGCAGACACCCTTATCCAGAATGATTTGCATTTAGCTTCATTTTTACAACCGAGGGTTATAGGCCTTGCCCAAAGACCCACAGTGGCTGCTTGGTGATACTGAGGTTTAAACTTCTGACCTTCAGATCAGTAATGCAGAGCCTTAACCACCAATTCACTACATTACTGCATTCACCCAGTCATATAACTGGGGCTGAAATACAACACAAATAATGCAGGGACAGCTCCAGTAGCATTAGTTATTTTCCAATTATACATAAGAATCTGAAAGGGGCAGTGGTGGTCTAGTGGTATAGGGCGCTGGATCGCTGATCCAAAGGTTGAGGGTTCGAGTCCCAATCTCCACAAGGTTGTCACTGTCCCCCCCCCCAGTGCAGCTAAGTGGGTTATCAAAGGCAGGCCATGTCTCTCACTGTCTATGGTGAGAGGCATGTAAAAGAAACATTGCTGACTTCCGTAAAGAGTAGGCTGCAAAGTCGTCAGCGTGTTTCTGTCCCTTGCGAAAAAGGGTTGTGACAGGAAGGGCATCCGACGTAAAAACCTCTGCCAAATCAAACGTGCGAATCAAATGATTCGCTGTGGCGACTCCCAAGTAAAAGGGAAAAAGCCGAAAGGAAGACAGACAGACAGACATAAGAATCTGAAAATACAATCTCAGTTATTCTTACAACGTTCTGGTGCCAGACAGGCTGGTTTGAGTCATTCTGAAAATGCACAGTGATACAGAAAGAATTACAGTGGAGCCTCGGAATCCGAACACTCTAGAGTCCGATGAAATCAGAATCCGAACAAAAAAAAATCAGTGAGTTCTTCCGTCCGGGAAACCGAACAAAAACCGAAAGTCAAACTCGAGAAATGCGTTAGAAAAAATGAGACTAAGAGGGAGGAAAAGTGTGCGACTTCTGGAAGGTTATGTTTTAACCTTTCTATGGTTTTCATTTTACTGTGTTATGGTCTCTCAGAAAAGAGTTGCGAGTTGAAATGCATGTTGGAGAAGGGCGTGTCGCTAACACACTCATCTATGAAAATGGGTTGTGCTTTATTTTTCACAGGGAAGGCACTAGAAACACGTGTTTCCAGTGCTCTAGTGCCCGTGCTCTAGTGCCTTCCCTGTGAACAATAAAGCACAGCCGTTTTCAGAGATGAAACGGGGAAATCGTAGTCACTGTAATAGAGATGTGGACAAACACGGAAATCAAATTGAACCTTGAACTGCTTGAGCACACAGCAGAGAGATCAGGAGGGACAGTCTTCTAGCACCGGGAAGAGCGCTGCTAGTCCTTATAGCCCATGAATAATTGGAACTGATTAAATGTGTGTGTGTCTTTAGCACTCCACCCCACGTGTTCAAGCCATGCCCCTCTCCAACACACATTTCAACGTGCAACTCTTTTCTGAGAGACCATAACACTAAAATAAAAACCAGAGAAAAGTTAAAAAAGTTCTCACAACACAAACCATAATGATGTACTGGATTCAATAATGTTTTCACTTAATTTGAGGACCTATGGTATGAATTACAGTATCATTAACTTCTGTTCAAAAGACGACAGAATGGATTAAGACTTTACATTATTTGTAATGGGAAAAGCGAATTGGGAATCCGAACAAAGCGGAATCCGAGCAGCCATCTGGAACGGATTAAGTTCGAGTACCGAGGCTCCACTGTACCAATTAGAATATGTAGCTGCAACTGGACTTGCTTGAAGTTATTGAAGATGTTTTGTGTTATATTCAAAAGCCTTCCTCAGTTCCTGTCAGACAAGTGCAGTGTTTCTCAAGTACTTTCTGTGGCGCCCCCCTCAGGAAGAAAAAAACATTTCACCCCCCCCCCCCCCCCCCACCACCACCACCACGAGCGACTATAAATAGTATGTGTCTATAAAATTATTAGTACACCTCTGCATAACATTGTATCTTTGGTAACATTAAAAACAAAAGGAAATACAGACGCTCCCCGACTTATGTTCATCCGTTTTACATTTAAAAAAAAAAAGTCAAATTTTGAGTTTAGACGTACCTGTGTAGTATGCTGACGTAATGACACTGCATTGTTTACAAACGACAGACTGAACATGCTCCTCCTTCTTCCCAGTACAGTTTCATATATATATATATATATATATATATATATATATATATATATATATATATATATATACACACACACACACACACACACTAGTCCTTCTAAAAAAACTAGCATATTGTGAGAAAGTTCATTATTTTCTGTAATGCTCTGATAAAAATTAAACTTTCATATATTTTAGATTCATTGCACCCCAACTGAAATATTCCAGGGCTTTTATTGTTTTAATACTGATGATTTTGGCATACAGCTCATGAAACCAAAAATCCCTAGCTCAAAAAATTAGCATATTTCCTCCGCCCAATAAAAAAAGTGTTTTTAATACAAAAAAAGTCAACCTTCAAATAATTATGTTCAGTTATGCACTCAATACTTGGCCGAGAATCCTTTTGCAGAAATGACTGCTTCAATGTGGCATGGCATGGCGACAATCAGCCTGTAGCACTGCTGAGGTGTTACGGAGGCCCAGAATGCTTCGATAGCGGCCTTAAGCTCATCCACAGTGCTGGGTCTGGTGTCTCTCTACTTTCTCTTCACAATATCACACAGATTATCTATGGGCTTCAGGTCAGGAGAGTTGGCAGGCCAATTGAGCACAGTAATACCATGGTCAGTAAACCATTTACCAGTTGTTTTGGCACTGTAAGCAGGTGCCAGGTCGTGCTGAAAAATGAAAATCTTCATCTCCATAAAGCTTTTCAGCAGATGGAAGCATGAAGTGCTCCAAAACCTCCTGATAGCTAGCTGCATTGACTCTGCCCTTGATAGACCCAATCTTCCTCAGGGTCCGGTCACCTCTTCTGGTTGTGCAGCGTTTTCTGCCACACTTTTTCCTTCCCACAGACGTCCCACTGAGGTGCCTTGATACAGTACTCTGGGAACAGCCTATTCGCTCAGAGATTACTTTCTGTGTCTTACCCTCCTGCTTGAGGGTGTCAACGATGGCCTTCTGGACAGCAGGCAGGTCATCATCTTACCCATGATTGCGGTTATGAGTAATGAACCAGGCTGGGAGTTTTTAAAAGCCTCTGGAATCTTTTGCAGGTGTTTAGAGTTAATTGGTTGATTTAGATGATTAGGTTAATAGCTCGTTTAGAGTACCTTTTCATGATATACTAATTTTTTGAGATAGGGATTTTTGGTTTTCATGAGCTGTATGCCAAAATCATCAGTATTAAAACAATAAAAGACCTTAAATATTTCAGTTGGGGTGCAATGAATCTAAAATATATGAAAGTTTAATTTTTATCAGTACATTACAGAAAATAATGAGCTTTATCACAATATGCTAATTTTGAGAAGGACTAGTATATATATATATATGTCTGTCTGTCTTCCTTTCGGCTTTTTCCCTTTTACTTGGGAGTTGCCACAGCGAATCATCTGATTCGCTTGTTTGATTTGGCAGAGGTTTTTACGTCGGATGCCCTTCCTGTCACAACCCTTTCGGCAAGGGACAGAAACACGCTGACGGCTTTGCAGCCTACTCTTTACGAATGTCAGCAATGGTTCTTTTACATGCCTCTCACCATAGACAGTGAGAGACATGGCCCGCCTTTGATAACCCAGTTAGCCGCACTGATGTATATCAGTTATATAGTGTGTTACCCTTGTGTTAAGACGTCGTCTCTGTAATCTTTGTGTTCACACTGTTTTGCGGACTTTTGTAACCCTAAGCAAATATGGTTGGTCAGAAGTGTAAGCCTACTAGCATGGGTGCAAGTCTCATACACAGAGATGAATTAACTATCTGCTCAGTTCGGCGCAATCTACCATGCATACTCAGTTAAGCAAAGAGAGTTGCAAAATGAATGAAAACCCGAATCCAGAAAAGAAAGAGAACTCTCTGCTCTGCTGGTGATTCACATCAGTGCAGGCTGAGTACTAAATGAGTTCAACGGTGCCCTTGCTCACTCAAAAGACCGGAAGTTCGTATAATCCACGCTTTGTGTCAAGCACAGAAAGTAAACTACTTTCGGCTTTTCGTTTCGGTTAACAAGCAGAAAGATCGCATCATAGAGACTGTTCAAGATTATATTTGATACTGTATTTGATATTTGATGAGTGAATTTGATTAAAATTTATCTATTTGAAATTATTTTGTTGAATGTTTTATTTGAAATTAATGATGATATTAGATGATATATTTGATATAATTTTACAATGTTATGTGTATAATTTTAAGTTTAACCTTATGTGTCAGATCAGGGTTAAACACTCTGCTACAGTATGAGAGTAGACTGTACTACCTGCATCTGTTTCCGCTGCCTTGTGGATACCTCTTGGTTGGGGAAAGGCTATGGGAGTTAACCCAGACAGAAAATCCTGTAGCCGCATACTGCAGTAAGAGAAAAGGCAAAGAGTAAACCCTGAAAAAAAAAAAAATCCGGAGTGGGGCCCCTACGGCGGTTGAATGGCATTCTTGTCACCTTCCGACAGCTCCTGCATCCTGATACGTCCTCTAGCCGTCTTAACTTTGTCTTGCCACTGGACCAGGCGTCTCAGGACAAGAGAGTGAGGCCGATCCGGCGCAAGTCTCCTTCACTTTAATCAAAGTTCAGCGCAAGTCACGACATCATCATTTTCCAAGTCCTGTGGCGATAGGGGAGCAGCGAAGCAGCAGTTGCGGATACACCGGAAGCTGTAGTCATGAACCTGCCCACAGGTGGCTCAGGACATGTGGTCGCTCTTCACTGGACAGAGACAGCAGTGGAGTTCGGCAGCCTTCTGAGTGACTGAGCCGCCCTCTTTAGGATCGCAGCAGGCAGGGATCCCTTTTAGCAGTCGAAACACAAGAAAAAAGAAAACAAAAGGAGCTCACCGTAGCAGCATGGAACGTAAGAACCCTGCTTGATAACGTAAAAGCAGACAGACCAGAAAGACGGACTGCACTGGTGGCCAGAGAATTGGCTCGTTACAATGTTGACATTGCCACTCTCAGCGAGACACACCTTGCAGATGTAGGCCAGCTTACAGAAATTGGCGGTGGCTATACTTTCTTCTGGAGTGGTTGTAGCAGTGAAGTGAGGTGTGAGGCAGGAGTTAGGTTCACCATCAAATCCACCCTCGTGCAGAAACTAGCAAGCATCCCTGTGAGTCTCAACGACCGTGTGATGACAATGCAGCTCCCACTTGGAAAGAAAAGTGCAGCCATCATCAGTGCCTATGCTCCAACCATGACCAATCCTGAAGAGGTTAGGGATGGGTTTTATGAGGAACATGACTCTCTTATAGCCTCAGTAAGGTCTGAGAAGCTCATTATCCTTTGCGATTTTAACGCTCGAGTAGGGGCCGACCATCACACCTGGCACAAAGAACTAGGAAAACATGGTATTGGAAACTGCAACAGCAACTGTCACCTCCTCCTTAGATTGTGCACCTCTCATGATCTAGCCATCACTAACACCATGTTTCGCCTTCCAACCAACAAATACAACAAACCAACAAATCCAACCAACAAATACAACAAAATATCTTGGATGCACCCTCGCTCGAAGCATTGGCATCTGATTGATTATGTCACTGTCAGGACAAGGGACAGACAGGACGTTAGAGTAACCAAGGCTATGTGCGGTGCCGACTGCTGGACAGACCACCGCCTGATCATCACAAAGATGATCCTTCAAACTCAGTCTAGAGGGAGACCACAGAGCCAGAAAGTCGCAAAAAAATTAAATGTCATGAAACTTAGACCCAAAAAAGGCGAATGACTTTCAGGAACACATACACAGCCAACTGGCAGACCTCCAGCCCAACCAATCATGTATCGAAGATCAGTGGGCAACCTTCAGGGATGCTACTTATTCTGCTGCCCTACAATGCTTAGGCTCAATCACCAGAAACCACCAGGACTAGTTCGATTAAAATGACTCAGCAATTCAGGAGCTCCTATTCGAGAAGCAACGCCTTCTGTGGGCCCATCAGAACGACCCTACCAGCACGGTTAAAAAAAGCAGCATACACAAACATATGCAGCACAGTACAAACCAACAACAAACAAAACAACAAAACGCCATATGCAAGACTCCTGGCTTAGTGCTAAGGCTGACGAGATCCAAAGCTTTGTTGACAGGCACGACACAAAGAGGTTCTATGACGCCCTGAAGGCAGCTTATGGACCTCGATCCTCTGCGTCATGCCCGCTCCTTAGTGCTGATGGTTCTACCCTTCTGACAGAAAAGATGATCCTAGAGAGATGGGAAGAACATTTCAACAGTGTGCTTAACCGGCCAGCCCAAGTCGACGATGAAGCCATCGCACGCCTCCCACAAGTGCCCACAAATCAAGAGCTTGAAGTTCCTCCTTCAGAAAATAAAGTCAGCAAAGCTATAAGGCAGCTGTCCACTCGGAAAGCTCCAGGCTACGATGCCATTCCTGCAGAAATGTACAAGACAGGCGGTCCAATCATACTTAACCAGCTCACTGGCCTGCATCAGAACATGTGGAGCAAGGAACAGCTGCAGCTGCCTCAGGAGTTCAGAGATGCTATAATTATTCATACATATATATATATATATATATATATATATATATATATATATGTTAAGCAGAAAGGAAATCGTCAGTCCTGCGACAACCACAGAGGGATTTCACTCCTGTCCATAGCAGGCAAAATCCTGGCTCGAGTCCTTCTCAACTGCTTGCTGGAACATCTGGAGCAGGGTCTCCTCCCTGAAAGCCAATTCAGCTTCCGTGCAGGTCGTGGGACCACTGACATGATCTTTGCGGCTCGCCAGCTCCAGGACAAATGCACTGAGCCATACCAAGATCTCTTCACAACTTTTGTTGATCTGAGCAAGGCCTTCGACAATGTCAGTTGTGAGGGACTCTGGAAAATTATGGGAAAAATTGGCTGTCCCCGTAAGTTCACCACAATCGTCTGCCAGTTGCATGACGGAATGACAGCCAGAGTTATTGATGACGGCGAATTCGCCGAGGCCTTCCCAGTGACTAATGCAGTTAAGCAGGGCTGTGTCCTAACCCCAACACTGTTCAGCTCTCAGACGCCTTCAGAAACTGTGAGACCAGCATTGGCATCAGGTACAGGTCTGATGGAAAGCAATTCAACCTTAGGCGTCTACAAGCGGTCACAAAGGTAAAAAAAAACTGTCCTCAGAGACTTCTTGTTTGCTGACGACTGCGCCCTCAATTCCAGTGATGAGCAAGGGATGCAGCTGCAGATGGACAAGTTTTCCTTGGCCTGTAAAAATTTTGGCCTTACCATTAGCACCAAGAAGACCAAAGTGATATTCCAGCCAGCTCCAGGGAACCAGTATTGCGAGCCACAGATACAGGTAAATGGACAGACTCTTCAGGCAGTGGAGAAATTTACCTACTTGCACAGCACTCTTTCCCGTAGTGCAACCATTGATGCCGAGGTCAACAACAGAATCTCCAAAGCAAGTAGAGCGTTTGGAAGACTCAGGAAAAGTGTCTGGGAGAGGAGAGGGATCAGCATTACAACAAAGCTTAAAGTCTACCGTGCAATCGTCCTTACCATATTACTCTATGGCTGTGAAACTTGAACATTATACAGAAGGCACGAGCTGCAGATTAACCACTTCCACCTCAAGTGTCTTCGCAGCCTCCTCCACATCCGCTGGGAAGACAAAGTACCTGACACAGAGGTTCTGAAGCAGGCAGATATTCCAAGTGCCACCATCACCATGCACAAGACTCAGCTGAGATGGGCAGGTCATATCTCCCGCATGTCAGATGACTGCATCCTGAAACAGCTCTTCTTTGGAGAACTCACTGAAGGAAAGCGCAAGGCTGGAGGGCAGAGGAAACGTTTCAAGGACAATCTGATGGTCAACCTCAAAGACTTTTCAACTGACGTCGAATCATGGGAGAGGCTCGCTGTTGACCGCTCTTCCTGGCGCTGTGACATTTCATCAGGAGCCCAAAGAGCAGAGGAACGTGTCCAGCAAGCTGAACAGAAACGCCAGCTGCAGAAGGACAGAGCAGTCAGAACCAAAAACACAGCTCCTACCCACTCCTGCCCTACTTGTGGGAGAGGCTTTCTTGCCAGGATTGGGCTTGTCGGCCATATCCAGTCACATAAGTCCAGCTCGAATACCTAAAGTGATGCCTGTGGTCATACTCGAAGACGAGTGACGAACAAAAACACGTCACTGTAACAACTTACGTTCACTTTCAACTTGCGTTCGACCGTCCGGAACCAATTGAAAATGTAAGTCAGGGAGCGTCTGTATAGTTCAACTTACAATAAAGAAAAACTTTTCAGATTGTTTTTTAATCTGAAATAGAAGATTTAGAGTGCACCAATGTGCCTGAAATAAATTTTAAAAATACATCCTTATTTAAATTCATTTCTGTCTTAATATCTCTGTCTCTCCAACTTTCTCTTCATTCCTGATACAAAATTTTCCGTGTTGTTTCTTGGGGGGTTGTTTACTGCACTTCATATCGTTTGCCCATGCGAAAAACTGCTATACCATAGCGCGACAATGACAACATCACTGCCACCTACTGGAGTGGAGATGCAATTACTCTTAATTCTTGTACACGACTCCAGAAAAGCATGTTCCCCAAGGTTAAACGCACTCCCCCCGGCATCACACCGAGACCCCCACTATTTAAGAAGCACTGGATTAGTGGGAAGTTCCAGGATTTATTCTCTACTAGGAGAGTCTTGTGTTCCCATGGGGGCCCGAGTGTGAATGGTGGAAGCAGCCTGGAGAGTTGTTAGAGTGATCTACTGTAATCCTGTGAGACCTTCAAGTTTTGGCGGGGGTGTGGATTCCACTGTGTCATACTTTCACATTTTTTGTTGCAATGTTCAGAACTGTTAATAACTAATCCCTAATATCTGAGATAGTGGCCTGACTTCCCACTCCACTCCAGGCCTTGGTATAGAAGGTAATACCACCATTCTTGGAATTGTGGTCTGCCTAATACCAATGAATCCACACACAAAAACTACTAGCATTTCTCTCAACTGTAACAGGTGCTCTAATTCATATGTGACACACTGTCCCTGATATTATGTGCTGGGCTGTTGCTACATGATGAACTGAGTAGATATTGGCATGACAACTTTAACATTGTTTGGACCAAAGTGGAGGGATATTTATAGCATGTAATTTCTAGAGCCAGAATTTATCTTGTTATTCATCAAATCTGTAACACAGTGATTTAAGAAATGTTTTTTTATTAAATAAACTATTACAACATTGCACATAAACACACATGAATTTCAACACAGCATGTTCAGTTTCCGACACCAGAACTGTGCTCCATGTATAAAAGATAAGATGTACATAGAGGCTCTCCCTCACCACAAATAGTAAGGTCAAGATCACATGCCTAATCCAGAAAGGGGCACTTCATGATGATTCTGGATGAGATTCGTTCGATTCTGATGTAATGTTACATTCTTTTGTTATAAGTTCTGCTAGTTTAGGCTCCACCTCTCTCAGTGTTGAAACAAAGCACATCACCTGCACAGACAGATCAAGAGTGTGTGTTTAAAATGACTCGGACATAGCGAGATAATGGACCTATAGAACGACAAAAAGAAGGATGGACTCACAGATGTGTTGTTCTGTGGTGATAGTGTCTTTAACGCTGACACCCAGATCTTCTCTGTGAGATGGTCTATTTTCAGTATTTCTGACACAACCTCCTTTCAGAGCAAAACACATCGTCAGTCAGAATAAAATTCACTGTGAACTAAATCACTAATTATAACTAATAGCACCGTTGGCAAAAAATAAATGAAAGTGGCATTATTGTTTATGAAGATTGTTGACTACGCTATGACCTGGCAAACTGTCCAGGGTGTACCCCGCCCTGGCCCAGAATCGGCAGAGGTGGGCGCCAACATGCCTACGACTGTAATTAGCATTAAGCGGTTCAGAAAATAAATGAATGAAGATTACTTTAAAACATTTAATTTATTTATACTGTATATACATATACAGTATATAAAAATAAATACACACAAAATAAAATACCTCATTTAAATACTCAATACTGATTACTCAATGACAGGATTCAGCAGCAACAATCTATTGCAATGAAAAAAATTAAGTAGCTGTTTAATAAGTGGAATCATATACTGCAAAACAGCAATTATATCCCCTTCAGGTCGAGTGACACACACCCCTCTGACCGGTTTTATTTTACAATTATAATGTGATATTACTAGCAGAGTATATTTAAATAGCGGCATGGTGGCGTGGTCTGCCTCAAAGAAAGAAGTTCCTGTGTTTGATTCCCTTTGGCTTGGGCGTTTCTGTCTCGAGTTTGCATGTTCTCTCCGCACACGTGTAGGTTTCTTCCAGGTATTCTGGTTATCTCCCACAGTCCAAAGATATGCAGGTGTGAGTGTGAATTATTGTGTATGTAGCCCCATGATGGTCTGGTGAGCTGTTCAGTGTGTGACCCACCTCCGTCCACAGGCCACCCATACAACCTCCCCACAACCATAGTAGGACTAAGTGGTTTGGAAATATGTGAATGCGTATATGCAACAAAGGCAAGAGGGATGTGAGTGAATATTCAATATCGTGATACTCTCCGTGTCTGAGGTGCATAACTGTTACTAATTGTAATTTTTAGTAAAATGGACATTATTTTATTAAATGTATTTTATTCATGTTTAATTGTTTTTAAGCATTACAACAAAAGTGTGCCTCTGCCAGTTGGTTATGTGTTGTGGCTTCTTTTTATTTTGACATTATTATTTTTTAAATTTATTTCTGTAATTATTGCGCAGAGTCTTGATTTTTTGGTCTTCTGATATTTTTGAGAAGTAATATTGAACATCACTTATTTATTGTTTTACTGTATATTTAATTTTAATTTAATTTACATACATTTGTGGGATGACCCTGATACAGTGGCAAAATTAATTTTCCATCACCTGCTTCGTCCTGAAGGTTGCGAATAATTGGAACCAGCCTGTAGATTAAAACTAAAAGACAAGTCTGTATCTTCAATGTGTCAACAGTGTGACATAATATGACACAAACAAAGATGAGCTTTCCTTTTGGCTTTTTCCCCTTTATCAGGGGTCGCCACAGCGAATGATTCGCATGTTTGATTTGGCATAGGTTTTTATGTCAGATGCCCTTCCTGGCACAACCCTTTAGCAAGGGACAGAAACACGCTGACGGCTTTGCAGCTACTCTTTTTCGAAAGTCAGCAATGGTTCTTTATGTGCCTCTCACCATAGACAGTAAGAGACCTTGTGGAGAGTGGGACTCGAAACTGAAAACCTTAGGATCAGCGATTCAGCGCATAAAACCACCAGGCCACCACTGCCCATGATACAAACAAAGAATGCTAATGTTAATGTTTAATCTGCCTATATATATATATATATATATATATATATATATATATATATATATATATATATATATATACATATATATATATATAAATAGCTGCCAGAGATGGCAAAACCCTGCAACCATCCAGCAGTTCTTGAGACCTCGGCCAGAAAATTGAAAGATCAAAGTTACTGTGAAAAGGTCAAAGGACAAACTGACAACCCTGTGCACACTCATACACCACACCTGCATACAAAATTTCAGAATGATCTACCCAGCAGTTCTAGAGAAATAACCTGGACAATTTGGGGTTAGTGATAGGAACGAGAGGCCTGATGGCTTTTGGCTACTGATATTTTCACTAATGAGACAATAACTAAATTAATAATTAAATAATTATGTAGGTGATTTGGGGTCTGTAACCATCATCATTATCATTTTCTGTAACCGCTTCATCCTAATTAGGGTCGCGGGGAGGCTGGTGCCCATCCCAGCCAACTCGGGGCGAGGGCAGAGTACACCCTGGACAGCTCGCCAGGCCATCGCAGGGCGGAAACACGCTGACAGCTTTGTAGCCTACTCTTGTCGAAAGTCAGCAATGGTTCTTTTACATGCCTCACACCATAGACAGTGAGAGACATGGCCGGCCTTTGATAACCCAGTTAGCTGCACTGGGAGGACAGTGACAACCTTGTGGAGAGTGGGACTCGAACCCCCAAACCTTTGGATCAGCGATCCGACGCCCTATACCACTAGACCACCACTGCCCTGGTCTGTAACCCAAATTCACATTTCATATCCCTCACCGTGGGTAGATTTTTGAGCACAGTAGAAAGCAACTCCACTGCTATCTCAGCCAACACCCGGATCTGAACATCTCTTTCACTGTCCATGTTTCCATCCGTCGTGCCATCTCCTGACACCTCATGCACACCCTGCTGATTTTCATTATCAAAATACAGTATACGAAGAAGACTAACCACCAAGCCTGAACCTGCCACAAAACCAACAAAAAAAGTAAAAAAAAAACATAGAAACCAGTGAAGAGTGCAAAATGTTTGAAATAAAAAGTGAGCGCATGTGGGTGTATTTACTGATGTTTGTCTGAAGATTGGTGTATAAGGCGGATAGCAGAGCGAGTGCAGGGGCCAGAAGTGCCTTCTGCTCTTGCAGGATAATAGGAGGGTCATCCGGTTGGCACAGGTCCTCACACACCATCTCACACACCGTGTTCCACACCAAGAGGCCACACCCTCCATCTGAAACTGTGTGGATATGCAGTTAAATGAGACAGAAAACAGAAATTCTTCACTAATTTAGAGTGTTTTATTCAGAAGTGTGAAACTCACAAGCTTTATCGAGCGACTTTGCTGTAGCATGTTCCAAATGACGACAGAGACATAGATTGTTTAGATTAAAAGCTAAAAGGTTTATAAATAAAATGTGGACAGTGATAAAGTCTGTGAGAAAATTAGGGAAAAGCAGCCTAAAGATTGTTTGCTCAGGTGGCTGTTGAATGGCACCAAAAAAAAAAAAAAAAAAAAAAAAGATGTACACTCCGTGCAAGGTATACCATGAACAGCCTGTTAGACCGACACACACACACACACACACACACACACACACACACACACACACACACAGGATTCATTTTTAACAACCTGTTAGACTAATTTATTTGCACTGGGAGATGATGAAACCAGAGCACCCAGAGAAAACCCACCAAGCACGAAAGCATAGAAATGCTCGAGCCTGGGAATCAAACCCAGAACCTTCTTGTTGTGAAGTGAATGTGTTAACCACTACACCGCCATGCCGCCTCCTTGAATCGCCACCTTATTGTAGTGGAGGGGTTTGCGTGACCTAATGATCCTAAGAGCTACGTTGTCGGGGGCATAATGCCCCTGGTAGGGTCACCCAAGGCAAACAGGTCCTGGGTGAAGGTCCAGACGAAGTGCGGTTCAGAAGACCCCTGGAGAAGGACAAGTCTTTTCCAAACCCGGGCAGATGGAGCTTATTAGCCTTGTCAGGCAGTTCATCTAGGACAAGGACAAGTCTAATATAAAACCTACGACCTGAGGACCTCGCTGTTACCGTCCTAGCATGCTTGGCTATATGCAATGGGAGAGGGGCGAAAACGACAGATGGTAGATGACACTGGAAGCCGCAGCTCCAATCCTGCATGCAGGCGGTTCAGAATATTGATCGTCTGGTGTTTACCTGAGATGACAGCATCACCCGGCTGCACCCTGAATGACCAAGCAGCCCTCTTTAGGCACAGCACTGCTCACGCCACATGGAGAGGGGCCTAGAAAAGGTGGCCTAAACAAAGCTCGTCTCTCATCCCCCAATTGGTTTGCCGCAGTCAACAGGCATCTTGTCAAGCGGTCAAACAAATTCAAAGAAAGGAAGGTGCACACCCACCTCCAAGGGTATAAAAACTTTAAAGCTTGCATGCTGGAACATTCGACCCATGCTCAATGCGGCGAACAGTAACCTTTAATAGCTTATGAACTGTCCAGGCTAAATGTCGACATTGCTGCCTTAGCAAAGTCTACTTCCCAGAAGAAGGCCGCCCCCATGAGCATGGTGCTGGATACACCCTCTGGATACACCCTCTTCTGGTCAGGGAAACCTGTAACAGAAAGGCGTCTCTCGGGTGTTGGCTTCATGGTCAGAACCTCCATCGCTTCCAAGCTGGAAAACCTGCCAACTGGTCACCCTGCCCGCATCATGTCCATGCGCCTCCCTCTGGAGAACAAGTAGTATGCCACGTTTTTCAGCATATACGTGCCAACTCTTCAAGCCGACCCTGCAGAAAAAGACAAGTTCTACTTGGAACTCCGCAGTCACCTACAAAGCACCCCTTTTGACGACATGGTGATAATCCTTGGTGAATTCAATGCCAGAGTGGGCCGGGATGGTGATACCTGGAAGTATTTGGCAGTACTTGGTGTTGGTAACAGCAATGACTGATGACTGAAGTGAAAACTGACTTTCAAGCAAGCTTACAGTCAAAGCTTGTCAACAACAGCCGCCCAGAAGACCCCTATCCTGAGACGCTCTGGAGTCGAATAAACATTGACATCCTGCAGGCATCTGAAGCAGTTATGGGGTTCACCACAAGGAAAAACAAAGACTGGTTTGATGAAAAAACCCCAAGAGCTTCTGGCGAGGAAGAGACAAGCCCACCAGGCCCACCTAGCTCAACTGTCTTGTCCTGAGAAGAAAGCTGCCTTCCGTCACATCTGCAGCAATCTCCAGCGCAAGCGTGAGATCCAGAATGAGTGGTGGACAAACTTCGCAGAGAGAACTCAGCAATGTGTGGATGCCGGTGACTATAGAGGCTTTTATGAAACTCACTAAAGCCATAGAGCAGCTGAAAAATGGCAAAGCAGCAGGAGTTGATGGTATTACATCAGAGATCTGGAAAGATGGTGGACTAGTGTTACACAGCATGCTCCATGAACTCCTTGTCCTTTGCTGGAAACAGGGCAAACTTCCAAGCGACCTCCGCAATGCAGTCATCATTACCTTGTACAAAAAACCCCCGAGAAAAGTCAGACTGTTCCAACTCCCGGGGGATAACCACAGGAAATATCCTTGCTTGTGTGTTCCTAAACAGATTAATACCTACCATTGCTGAAGATAATCTCTCAGAAACCCAATGCGGCTTCAGAACCAACAGAGGCACCGCAAACATGGTGTTTGTCCTCAGGCAGCTACAAGAGGAGTGTCGGGAGCAGAACAAAGGACTGTATGTCACATTTGTGGACCTGTCCAAAGCATTTGACACAGTAAGCAGAAAAGAATTGTGGAAGATCATGGAGCGCCTTGGCTGTCCATTAAAGTTCCTCAGGATGGTCATTCGGCTGCATGAAGACCAGCGCGGCCAAGTCAGGCAGTATCACGACCTTTCTGAACCCTTTCCCATTGTCAACGGTGTGAAACATGGTTGTGTCCTGGCACCGACCTTGTTCAGCATCTTCGGCACGATGCTTAAGCAGGCCTTTGAAGACTTTGATGACAAAGACGCCGTGTACATCCGTTACCGTCTTTACGGCAATCTGTTCAACCTCAGGAGACTACAGGCTCACTCGCAGACTCTTGAGCAGCTGTTTCGTGAGCTCCTCTTCGCTGATGACGCAGCCCTCATCACTCACAGCGAAAGAGCCCTGCAATGCTTAACATCTTGCTTCGCAGAGACTGCTCAGCTCTTCGGACTCGAGGTCAGCTTGAAGAAGACGGAGGTCCTCCACCAGCCTGCTTCCAGGGATCCTCCGGTCCTCCCTGAGGGCCGTGTAGCCTCGTCGGGTGTACTCTCCTCGAGCCATGTTTCACAGAAACAGCATGGAGCAGACCTGTAGATCCCTGTGCGTTGCAATCCGAGCATGAAACTGGTCCATCTTGTTTCGCAGAGACTGAACATTTGCAAGCAGTATGAATGGAAGTGCTAACCTTCCACTGCTAATCAAGTGCCGGAGTCGTTGTTCAGCCCCTCCGAGCCTGGGCTTATTGTTAGCCAGGGTGCTAACCATGCCACACATCATGACACCACCATGCCACACATCACTGAACACCATCCAGACAGTTTGGGAACAGTGACAAGTATAAGCCTGTTTTAAATTAGGCATATATATAAGGGACTGTTAGGATCTATCTGACACAAATTCTGTGTTCTACACGATTCAGTTTAATCTGTTTATCGTCAACAGCACATTTTCTCAAATAAAAGATGCTCTTCTTCTTTCATCAGAATCAGAATCATTTATTAATTCCCATAAAGACATCACAAACATCACAGTTTATTCCATCGAGGCATGTTTGTGCTTTATTCGACAGTTTGGGCTCATAACATTCCCTACAAACAAAAGTAGAATTTCTTTAGCTGTGAGACTCAACTATAGGCAATAGTTAAAATAACCAAAGGTAATAAATTACCTGGATCCTCATGAAATTGAATCAAGACTCACCGAGATTCTGTAGACCTTCATCAACTGTAGTTAAGAGCTGAAGGGCATGCAGATATGCTTCAAGAGCCTTTGGGTTCTCCTTCCTGAGACATACACATAAATAACATTTTAATTGTAAATAATTTCGTTTTTACATGCCACCTGTCAAACTGAGTGAAAACTGGGCTTGTAAAAATATAGAACTTTATTAAGCAACACACATTCAACATAGTCGGTTAAATAAATAGCAGTAAAGAATTAATTTCACATAATACTGGACTGTCTTATATAACAGTTAATCAAAAATAACACTGAAAATGAAAGAAACAAACAAACAAATAAAATGCCTCCTTTATTAAGATACTATTATTGGGTCAAAAATCACAGTGTTCTAAAATCTTCAGTTTTATGGTCCATTTTACACTAAAATACCAAAATTGCTTATTCATACATAGTATACATTTAAAAAAGTAAAATACTTATTATTCAACATGTTCTTATTCAATTTCTCATCAGGTTTGAACTGTGATACAAATTAAAAATAATCAAAAAGCAAAGTTATGACAACAAATGTTCATCCTCACGCCGGTCCCAAGCCCGGATAAATGTAGAGGGTTGTGTCAGGAAGGGCATCTGACGTAAGACCTGCGCCAAATTTGATATGCAAATCATCAATACGACTTTCACACCAGATCGGTCAAGGCCAGGGTTAACAATGCCCACCATCAGTGCTGTTAACCAACAGCGTGCTGGTGGAAACTGGACTACTGTTGGTTGAAGAAGGAGAGGCAAGAGGAGTGTCCATAGGCAGAGAGAGAAGAAGAAAGGCATGAGTCTAGAACTGAGAGTGGGGACTCTGAATGTTGGAACTATGACAGGAAAAGCTATAGAGCTGGGCTGACATGATGCAGAGGAGGAAGGTGGACCATACTGTGTGTTCAGGACAACAGGTGGAAAAGTAGCAAGCATAGAAGCTTAGGAGCAGGATTTAAGCTGTTTTATCATGGTGTGGATGGGAAGAGAAATGTAGTATGAGTCATCTTGAAGGAGGTGTTTTTCAGGAATGTTCTAGAAGTGAAAAGAGTGTCAGAGTGATGAATCTCACGTTAAAAATTGAAGGTGTGATGTTCAATGTTGTTAGTGCTTATGCCCCACAGGCAGGATGTGAGCTAGAAGAGGAGATATTCTGCAGTGAGTTAGATGAAGTGATGCAGAGTACCCCCAAAGGAGAAAGAGTGGTCATTGGTGCAGACTTCAATGGACATGTTGATGCAGGCAACAGAGGGGACGAGGAAGTGATGGGTAAATTTGGTATCCAGGACAGGAACACAGAAGGACAGATGTTGATTGATTTTACGAAAAGGATGGAAATGGCAGTGGTGAATACTTTCTTCCAGAAAAGACAGGAGCATAGGGTGACTTATAAAAGCAGAGGTAGGAACACACAGGTAGACTACATCTTGAGTAGACAATGTAATTTGAAGGAATTCAGTGACTGCAAAGTAGTAGTGGGTGAGAGTGTTGCCAAACAGTATAAGATGGTGGAGTGCAGAATGACGCTGACGGTGAGGAAGATGAAAAAGGCAAAAACAGAGCAGAGGACAAAGTGGTGGAAGCTAAAAAAGAAAGAGGGTCGTGTTGTCTTCAAGGAGGAGTTGAAACAGGTTTTGGGTGGTCAGGAAGTGCTTCCAGATGACTGGACAACTACAGCTAATGTGATCAAGGAGACAGATAGAAGAGTACTTGGTGTGTCCTCTGGAAGGAAAGGAGACAAGGAGACTTGGTGGTGGAATGAGGAAGCGCAGGAGTGTGTAGAAAGGAAGAGGTTAGCTAAGAAAAAGTGGGACATTTAGTGGACTGAAGACAGTAAACAGGAGAACAGTCAGACGCAACGTAAAGCGAAGGTAGCGGTGTAAAAGGCCAAACAGAGGGCGTACAAATATTTGTATGCTAGGTTGGACGGTAAGGAGGGAGAAAATGATTTATACAGATTGGCACAGCAAAGAAATAAAGATAGAAATAGAGAGGAAAGGACGTGCAGCAAGTTAGGGTGATTAAGGACAGAGAGCGAAATGTATTGACTGATGACAGAAGTGTGCTGGGAAGATGGAAAGAGTACTTTGAAGAGCTGATGAATGAGGAAAATGAAAGAGCGAAAAAAGAGTAGAAGAGGTGACCGCTGAGGACCAGGAAGTAGCAAAGATGAGTAAGGGTGAAGTGAGGAGGGCAGTGAAGAGGATGAAGAGTGGAAAGGCAGTTGATTCTGGTGACATACCTGTGGAAGTATGGAAGTGACCAGGAGAGGTAGAAATAGATTTTCTAACAAGAAAATTCAGCAAGGTCTTAGAGAGTGAGAGGATACTGGAGGAATGAAGAAGTGTGCTGGTGCCCATTTTGAAGAACAAAGGAGACGTGCAAAGTTGTGGCAACTACACAGGGATAAAGTTGATGAGCCATACGATGAAGTTATGGGAAAGAATAGTGGAAGCTAGACTGGGCAGAGGTCAGCATTTGTGAACAATAGTTTGGTTTCATGACAAGAAAGAGCACCACAGATGCAGTGTTTGCTTTGCGGCTGTCAAAAGAGAAGCACAGATCAGGTCAGAGGGAGCTGCATTGTGCCTTTGCGGATCTGGAGAAAGCATATGACAGGGTGCTGAGAGAGCAACTGTGGTATTGCATGAGGAAATCTGGAGTGACAGAAGTATGTTAGAGTGGTGCAGAACATGTATGAGAGATGTAAGACAGTGGTGAGGTGTGCTGTCGGTGTGACCGACGAATTCAAGGTGGAGGTGGGACTGCATCAAGGATCAGCTCTGAGCCCCTTTTTGTTTGCTATGGTGATGGACAGGCTGACAAACAAGGTTAGACAAAAATCTCCATGGACTATGATGTTTGCAGATGACATTGTGATCTGTAGTGAGAGCAGAGAACAAGTGCAGGAAAATCTAGAGGTGGAGGTATGCCCTGGAAAGGAGAGGAATGAAGGTTAGCCTCAGTAAGACAAAATACATGTGTGTGAACAACAAGGACCCAAGAGGAATGATGAGGTTACAGGGAACGGAGATAAAGAAGGTGGAGGATTTTAAGTACTTAGGCTCAACAATCCAGACTAATGGAGAGTGTGGAAGAGAGGTGAAGAAGCGTGTGCAGGCAGGTTGGAATGGTTAGAGAGAAGTGTCCGGTGTGATGTGTGATAGGAAGGTATCAGCAAGAATAAAAGGAAAACTGTACAAGACGGTGATGAGGACAGAGATATTGTAGTCAGACAGGCCAGATTAGGATGGTTTGGACATGTACAGAGGTGGGATAGTGAATGTATTGGTTTTAGGATGCTGAGGTTGGAAATACTATCCAGAAGGCCGAGAGGAAGACCAAAGAGGAGATATATGGCTGTGGTGAAGGAGGACATGAAGGTATTTAGTGTAAGAAAAGATTATAGGATGAGATGGAGGCAGATGATTTGCTGTGGCGACCCCTGAAGGGAACAGCCGAAAGAAAAAGACGACGATGATTGTTTTGAAAAAGACAATACGATTTTTTTAATGAATTTTTTTTAATTAAATGACATTCGTTCACATTTACTTAGCCATTCTATAACCCGGATAATAACTTTAATCTGGTATTTTAACCAACTTCATCAGAGTGATCGGCATAATTTTTAATATGAAAATGGAGCTGAACAAACAATCTAACCATCTATCAGGGTTTCCGAGAGATTCCCATGAATGAGAAACTGTGGAAGCAATCAGAAACCATCATGTTTCACGAGTCCGCATTCAACACTTGTGTTTCCTGCTTCTTCCATATTGGGAATGTCCCATGTTTCACAAGACCGGATTGTCCCGTGTGGGAATTTATTAATTGTTTTTATTTTTTCCATGAAGTAATTATGAAGCATTGCACATTTCGACAGGAACAGACATAAACTACACATTTTTATTAAGTTTACGTTTAATTCCACTTGCCACCTGCCTCTTAGTGTACCATGACTCAGTGGTATTGAATTGGTATCTCAGCAGAAGCATCAAATACAAGTCAAATCAGAGTAAATTATATTGGATTGAATCAAAGCGTGCAATTAAGAACTGAATAAAAGTAGGGCATGTTTGTGAATAGAAATGAAAATGAAGCGTCCTGTGAAATTCAGCATGCTCATGTGCATCACTGGGATCATCCATGTAATTTTAAAATAAAAATTGCTGAAAGTTATTTTGTTTGATTTTGTTGTTAAACATACTGTACCCCAATATTACTTTAAATTACTTCAATCCCCATGACGCAAAGCACATAAGAACCTATAGGGGAAAAAAAAGTATACGCTCACCCCCCCCCCCACGCACGCGCGCACACACACACACACACACACACACACACACACTTAATTAGTGTTTCCAACCTAAGCTGTACAGCAGCCTCCAGTAATGCAGAAGCGAGATCTTGGTGTGAGTCTGTGTCCTTGTTAGTCTCACTAGGTGACCCAGAAAGCCAGCTCTTCATGAGCTCCTCATCCTCATCCAACAGCTTATCAACAAGCTCTCCGACCTTTATTAATAATTCCACTAATGAAAAAAAAAAAAAAAAAAAACAAAGAGGGAAAGATCACACAGGATTAGACTGGAATAAAATTTGTTTCAAGCTTGTCTTTAATCAAGAGCATAATGGGAATCAGATCTGATTTAGAGACTTCTAGATTACCATTCGTGGAACTGTGCATTATAAAACAGAGGTTGTTGCGGGTTGCTGTTTGTTGCTGTATCCTTTGCAGCCACAAGGGGGCAACATCTGGTTGAGAGACACAGGTCAGAAGAAGCCTAGAAAATAGATATTTTTACATAGAATAAACTGAGGGCAGAGGAAGCCTGTAAAGGGAAAAAGATATTGATAGAACTATACTAGAGCTAATGGGTCTACAAAGTATAGCGTAAAACCCAACGTGTTATACATTCTGAAATATGCAAGTTCTTTCACAAAAAAGAAAATTCATAATTATTAAATAATAACTATTAAACATAATTATTAAATACAGAGAATATTCGTTTTTCTTGCTCATTCCATGATTATTATACATAAACCTCTGTACTTACTGCTTCTCACATGCTGGTTTGATGTGAACCAGCATCTACTTTAATCTATATCTGATTCAGTAAATCCATATTTTCTGTGTCATGTTTAAAAAAAGGATAAATAAAAATTTAGGAATGTATTACGGCCTATAACACAACCTTATTTACAGAGGGTTTATAGAAAACTTTGATATGAATCACGCATTCATACTGTAAAATAAAATTACTATACTTCCAAATACTTATATTCATATAAATATTTATTTGTGGCTTCTGATTGCTGTAACAACAAGGTACATGGCTATCAACATGGCTATCAGGAGATCACAGGTTTGAATCCAGGTGGATGCCGCAATCATCAATGACCACGGGTCCCTTGGAACTGATTGGGCAAGCTCTCCTAGGAAGGAGTAAAGGAGGGCGAGATGGCATATGCTCTCCTTGTTGTCACTTAAAGCAATCACCAGCCAATCAGCCGATTTGTACAAAAATGGGTAGAAAGCTGTTTCCCCAGAGTGTGTTAGGCCGCTCCAAATACGAATGCATAACACTTTGTAAAGATGTGGACAGCAGCATCAAGCATCAAAAACAGGGCTCATAGACATCATGCTCCTCCTTGGTTGGCGGTGATCATATGTGACAGGGAGGCAAAAGGTGAGGAAATGGTTACAACTAAATTAATGGAGAGAAAAAATGGAAAAATTTCCAAAATCTATATACAGTAGGCACTCGATATTCGCGGGGGTTCGGTTCCGGCCCCTCCCGCGAATGAAGATAATCCGTGAGTTCTGTACACGGAAGTAAAACTCCATCCCACTAGTCCTTCTCAAAAAATTAGCATATTGTACTAAAGTTCATTGTTTTCTGTAATGTACTGATAAACATTAGACTTTCATATATTTTAGATTCATTACACACAACTGAAGCAGTTCAAGCCTTTTATTGTTGTAATATTGATAATTTTGGCAAAAAAGTTAAGAAAAAACAAAAATCCCTATCTCAAAAAAGTACCATATTTCATCCGACCAATAAAAAAAGTGTTTTTAATACAAAAAAAAAGTCAACCTTCAAATAATTATGTTCAGTTCTGCACTCAATACTTGGTCGGGAATCCTTTTGCAGAAATGACTGCTTCAATGCGGCGTGGCATGGAGGCAATCAGCCTGTGGCACTGCTGAGGTGTTATGGAGGCCCAGGATGCTTCGATAGCGGCCTTAAGCTCATCCACAGTGTTGGGTCTGGTGTCTCTCAACTTTCTCTTCACAATATCCCACAGATTCTCTATGGGGTTCAGCTCAGGAGAGTTGGCAGGTCAATTGAGCACAGTAATACCATGGTCAGTAAATCATTTAGCAGTGGTTTTGGCACTGTGAGTAGGTGCCAGGTCGTTCTGAAAAATGAAATCTTCATCTCCATAAAGCTTTTCAGCAGATGGAAGCATGAAGTGCTCCAAAATCTCCTGATAGCTAGCTCCATTGACCCTGCCCTTGATAAAACACAGTGGACCAACACCAGCAGCTGACATGGCACCCCAGACTATCACTGACTGTGGGTACTTGACACTGAACTTCAGGCATTTTGGCATTTCCTTTCTTCCAGACTCTGGCACCTTGATTTCCGAATGATATGCAAAATTTGCTTTCATCCGAAAAAAGTACTTTGGACCACTGAGCAACAGTCCAGTGCTGCTTCTCTGTAGCCCAGGTCAGGCTCCTCTGCCGCTGTTTCTGGTTCAAAAGTTATATATATATATATATATATATATATGTGTGTGTGTGTGTGTGTGTGTGTGTGTGTGTGTGTGTTATACAGCGTGTTACCCTTGTGTTAAGACGTCGTCTCTGTGATCTTTGTGTTTCCCCTGTTTTGCAAACTTTTGTAACCCTAAGCAAATATGGTCGGTCAGGAACTTAAGCCTACTAGCATGGGTGCAAGTCTCATACACAGAGATGAATTAATTATCTGCCTGGATCGGCACAATCCACCATGCATACTCAGTTAAGCAAAGAGAGTTGTAAAATGAATGAAAACCAAAATCCAGGAAAGAGAACTCTCCATTCCGTGATTCACATCAGTGCAGGCTGTGTTCTAAATGAGTTCAACGGCACCCATGTGCACGTGAAAGACCGGAAGTCTGTATAACCCACAGCAAGTACACTACTTTTGGTTTTGAGCGCCTCACATATTGTAAGCGTTGATTGGCTGTTTTAAGCTTCATGTACAGTGACTCGGTATAAATAAGTGACAATGGGAGGCCAGCAGGGTGGGACTTGGGAGACAGCCAATGAGAGAGCAACTCGCGCATTGTTTGAATTTTGAATGGGTCGTCTGAATTTTTGAATGGCTTGTTTGGCGCTTTTCATAAAAAGAGGTTGTTTTCGTAAAAAGAGGACAAAAATTTAGGAAAATGTTTTTGTAACCTGGATTTTTTGTACCCAGAGGTTTTTGTCAGTACAGGGCCGACTGTATAAGCTATAACTTGCTCGTTACTTTCTCACCTGCACGTCTCTAACAGTGTAGGAGGATCACTGTCACCCAACAGTAAAAGCAGCACAGCACTAAAGGGGAAAATGCAAAATACAGCAGAGCTATTAATCGATCATCACATGTTGGAGCTGGTTCATTTGTTCCGAGTTTAAATGCAAATGTTTGAACACTACAAATAAAACATAAAGCAACTAACTGCTTGTGCGTAAGGAAAATAAAGATGTGTGCATACCCCAGTTCATCATTCTGGCTAATGAACGCACATGTATCAGGGAAACAGGCCATATTTCCCAGAATTCCGATACAGATTTCCTGTAACAGAGGATATGTTTAATCTGATAAACTGTGAAGAGATAGAGCAAGTACAATTTGTCAACAACTGACATCATTGGAGATTCCTCCGATGCAAAATAAATAGATATATAGATAAATAAATTAATTAACAAATAACATTAAATGGGTAAATAAAATAAGATCATGACTTTCTTGCTAAAAAAAATTCTGGAAACAACCTTTATCTGCTGGGGTAAAATTTACTTTAGGGCCATGGTGTACTTCACCACACAGCACACTATCTATTAATTTATTACCGATATTTCATATTTATAATATACAGTCATAGTTTTTGTTTTCTCTGTTAATGGTCTCTTAATTTTTGCATGGTTATATATACACACGAATCAGCCATAAGACTAACAACACCTGACTGGTCTGTAATTATAATTTTTGTGTTTTTGCGGCGGTACACATGCTGCTTCGAGGATGCCGGTGATCCTGATGGCCCAAATCCTTCTGCTTTCTGAGTCCTGTGGTCTGTCCTGGTGTGCTGCTGCTGGCTGTAGTTCTCATCTTGGAAGCCCCTCACTCCTGCTGATGATGATCCATATAAAGCTAGATGTACACTTGGAGACCGGCAAGATTTGCTAAAATGATTTAGGACTTACAGTTGTAGTATAACCTACTGGACTTCATGCTGGACGATAGTAAAAATTTTCCATTACATGGTTTGGATTTTATCTGGTTTCTTTTTGAGTCTGGTTCCTCTCAAAGTTCTTTTGTTGTGTCAATTGTGCGAGTTTTTCCTTACCATTGCAGCGTGCTTGATTATTAGGGATGTGTAGAGTTTATATAAATTTGTTTTGTATAGATTATTAAATTTTGTTTTACTATGTAAAGTTTTTTCCTGCTTCACATCAACTTCGATAACTGACTGTTGACTTTCTGCGTTACACATCCCACTTCTTATCAGGTGCCAATGTAAGAAGATAATCAAATGTTATTGACTTTACCTGTCAGTTTATTTTAATGCTATGACTGAACTATGTACATTCCTGATTCTTTTATACACTTTCTAAACCTTTTTCTTTTTAAATGAATGCTTTCTGACAAACAAAATGTACAACGAATATGTCCTTTATTACTCTTAGCACTCTATGTTCACCACACACCATGTTCTCTGTTGGTTAAAGCGCAACAGCAATTACATAAGAGTTATGTATGTGTCATTAAGAACAATACTATATCCACTTCTATACTTTTATAAGAACTATATCACTTTCATTCAAAAACTTGCTGTACTCGCTCTCATATTATCCTTATCTCTAAATCGTTATACTGTATTTATTTAATTTCTCTTACAATGTGTACAGAACGTCAACTTACAGTAAGGCGTGGATTACGTGACTTGGCAATAACTCCCAGCAGGATATCTGGAGTTTTAAATTTCTGTAGAAACCCAGCCACATCCTAAAGACAACAAAAACAGCAAAGGTCATTAAGCAGAAAACAAAAAAAAAAGGAGCAGGAAATAATACCAGGTGATTAGAGACGAGAGACTGAACTTGCATGTTCAAGATTACAGTCACGAGTTCGAATTGATTGACAGTGGAGGTTTTATAATTCTTCTTCCATGTAATCATATACAGACATAAGCATGACATTATTCTGCAGAACTATGGTGAGAATCACAACAGCACTGTTCACAAGGAAAAAGCATCTCATCTTCAAGTTGCTTTTGGAAAGTCATGAAAGATGCTATAGCATCCATCCTTCCCTCCGGCGTACCGTGCGCACATTGGAACCCTGGGTTATTCTTTCAAAATGTTATAGCTCAAAAAAGGAAAACATGTTTTTTTTAAAAACATTTGAAAATTTTAAGGAGAGAGTAACATAGAGAACAAGGAGTATAATACCCGGGTTACATGGTGTGGCATCATTATTAATGACATGAAATAAATAAACATTTATATATATTTTTGTGTTATTGAAATGTTCTCGTAAGCTTACAGTTTTTAAATGGTTTACTTTACATGTCAAAACTAAGATTACCTCATACGCCACCCTTCAATAAACAAGTTATTAAAATTAATTAGTCATTACATAGGTAGGAGGCGGCACGGTGGTGTAGTGGTTAGCACATCCGCCTCACAGCAAGAAGGCCCTGGGCTCGATTCCCAACTCAGGCGTTTCTGTGTTCATGGTCTCCCCGTGCTTGTGTGGGTTTCTTCCAGTTACTCCGGTTTCCTCCCACAGTCCAAAAACATGCTCAGTAAGTTAACTGACTGTTCCAAATCCCCCCTTGGTGTGAGTGAGAGTATGAATGGTTGTGTGAGTGTTGGCCCTGCGATGACCTGGCGAGCTGTCCAGGGTGTACCTTGCCTTTGGCCAGAGTTGGCTGAGATGGGCGCCAGCCTTCCTGTGACCCTAATTAGGATGAATCGGTGCCACTCACATAATAACCTGGGAAATAATAAAGGCATAATGGTAATGCCAGCCTGACACTAGTACGCATTCATGGTACTCCACGGTACACCAAAGTGAGTACCTTCGCGGGAATTGTGAAGGCCATCACGTGAAAACCATGAGCGAGATGGGTGCCATTGAGGGGCATTGCTGACCCAAAAAATGAAACATGTTCATTAATTTTGTCACGCACTCTTTTGCGTACCTTTCCGCAAACTATAAGGAAACTGTGAGGGCACGTGTAAATGCCCACCACATCACGGGTAATCAATGCCACGCAACGTTACACCTCTATCCTCAATGGTGCTCCTGTGTCCTCCATGGTGTTCATTGACTGCTCAAAGTTTCCTCTTATACACTATGCCAGGGGTGTCAAACTCATGCCACAAAGGGCCATGTGGCTGCAGGTTTTTGTTTCAACCAAGCAGCAACACACCTGACTTGGCTCAGTTAATCAACTGATCTGAGTGTTCAAGCAGTTGATTGGTCAGTCTCTGTACAGAGCACACAGATTGACCAATCAGCTGCCTGAAGACTCAGATGAGTTGATTAAATGCACCACCTCAGGTGTGCTCCTGCTAGGTTGAAACAAAAACCTGCAGCCACATGGCCCTTTGTGGCATGAGTTTGACACCCCTGCACTACGCATTGTCCAACATTAACTGTTGGCGGACCAGGGAGTGAGTTGTGGACAGAATTGTGTTTCTCACTGTTTCCTCAAAGGTAATCAGAGTCTACTCTAAGCTGCTCACCTTTAAGTTTGGGTGAGCACTCAAACCACTGTATTCCTCAACACCACTCACAAACGGTTAACCAAATCAGTCATAATGGCCAAACCGCTGCCTCCTGGTCAACCGTTCCCTCACGCACACTGTTCTGGCTTTTCTCTTCTTTGATCTAGTTGATTTGCTGGTAGTATCAGGTGTGGATTCTAGCTGCTTACATATATCAATGTCATAATCTTCGATTAGTAGTAATGCAGCAGCACCTGCAAGAAAGACACTTTGTGTCTCTCGAGAGTTCATCATCTTGATGACTACAAGAATGAATGGTGGATGAATCCAGCTACCCAATACACACACACACACACACACACACACACACACACACACACACACACACACACACACATACTTGTGAGGAGTGACAAGGAGTGTCATAAAACGGAAGCGTGGTGACCTCTTTGGCGTGATGTGGAGCAAACTTGTCTGGCCATTGAGTGACGTTGAGGAACTTGGAGCACCCCAGCACAAACAATTCGCAAAAATACCGCAATGGTGAGGAATCGAGTGGAACGTCACGGAACATCCTCAATGGTACGAATGAGCAAGCTATGAGCAAAGCTTATTCCTCTCTGACACAAACTGTTTGACTGACAGGTGAAATAAACACAAAATCATTCCGCCATGGTACGCATGAATGAGTGCCATTGAGGATTTAAAATGTGTACTAGTGTCAGGCTGGCTTTAAGGGCACTGCTGGCTCAATGCTTGGGTGAAGGCTCTGAGTTAACAGTCAGAGGGTCAGGAGTTTAAGTTCCAGTACCACTAATCTACTACTGTTAAGCTCTTGAGCAAGGCCCTCGACTGCTCAATTGTATAAATGTGAAACATTGAAAGTCCCTCTAGATTAGGGTTCGGCAACCCGCGGCTCTTTCACCTCTCCGGTGTGGCTCCGTGGCTTTTCAAAATAATGTTGTACTTTACGGTGGCCGACGGGTACACCACAAACATCAACTGCAAAAAGAAAATACCGCTTATTTACTCACATCGGTAGCACTTCGGGCTTAAAGAAAGTTAAACCAACTTTCACCTGAATGATGGAAGAATCTGCCTAAGGCAGAGTCCTGCAACGGTCAGGTTCCCACAGGTACACAATGGGTACCCTTTCAAAAATGCTCTTTTAGGGTTGAAAATTAACAGTAACGGGTGTTGGCAGATATTTATTTGGTGTGCGCAGGGTGATTTTGTGTGCATCGTTATATTAATCAGCTACATTGAGAGTCTCAGAGTTTTTGTGCTCATTGCAAGGAGTGTTCTCACCATCAGCAGCTTGGCGAGAGAGAAAGATTTTCCCGCCGCCGGGGATTGTAATCCAAGAACGGAAATCACAGCTGAAGTAACAGACGGTGGTGAGATTTGTTTATACACAGCAATCTCCGAATTAAATAACTCTCCTCTAGTGACAAAATAAAAGAGGGGCAGTGGTGGCCTAGTGGAATAGGGTGCTGGATCGCTGATCCAAAGGTTGGGGGTTTGAGTCCCACTCTCCACAAAGTTGTCACTGTCCCCTCAGTACAGCTAACTGGGTTATCAAAGGCGGGCCATGTCTCTCACTGTCTATGGTGAGAGGCATGTAAAAGAACCATTGCTGACTTTCGTAAAGAGTAGCTGCAAAGTCGTCAGCGTGTTTCTGTCCCTTGCTAAAAAGGGTTGTGACAGAAAGGGAATCCGACGTAAAAACCTCTGCCAAATCAAATGTGCGAATCAGATGATTCGCTGTGGCGACTCCCGAGTAAAGGGAAAAGGCTGAAAGACAGACAGACAGTGACAAAATAAAAGACTGGGTGTGGTTCAGTCTCCACTCTGAGAATGGGTCGGTCAGTGCAGCATTAAGCATTAATATTATTTAAAAGAATGTTGAGCAGTCTCCTTCTTAAAATAAGTCTTCATATACTTTTCTATGTTACGGCTGCACCCCGCCCACGCTTTGTGGGACAGATATTCTTTTTCTTTATAAAAAGAGAAGGACTCAAATATATTCATTAATTTTCTGAACCACTTAATTCTAATTAGGGTCGGGGGAGGCTGGCGATTTTTTTTTAATCTAAATGTTTTTGTTGCAAGCAGAATTGTAATTTAATTGTCTCTGCAGCCATTTAAATAAATGCAACACATTGTTATTTTATATTAACATGAGGGAAAAGGGGGGGGAAACACTATATTCAATGTTATTTGATTTTCAAATGTCAAAAAAGGATTTGTGGCTTCCAGCGTTTTCTTTAATGTAGAAAACAGGTCCAAATAGCTCTTTGAATGGCAAGGTTGCCGACCCCTGCTCTAGCTAAATGTGTCCGCCAAAGGCTTTAAATGTGACTATAAATGCAAAGAGAATCTTGTTTTTTTTTTTGTAGACAGTGAGCCAGAAGATCCAGATTCTGTTCGAAATCACTGTGACTAAAAACTGAGAGGATGTTGAACGTTCATCTTTTAAAAGTTTTTTCAAAGTTTACTCTTGTAGTCAATGGCAAACTAAACTATAAACTGCTCCTCATGTGTGTAATTCATAACAAAAGCTCTCACGCAAGCTTGGTCGAAATCATGGTAACAGATATAAAGTATAGATGTAACACCATGTGCTACCCTCCCTTCTGGCTTATGTTCACTCATCGTGCTCAAACACTCATAAAATCTTCTCACAGTTCAAATATTGAACATAGTACGTCAATAATGATAATATAATAAGTGATAAGGTGTACCTTATCCATGGCCATATCCCAGACTTTGCACAGCTCCTCCTCAAAATCATCAGATAGTTCTGTCAGACCGTCTCCCTGTTCTGAATCCTGCTCTGTCACCATCTACAGGGAGGAACGATCTGTACTCATCAATCATCCAGCTATTCGATCTCTACTCATGTCTTATACAGTATATACTTGCTGAGAGTTCAGTGAATACCTGTACGAGGCGAGTTAACGTGCTAAAAACCCAATGCTTGCTGTACAGAGTCTCTCCAATAGCATCATCCTCTTCTCCAGTCTCATCATCTCTGTCAGGAGGCGGCGAAGGGTTACGATCTATCTGTGGTGAGGCTTTGAGGAGGAGATTGTCATGTCATCATTTGCTTCTTTAGTGCAGTTCCCAATACCATCAGAGAATGCAATGTATACAATAAGCTGTTAAAACTGGAAAACTGTAATTAGTCACATACTTAAAACTGAACAATTTATGTTAACAAAATCATCACTCTCACTCTCCAAACCGCCAATTCCTACTATGGCCACAAGGTGGCTGGAGACTTTCTAAGCCAACTCTGGGAAAAGGCGGGGTACACCCCGAACAGCTCGCTGGACTATTGCAGGGACAACACATGCACAGCCATTCAGACTCATATCCACACCTTGGGGCAATTTGTAACTGCCAATGAGTCTAGTATGCACGCCGAAGCAACCGGTCTTGGATGAAAACCCAGGCATTCTACTGTCCAGCGATATTCTTTAGCTCCTTCTAGGGGAGTTCCCAGCTCAAGCTGTTCCCAGGCCAGACAGGATATATAATCCCCCCTCAGCGTGTTCTAGGACTGCCCATAGGACTCCTCCCAATTGGACATGTCCAGAACATCCTTACAGGGAAGCAACCAGGGGGCTTTGTCATTGGATGCCTAAACCACCTCACCTTCTTTTAACGCAGTGTTTCTTAATTATTTTCTGCGGCGCCCACTCTTTTAGAAGGAAAAAAACATTTCATGACCCCCACCTTCCACGAGCGACGATAAACAGTATTGTTCGTCTATAAAATTAGTAGTATACATCCGCATAACAATGCATCTTTATTACCATTATAAACAAAAAAGAAACATAGCTCAACTTACAATAAAGAAAAAATTTCATTAACGTTGTTTTTTAATCTGTAATAGAAAAAATTTAAAGTGCACCAATGTGCCTGAAAGAAAAAATACATTCTTTTTTTTTAAACTCATTTGACTTATTCATGTCTTAATATTTCTGTCTCTCCGCCTTTCTCTGTTCCTGTCAGAAAATTTTCAGTGTTGTTTCTTGAGGGGTTGTTTACTGCACTTCGTATTGTTTGCTTGTGCGAAAAACCGCTGCACCATAGCGCGACAATGAGAGCGCCACCTAGTGGAGTGGAGGTGCAATTGCACTAAATTCGAATGAAGGTTTGCCTCAGGAAATCAGAATACATGTGTGTGAATGAGAAGGACCCAGGAGGAACGGTGATGTTACAGGGAGCAGAGATAACGAAGGTGGAGGATTTTAAGTACTTAGGCTCAACAATCCAGAGCAATGGAGAGTGTGGAAAAGAGGTGAAGAAGCGTGTGCAGGCAGGCTGGAATGGTTGGAGAAAAGTGTCCAGTGTGATGTGTGATAGGAGAGTGTCAGCAAGAATGAAGGGAAAAGTGTACAAGACGGTGGTGAGGCCAGCGATGTTGTACGACTTAGAAACAGTGGCGCTGAGGAAAAGGCAGGAGGCAGAGCTGGAGGTAGCAGAGATGAAAATGTTGAGGTTCTCTCTGGGAGTAACGAGGATGGATAGGATCAGAAATTAATATATCAGAGGGACAGCCCACGTAAGATGTTTTGGAGATAAAGTCAGAGAGGCTAGATTGAGATGGTTTGGACATGTACAGAGGAGGGATAGTGAGTATATTGGCAGTAGGATGCTGAGGTTGGAACTACCAGGCAGAAGGCCTCGAGGAAGACCAAAGAAGAGATTTATGGATGTGGTGAAGGAAGACATGAAGGTCGTTGGAGTCAGAAAAGAAGATGCGGAGGACAGGGTGAGGTGGAGGCGGATGATTTGCTGTGGCGACCCCTGAAGGGAGCAGCCGAAAGTAAAAGAAGATGTTCCTCAGGGTCATACGCCCCCCCCATAATACCCAGTGGCCCAAGGGGAACGCGCGCCCCACTATTTGAGAAGCACTGTTTTAACGTAAAGGAGCGGTGGTTCTACATCCAGTCCCCACAGGTGTCCGAGCTCAGGTGCAGTTTAAGTATGGGGTGCACAATTTATTTATTTCACACTGTATTAATTCTATTATTTATTTCACACTGTATTAATTCTATCAGGGAGACTTTGACGCCTGAATTGAACCCATCCAAAGTGAATACACACACACACACTCGGAGTCTTGGGATGCCACAATTGCAGCCACCACCACACATTTTCCTGCTGGTTCGGGAATCGAACCAGCAACCTTTACGTCCCAAAACCTTCTCTAATCACTAAACCATAAATGAAGAAATACCACTGAACACTGTAGCCACGACATTCACTATGTTAATTTTTCTTTGTGATATTTTGGACATCCTGTATGTTTATCCATCCCCATCTTTAGACCTATATTTATTGCATAAAACTTCAAAATGCTGGTAGAAACCCCCCGTTATAACACACGATTGTTTAATGCTCTTTATTTTTCCTTTCCTCTGTTCCGACACATTTACTTTAAAGCTGTTACTTATTGAATTACCTTTAATAAACCAGGTGAACTGGGACACAGAGGGGGGGGGGAGAAAGTATTATATAACTTCATCTACTTCATGCACTATAACATTATATTCAACAAAGGAACACATTTTGGCTCACAATAAAAATACAAGCAACATAAACATTAGCCAAGTTAGCATTAATCACGAATTTATTATTTCAGACAAGTTAACTGTAAAATATTATTTGTGCGACTTTAAAACAGTGTCTCACCCATTATGTACTGGTATAGACAAGTAAAGACTCCAAGCCTTCTATCTATAAAAAAATAAATAATGGTATTATTTCAGGTTTCAGAATTCATTCACAGATATTTCCGCGCCATACTTTCTTCTTCGTGGCTGCTGTTCTTCTTCGTGCTCAGTCCTGCACCGAATCTACAGCGCCATCTAACGCAGGGATGTGTGAACTGCTCACGAATTTTAGAAATGAACTGTTAAACATTTGAGACAGAAGTTAACTGTAAAATATTATTTGAGCGACTTTAAAACAGTGTCTCACTCATTAAACACCGGTATAGATAAGTAAAGATACCAAACTTTCTACAAAAAAAAAAAAAAAAAAGCACAGGGAACACATTACTAAGGAACCAACTGAATGTCCAGGATCAGAAAGTCAGGTCTGTGAATATTGGAAGTAGGTGAGTGCAATCCAGTAATCAGATCACTGGGATGTGATAGTTATTGTGTAACCTGGGTGCTGTAGTCTGTGGTGGCCATGTTATATGCCACAAGGTTTTGTAATAATTGGAATTTAGCATGGTCAGCCCTGGCTCACTATGTACGCCAGTACAATACAATACAACTTTATTTGCATTTCACTCTACAAGTTTTAGAGAATAGAATTGCAATATTCAGAGGAGATTGAGGAGCAAGGCATCATCAAGTTCGGTGGCTAGTACAGAATTCATCTGCAGGTACTGCAGCAGGGACTGTCACGCCAGGATTGGGCTCTTTAGCCATTGCAGATGCTGCTCCAGTTCCACCCCATCACGGCGCAACCTACCATCTTCTTAGATGGACAGAGGCCAATACAGTATATAATCTATAATAATATAACAACATTCCAATAGAATTACAACAAGTACCCACAGAGAGCACAAACCTTTGCCAAGCCCAGCAATCCCTAATTCAGACTGGAGCACAGGGACATCAACTTCCTGATTAGGAGCAGCTCTGACATCACTTGGATTATCAGCTAAACACCCAGAACGTTACAAAAACACAGTTATTCAAAAATAATTATTGAATTCTAAATTTATTATTAACTAGCACCGACAAGAACCAATGTATTAATAATGTAATCCTTTATTGAAATTAATTTCTTCAAAGCGCCAAAATGTGTAGCGGTTGAGGGAGTGAGCAGCACCCACGCTTCCTCCACATAAATGGCTGAAGTGCCCTTGAGCAAGGCACTTAATCCCCAACTGCTCTCTGGGTGCTCCATAAGTGTGGGGCAGCCCACTGCTTTGAGTGTGTATGTGTGCTTACTGTTTATATGTGTTTGTTTGTGCTCACTTTGGATGTGTTAATTCATTCATTCATTTTCTGAAACGCTTAATCCTAATTAGGGTCGCAGGGAGGCTGACGCCTATTTCAGTGACTCTGGGCGAAGGCAGAGTACGCCCTGGAGAGCAGGGTGAGGGCAGAAACACACTGATGGCTATGCAGCTACTCTAGAGAAAAGTCAGCAATGGTTCTTTTACATGAACCTCACACCATAGACAGTGAGAGACATGGCCGGCCTTTGATAACCCAGTTAGGTGCACTGGAGGGACAGCAATGACAACCGTCCATAGAGGGGCTTGAACCCCCAACCTTAGGATTGGTAATACACACCTTACCACCGGGCCAGCACTGCCGTTTGTACATTATATCAAAATCAACATCAAAAATAATAAAAACAAAAAGGTTTGCATTTATTTTTAGTTAAAAAAAAAAACTGCCATAATATTACTTATGGTATTTTTAACTGTACTGTATTCAAAAACGTTTTTCCTCCTCAAGAAGAATAAATCTCAAAAATGGCAAAGAAAAAAGGCTCTGAATGAATTTTTGGAGAAATATTCAAACGAAAACTCAAGTCAGTTTCTTTTCTTGTACGTGAGTTTTTCTTTGCTATTTTTGAGATTTTTTTCTTGACTAACACCTCAGAGTATACTGTATTTATTGAGGACTGTATTTAAGGCGTAGTTCAATCCTTGTGCAACATCCTCAAGATGAATATCATCATCATCAGTTCAGTTCATTTACTGTACCCGCTTAATCCTAATTTGGGTCGCGGGGAGGCTGGTGCCCATCCCAGCCAACTTCGGGCGAGGGCAGAATACACCCTGGACAGCTTGCCAGGCCATCGCAGGGCGGAAACACGCTGACGGCTTTGCAGCCTACTCTTGTCGAAAGTCAGCAATGGTTCTTTTACATGCCTCACACCATAGGCAGTGAGAGACATGGCCGGCCTTTGATAACCCAGTTAGCTCCACTGGGGGGGGAGGGGAGACAGTGACAACCTTGTGGAGAGTGGGACTCGAACCCCCAACCTTTGGATCAGCGATCCAGCGCCTTATACCACTAGACCACCACTGCCCCCAAGATGACTATCTAATGACTAAACAATTTGTCAGCTGAGAATTAACGAGGCCGATCTACTGTTTCATTCAAGTCCACTCCGTGTTGACGGAGGCAGCACAAACGTGTAAAATATATTTTTCCTGCCATTTTCTTGATTCACTGGGTGGCCTGTGAGCATAAGCACGACAGCAGTAATCAAGCTTATAGCTTCACGACATTTGCATAAGTACGGATCTAAAATATTACTGAGGAAATAAAATAAAATGGTGAAAAAGGAAAAGATGCTGTCGCATACTAGCTTCTGATCTGCAGTCAGACATGTTATCCATTGCGCCAGGAAATAAGACGAGTTTGCTGTCCCAGGGTAGAGCTGATAAAATACAAATAGACTGAGAGAATGACACAGAAACATAACCTCCGTTATCATGCCGTATAACTATCTTTTAATATACAAGCAGCAATGGCTGTTAACAATGGAAACACATCCAACACTCTGAACATATGATTGACGCATTTCAACATAAATGTTTGTTAGTTACCTTATTATTTGTTCTTCTGGGTGTCCTCCCTTTGAAAATAGAATGCTTCTATGGGTTGGGACTGTGTGTGGATATTTTTCTTATGTAAATATAAACCCATGGACAATGGCAAGAAGGGAAGGCTGAAGGAGATACCTGTGCTGAGTTAAATCCAACATACAATATTTGTCCTTGGAGGGGCATATGAACAGCAGGGTGGCATGAAGCCTTGCTTTATAACCAACATCTTAAAACCAATTGGGAGTAAACAAACCCACAGATCTTATGAAAACTACACTGCATAGCCAAAAATATATGGACAACAAGTAAATCACTTATTCATTGTTTCACGTCCTATGTTGGATTTAAACTGAGTTTGTAATCTTTACTTGTCTTGTAAGACTTTCCACTTGATTCTGGAGCATGCTTTTTGGACTTGCGATCATTTAGACACAGGAATAATTGTCAGTCAGTTAAAGCAATGATAGTGACTTTGGCGATCTGCTTGGTGCAATTGATATTTCAGCTCACTGGGGCAGGGGACAGGCTCTGCATCAGCCACTTTTGTTCTTTTACTCCAAATGTGACAAACCATGTTCATGGGTACACTGTAATGCAGAAACAGGTTTGGGCGTCTTACTGCCAGTTAAAATTAAAAGGAGGCAGTGGTGGTCTAGTGGTATAGGGCGCTGGATCGCTGATCCAAAGGTTGGGGGTTCGAGTCCCACTCTCCACAAGGTTGTCCCTGTCCCCCCCCAGTGCAGCTAACTGGGTTATCAAAGGCAGGCCATGTCTCTCACTGTCTATGGTGAGAGGCATGTAAAAGAACCATTGCTGACTTTCGTAAAGAGTAGCTGCAAAGTCGTCAGCGTGTTTCTGTCCCTTGCTAAAAAGGGTTGTGACAGGAAGGGCATCCGACGTAAAAACCTCTGCCAAATCAAATGTGCGAATCAGATAATTCGCTGTGGCAACTCCCGAGTAAAAGGGAAAAAGCCGAAAGGAAGACAGACTTCCAGTTAAAATTAAACTGTAATGCTTCAGCATACAAAGACATCCCTTACGGTTGTGTGCTTCACACTTTGGGACAACAGTTTGGCAAACATAAGCAGATGTTCCCATACTTTTGACCATATTGTGTATCTTGTATAAAATGCATCATTGACATTCTATTTATTATTACTCATTATTAGTATGAGACAATAGAATGCCACTCGGATTATAATGTAACACCAATGGACTTATGAATGTAGTATGGCACATGTTACAAGTTCTGCGGGGGGGGGGGGGGGGGGGGGGTCATCGCTCTCAGGTAAAGACATACACTACAACAGAAACGGAAAAAGGGCCCCAATGCATCATGGATGCAAGAGGGATGAATGGCATATCCAAGGTGGTTTAAATAATAATAATAATAGTAATAATAATAATAATAATTATCTAAGTGGCATGGCAGCGTAGTGGTTAGCACATCCACCTTACAGCAAGAAGGTCCTGGGTTTGATTCCCAGCTCGGGCATTTCTGTGTCAAGTTTACATGTTCTCCCCATATTTGTATGAGTTTCCTCTGGGTACTCCGGTTTCTTCCCACAGTCCAAAAACATGTACAGTAGGTTAATTGACTTTTTTCTAATCGCATATGAGTATGAATGGTTGGGTGAATGTTGGCCCTGCGATGGCCTGGTGAGCTGTCCAGGGTGCACCCCGCTCTTTCCCAGAGTCGGCTGAGATCGGCAACAGCATTCTCACAAACCTAATTGGGATTAAGCAGTTCAGAAAATGAATAAATTAATTATTATTTATTATTATTACTATTATTATGATCACACTGTAATCACTCTTCAGTTACTCTGTATTTACTATATGTGCACTTGATTAACAGAAAGTTAAATTTAAGCTATATAATGAATAATAATGTCAGACCCTAAATAGCCATAATGATAATACAAACCGGATTTCAAAAAAAGTTGGGACACTATACAAATTGTGAGTAAAAATGGAACGCAATGATGTGGAAGTGCCAAGTTTCAATATTTTATTCCGACTAGAACATAAATGACAGGTGAAAAGTTTAAATTGCGAAAATGTATCATTTAAGGGGAAAATCAATTTTAAATGTTATGGTGTCAGCAAATCTCAAAACATTTGGGACGGGTAGCAACCTGGAAAAGTCAATTGCGCTTATAACAAACAGCTGGAAGACCAATTACCACTCTTGAAGTCCAGTGGCAACATACCTGAGTATAAAAAGAGCTTCTCAGAGTGGCAGTGTTTCCGATGGGTAGAGGGTCACCAATTCCCTCAGTTCTGTGGTCAAACAACTCACAA
Organism: Plotosus lineatus; assembly: GCA_024760905.1. Lineage (NCBI taxonomy): Eukaryota > Metazoa > Chordata > Actinopteri > Siluriformes > Plotosidae > Plotosus > Plotosus lineatus. The sequence continues at coordinate 11,871,467 of CM045742.1, forward strand.
TTCAAAGTTCTTTATGGAAAACTGGGACGCCATCTGGACTAAAGAGGACAAGGACAATCCAAGTTATTATCAGCGCTCAGTTCAGAAGCCTGCATCTGTAATGGTATGGGGCTGCATGAGTGCGTGTGGCATGGGCAGCTTGCACATCTGGAAAGGCACCGTCAATGCAGAAAGGTATATTCAGGTTCTAGAACAACGTATGCTCCCATCCAGACGTTGTCTTTTTCAGAGAAGTCCTTGCATTTTTCAACATGATAATGCCAGACCAATTGCAGCATTAATTCCAACATCATGGCTGCATAGAAAAAGGATCCAGGTATTGAAATAGCCACCCTGCAGTCCAGATCTTTCACCTATAGAGAACATTTGGCGCATCATAAAGAGGAAGGTGCAACAAAGAAGGCCCAAGACAGTTGAACAGTTCGAGGCCTGTATTAGACAAGAACGGGACAGCATTACTATTTCTAGACTTGAGAAACTTGTCTCCTCAGTCCCCAGATGTTTGCAGACTATTTCAAGAAGAAGAGGGGATGACTCACAGTGGTGAAAATAGCCTTGTCCCAACTTTTTGAGATTTGTTGACGCCATGAAATTTAAAATCAACATGTCTTTTTCCCTTAAAATTATACATTTTCTCAGTTTAAACTTTTGAGCCTATCATCTATGTTCTACTAGGAATAAAATATTGAAATTTGGCACTTCCACGTCATTGTATTCAGTTTTATTCACAATTTTTATAGGCGTGCCAACTTTTTTGGAATATGGTATGTAGTTTAGTCTTGGTGTTGATATTGCAGCTCCTATAACTGAAGTTTTTTTCCTATGAAAGTCTCAAGTCTATATAACCTGCTTTCAGAGCAGTACTCATTCACACAGCTATAATAAGGCTGTGCTTAGAAATAAATAACACCGGGTATTTAACTTCGTGGCTGTAGTAGGAAAAAATGCTGGTGATATACAGTACTTGTTTTGCGTCAACTTTTTGTGTAAGGTGGGATCATGACAGGGTTTGTAAAATCCGTGAAACAAGTACCAGGATGTGATCTGTCTTAGGTGTGTTGATTCGCCCCTTGTTACCTGTGTGACAGATGGCATTCAGAGCAATGACACGCCTACATGATGACCAGCATATTGCTATGATTACAAGTCTGTCATGTACGTGGATGAGGGTTTTTGCAAGTATAAAATTAAGAAAGTCAAAACAGCTGGGTCGTCAGAAAGTGGTATGCTACTCATTTTGTAAGAATCTCATAATCATCCTTACTCCTGCATACCCAGAGCAGGATCTCATAGTTTAGATGATGGTGGAATTACAGTAAGAAGAAGGATACTAGTCCCTCATATTCCCATTTGTATAAAGAGAAATTGGGGGAAATCACTGTAAAATAAGATATACTGTATGTTATACTATATGTCTCTATATAATACACTGGTGTATATGTGCACGCTTCCACACTACCTTCATCAATAAAGAAATCTGTCAGAATTTTTATTTTATTTTATTAATTTTACCAATTTAAAGTCCATAAAAAGAAAGGATATTCAGATTATCAATGTTGGTGGGTAATAATCTGCCTGTGTGTGGTTCTAATTAATTGTTTATAATTCATTCAGACAGTAATTTGTGTTAATCAAAATCATCATCATCATTATCATCATCATCATCATAAAAACTATAACAATAATAATAAGGTACTGGTTTCTTTAACAGCTCAAATAAACAAATATCAAAAATAGGTGGGGCAGTGGTGGCCTGGTGGTAAAAGGTGCTGGATCACTGATCCTAAGGTTGGGGGTTCAAGTCCCACTCTCCATGGGTTGTCACTGCCCCCAAGGTACAGCTAACTGGGTTATCAAAGGCCAGCCATGTCTCTCACTGACTGTAGTGTGAGGTTCTAGTAAAAGAACCATTCCTGACTTTCAACAAGAGTAGCTGCAAAGCTGTCAGCGTGTTTCTGCCCTGCGATTACTCTGCCCTTGCCTGGAGTTGGCTGGGATGGGCGTCAGCCTCCCTGCGACCCTAATTAGGATTAAGCAGTTCCAGAAAATGAACGAATAAACAAAAGTATGCATGTGTGTGTGTGTGTGTGTGTGTGTGTGTGTGTGTGTGTGTGTGTGTGTGTGTGTGAAGAAGTGTTGCAATCAATATATCAATATTCACTTTGTGAATTAACATTTTATTTGCTGAGTGGGGATCTGTATTGTTTGTAAAGAAATCTTTGAATTTTTTATCAAATTAGTTTTTTATGTAAAGTTGTTTTGTGATCGCATCAGTTGTAAAAAGTGTGAAACAAATAAAATTGAATTGCATTGAATATCTGTTTGTTTGAGATATTAAAGAAAACAGTATCTTATTATCATTGTTAGAGTTCTTGTTGTAATGATGATGATGATGATGATGATAATGAGGGAAATCAAGAATGAATAAAAGCCACACAGGTTAATATTTAAAATATATTAACATAATAAAGTGAGTTTTAGGGACTGCATATATGCGTGCACACACACACACACACACACACACACACACACACACACACACACACACACACACACAAACACAGACACACATGGATATGTGTGCACACTCAATTACACCATGGACCATTAAAATACTAGAAAGGCCTTCCATTTGTCATGTCTCAATAAAAGTTGTAAAAAGTGAGGATTCCTCCCGGAGAGGGAGGGTGTCATTTCGGACTGAAGAAAAGCAATAAAAGGGTCTGAGAGCTGGCAGAGTAGCAGTGCGTGCACTTGATCTGTGGACTGAGGACAGACCCACCCTCGAGCCCACCATGCCGTGGAGTGTATCGACACACATCTGCGTTGTGGCCCTGGTTTTTTTCTGTGGCCTCCAGGTGAACGCAGTGAGGGGTAAGAGATGAGCAGTTTTGTTGCATCATATTCTTCTCAATTTAATATGTGTGATATAGAATTATTGTATAAATAACAAATATTTATGCTATTTATAACTTCTTCATTTGTCCACATTATGCAGTGATGACTTCAACAAATGTGTTAAATCTCAGCAATTATATGTGGGAATTACAAAGAAATAGCACCATCTGTGTGGATTGATGTAGAAATACAGATGTGTTAAGAACAGCTGATTTACAACTGGACAGCATTGACAGGAAGTAGTTTCAGAAAATATACAACTGAAGAAGCAAGGTTTCAGAGTCAGGTGTAAGAGTCTAAGGCTATTTAAACGGCAAGATTGAAATATTTATGAGCTACATTAGGTACAATTATAAGAGGACACAAGACTCCACAATACATAGATATACAATAATAAATTTATAATAATAGAAAACAATACAAATTACCATGTTATACTATCACTATATCATACCCACTGTAGTATAATGGTCACAGCCCAGCCCAGCATCAGCTGAGGTAGGCTCCAGCCTGATGGCGACCCTAGTAGGATTAAGAGAGAGTGTGTATATCACACTATATTATAATAATCAAATCATGAAAGTAAAAAAAATAAAATAACTAACATAAACAAGTCACAATAACTAAAAGATTCACTTAATTCATTTTCCAAACCACTCAATCCTGTTAGAGTCCTACAACAGGCGAATGTAGGGTACACCCTGGACAGTTCGCCAGACCATCATATGACCAACACATATAAAACTGTTCACAAGTACATCCACATCTAGGGGCAATTTAGAAAAATCAATTTACCTAATGTGCATGTGTTTGGACTGTGGGGGGGAAATTAGAAAACCTGGACCATGCAAGAGAAAAGAAAACATGCAAACACCACATAGAGACGCCCAAGCACGGAAATCAAACCCAGGACCTTCTTTGGCGTGCTAACACTATACCACAGTGCTGCTCTGTATAACAACGGCTTATTCTTTTTCTAGTTTAATCGTATTGTACTGCATATTAAAGAGGAATAAAAAATCTCTTGAAATTTCTTACTGGTGGGAATAGTCAGTATTTGAGAGGATCATTGTTCTGTAATTGCACATCCTATTAATATTTATGAAATTCATGTCACATTAACAGCTACACGGTGACATTGCAAGTTGATGACAATCTAGATCAGTGGTCGGCAGCCTTTGCCATTCAAAGAGCCATTTGGACCCGTTTTCCATATTAAAGAAAACACTAGTAGCCACAAATCCTTTTTTGATATTTAAGCTCAAATAACGCTGCATATAATGTTTTCCCCTCTTTTCCTTTATGTTAATATAAAAAAAAAATAAAGTGATGCATTGATTTAAACGACTGCAGAGACAATTGAATCACAATTATGCATCCAACAAAAACATTCAGATTCAACAAAAGACATTGAATAAAAAGTTACTTTCACTGAAAACTCCCAATGTCTATTTGAGGCCTGAGGCAGTGGTGTCCTGGTGGTAATAGGTGCTGGATCACTGATCCTAAGGTTGGGGGTTCAAGCCCCACTCTCTATGGGTTGTCACTGCTGTCCCCCCAGTGCAGCTAGCTGGTTTATCAAAGGCTAGCCATGTCTCTCACTATCTATGGTGCGAGGCTGGAAAAGAACCATTGCTGACTTTGTCAAGAGTAGCTGCATAGCCATCAGCGTATTTCTGCCCTGCGATGGCCTGGCGAACTGTCCAGGGTGTACTCTGCCCTTGCATAGAATCGTCTGGGATGGGCGCCAGCCTCCCTGTGACCCTAATTAGAATTAAGTGGTTCAGAAAATGAATGACTGTATTTGAGTCCTTCTTGTATTTTTATAAATAAAAAGAATAGCTAGGGCGCAGCCAGATGTGTTAACAGGTCGGGTAGCCTACGTCAGCATCATTCCCTTCGTGCGATCTTCTTTTTCTTTATTCGTTATATTAATGTTGTTTTGTCGTAATTTTTATTTATAAAAATGAAGTATATGAAGACTTATTTTAAGAAGGATCCCGCTCAACATTCTTTTAAACAATATTAATGCTTAATACTGCACTGACCGACCCATTCTCAGAGTGAAGACTGAACCAGACCGCAGTCTTTTATTTTGTCACCGGGAGGACAGTTATTTAATTCAGAGATATGCTGTGTATAAACCAAATCTCAACCAACATCTTTTACTTCAGCTGTGATTTCTGTTCCTGGACTACAAACCCCGGTGGTGGAAAAATCTCTCTTGTTTGCTACTCTGCTGCTGGGATGGCGAGAACACTCCTTGCCATGAGCACAAGGATTTGGAAATACCGTCGCATGCTCCCTCCATCAACACAGCAGATCAAAAACACTGAGTCTCTCAATGTAGCTGATTAATTTAACGATACTCATGTCCACAAGAACTTACACACAAAATCACCCGCCCGCACCCGTGACTGTTAATTCTCATCTATATACTCTAATTTTCAACCCGAAAAGAGCATTTTTGCAAGGTTACTCTCTGGGTACTTGCGGGTACCGGAGCGTTGCAGGACTCTGCCTTAGGCAGATTCTCCCATCATTCAGGTGAAGACTGGGTTAACTTACTACCCCTGGAAGCCCGGAGTGCTTCCGTTGTAAGTAAATAAACAGCATTTTGTTTTTGAAGTTGTTTTTGGTTATGCAGTGGGTTTTGTATATGAAGCATGTTTGCACCCGTCAGCCACTGTAACGTACAACATTCATTATTTTTAAAAGCCACGGAGCAGCATCAGAGAAGTGAAAGACCTGTAGCCATAGGTTGTCGACCCCTGATCTAGATGACGTTCAGCAGTGAAGTTCGAACAGATGAAGTTCAAACAGACTACAAACAGGTCACGGGTTCAAACAGACTATTTTCATCCTCTGTTTAAGAATAATGTCTTGTTTTTCTTCTCCCCACAGTGCGCAGGAGTAACCATGTCAGCAACATTTGCAGCATGTGGGGAAATTTCCACTTTAAGACGTTTGATGGAGATGTCTATCAATACCATGGTACTTGTGAATACAACCTACTCTCTGAATGTCATGGACCTGTACCAACTTTCTCAGTGCATGTGAGAAGAGAAGGGAGCCCTGGGAACCCAAAAATCACCAGAGTGCTGATCACTGTAGAAGATCAGGCTATTAGTCTCACGAAGAATCTGGTTTTGGTAAACGAAGACATGTAAGAAATTAACTTTATAAATAAAGTAATAATGCTTCTTCATTTGGAAAATAATTCTCTTAATTTGTCTTGATTTGGAATTTCTCTTTACTACTTCTAATAAGGTTAATAATACTTGCTTTCTGTCCCCTGTCTCTTTTTCTGTCTCCAACATTAGTGTAAAACCACCTCACTATGTAGCGGGAGTGATGCTTGAAGAGAACTCTGTCTACATTAAACTTTACGCCAAACTGGGCCTCAGTGTCACCTGGAATAGAGACGATGCAATCATGGTAATATCACTACTGAAGTTTACTCTGTGTATTTTAGCAGAAAAATATCTACAAATTAAAAAAAACACTTTGACACGAGAGCATAGTTTCGGGGCTGTGATAGCGACTAATGGAAATGTATTTTGCAGATCACCAGCAGAAACATGTTGAGTGCAAATCTTTATATATGTTTTGCACAGCACTTAGAATGATTGTTGGGTAATTCAGCATATTTCACTGACTCATGTGTAATCCGTGAACAATAACTTTTTAGCCTCTTTCTGGTCACATTTCTGAAAACCAAGGTAAATTTCAAATTCCATACGAAATTTGGATTCTCAGTGGATGCATTTCAACATAGAGTTCATTCAGAGTTTATTTCAAAATTTTAACATCCTTTAACATCCATCACACAAGCTGAAGCCCAACACATTGAACTCGGGCCAGACCATTTCAGGCCCCAGAATTTAGTTAACATTCTTAATTTATGTGAATTTAGATACAATATTGGAGCAAATGCCTACAATTTAACAAATTCCTATGTTTTCAAATTCAAACTTATTGTCAGATAGATTCTTCAGGTGGCTGCCATTTGAAAGGTGTTTACACAGTGGCACAAATCAAATCATTGTGTTTAAGCTTAGACAAAAAACAGACAAGGGTCAGGAGACAAGCAAACAGACTAGGCTAAGGGCACAAGGAGAAAACCAGGATAGTGTCAAACCTGGGACTTTTAAAGTGTTAATTAACACAAGAAAAATATTTTCTGTATTTACTGCTTCAAACCACAGAGCATATACTTTGCTCATATACTGTGTTTTCACTTAAAGATGACAAGAAAAACTGGAGGACAAGTCAGATGGATACATTTTTAACATTCATTTTTGACAAGGATCAAGGAACTTTTTATTATCCTCAAGGGGGATTTTGTTGTTGTTGTTGTTGTTATTTAAAACCACAATGGCAGCAGGAATAAAAAGTCCCCACACCCATTTTCTCCCCTAATTGTAGCTGCATCCAGGTCGAACCTACCTGGTATTGCCTTCATGATCACACGAGCACCACTAACCAGGGAAGGGTATGCACATGCCCTTCCATGACATGCAGTGCAGTTGATAGTGGGGCTTGAATCCCCAATCTTATGATCAGTAATCCAGAACAATACCACCGGGCCACCACTGGCCTGTATGGAAAGCATCTGGACTAAAAAATGACTGAATGAATGAAAGCATGAACAAATTAATTATTGAATATAAATGAAAATTGAACACACTGAAAGAATCTGAAGCCCACCAACCAGCCCCGAACCTCCAGCCAGAGAAATGAGCACCTTATATCTGCTTGTTAATGACTTTCAGGTGTGTCCATGACTTGCAATGAGAAGACATCCGACCAAGGTATCAAATTATTAATGTGGCTGTAGTTGTAATAAAGTCCAGGTGTGTATTACTGTTATGTGGTGAATATGAACTTGAAAGTGACTGTGATGTAGATGCTTGTAGTTGTAGTCCATGGTGGCCATGTCTGTGAACCAAGGATCTGCAATCTTGTTCCATGAGAGCTTTATTCCAGCAGTTTTTATCTCCAACAAAAAAATTGAACACACCTATTTTAGCTGGTCAAGAACTTTATAAGGGAACAATTAGATAGTCAGGTGTAAATGATAAGGGCTGGAGATAAAGGGTGTTCTGATGGCTTGAAGACAGTTCTCCAGGAATAGAGTTGAAGAGGGTTCGCTGTTACTGACTATGCGGTGTTCTGGCAATTGGATCCCAGAAGAGATTTTGACACAAAAGTCATGGAGATGAGGAAAAACAGTTCATGTTCAAACAAACAAAAAAAAGTTCATGTTGAAGAAGGGGATCCACAAAACTAGGATTTTTTCATGTGTTTGCATAATTTTCCATGTGTGTGTGTGTGTGTGTGTGTGTGTGTGTGTGTGTGTGAGATAATGGCATCTGAAATGTAAGACTCACTACATAAACCCTGTATCTGTTTCATCCAATCCAGGTGGAACTAGACACAAAGTATTTGAATCATACCTGTGGACTTTGTGGAGATTTCAATGGGGTTCCTGTTTTTAATGAGTTTCTAAGCGAGGGTAAGTTGCACCAAAGACGGATTTTAATCTCTAATGCCCTGATCTCATTGCGGCGATAACACCCTATAAATGCCCACGATCTGATCAATTCTTAGGTAATGCTGCATGAGCATCAGAGATCTGCAACCAATATCAGCAACCATATCACTGACTGTTAGTGACTGTTAGCGAGGAATCCACCTGTTTTGGACAATTGTCCTGTTTTTTGAAACCTGTGTCCAAATGTTGGATGATTACACACAATAATCTACTATTTGACAACTGCCGCCAACTATCCGCAGTTATGTTTCCAAATGTTGGAAAATTACACATGATAATCTTCCACTCGATGACTGTCGCCAACTATCTACAATTACAATTTCTGACAGTCTGAGACTATAGTGCTCGATCACAGATAGTCACAGATAGTTGGGGACTTAGTTGTGGACAGTCTCACACCGAGTTTTCCTCCATCACAGATTTTCATTTAAGCATTATTTTATTTGAGTCATTTAGGACAGAGCCTTAGAAGGTGCTGGATCACTGATCCAAAGGTTGGGGGTTCGAGTCCCACTCTCCACAAGGTTGTCACTGTCGTGTCCCCCCCCCCCCCCCCCAGTGCAGCTAACTGGGTTATCAAAGGCGGGCCATGTCTCTCACTGTCTATGGTGAGAGGCATGTAAAAGAACCATTGCTGACTTTCGTAAAGAGGAGGCTGCAAAGTCGTCAGCGTGTTTCTGTCCCTTGCTAAAAAGGGTTGTGACAGGAAGGGCATCCGATGTAAAAACCTCTGCCAAATCAAACATGCGAATCAGATGATTCGCTGTGGCGACTCCCGAGTAAAAGGGAAAAATCCAAAAGCAAGACAGACAGGACAGAGCCTTAGACTGTCTGAGACAACCTGCTACAGACTGTGACTGTCTGCATCCATGTCTGCTACCATAGTTGGGGATAGTTTGTGATATGGTCGCCAACTACAATGAAAACAGTCAAAAATGGTTGTTAAACAATCCAGATTATCGCAGATCATCGTTAATTCAATTCAATTCAAATACAATTAAAAAAAAAAAAAAACATTGGCAGTCGACAAGGAATCTCCCAAATGGGATCCGGCCTTTAAATATACTCCATATTGTATAAAGTGAATTAAACAGGAAGAAGCATTCTCTTAAGCAACTGTGTTTGACTAGATAACTGAATAGATGGTATTTTATATTTTATCACACAGATCGTATAATTGGCTTCATCGAGTTTGGCAACCAGCACAGGGTGCACAGCCCCAATGGCTTCTGTGAAGACCCCTATGAAGAATTTGAGGATGATGGATACAATCTTCAGAAGTGCCAGTCATTTGTAAGAGAGAAATTTCTTCCAGTAACATTTATTACTTTATTAAATGACAAATGTCGTTATTATTAAATTGTGTTTAAATCTTGTGTTGTGCTCCTCAGTTGTATTTATTTGTTTACACAATACTGGTTTAATTCAGTTATTAGCTCTTTTCCACAAACCACAGGAAAGACAGTTGATGTTTCTGAAGAATGAGTCCAGAATTGTTCTTGCTTTATGTGCAGCGTAAAGGTTGTTCTGAACTGCTAGAGGAGGAAAGCTGGTCCTCCTGTAGGCGTGTTTTGAGTCCAGAGCCTTATATTGTAGCCTGCATGAAGGACAGGTGTAGGATTCGCCCAGGCGATGTTGGGGACACTGTGTCTCTCTGCAGCACCCTGTCCGAATACTCGCGTCAGTGCTCACATGCAGGCGGGGATCCACCCAACTGGAGAACACCAACGTTTTGTGGTAAATACTTTCAAACTATTATTATTGCTAACTTTAAATCCTGTGAAATAACTGACGTACCACTACTCTGACGTAGTAATATAAAAATGGATACAATATATACTCATAAAATATGATTGCACTGTTATCAGTACAGTTATATTATATAGTGGAGCTCCTAAGCAGAGCAACATAGCCCTATTATCCCATATCTGTCTGGTGAATGTGCTTGCCAGCCAAAGGACACAAAATAAGGCTGCTGTGTTGTAAAGTTTAAACAAATTTCTTCTTCTTCTTCTTCTTCTTCTTCTTCTTCTTCACAAAACTATAACCCCCCCAAAACAAACAAACAAAAACAAACAAAAAAAAAAAACCAAGAGGCTTATACACCACTGCTAAGATGAGCTCAGAATAAAAAACCCCACACGATATAACAAACAGAATTAGGTGGCAGGCAAACAGAATTGCATACAAGTCAGCATTTCTGGATAAAACCCCAAAACCAGAAACTTGACATGAACTTTTTGATCTAGAATTAAACAAAAAAAGATACAAATAAAAATAGGAAAAAAGGCAATGAAAAGCAAACCCATATTCACGTATCAATAGTGACTGGGAGCTTTGTTTTTAGCCACTACCAAAATTTGAGAATTATTTTGCTTGGAAACCTACTGTATGTATATGCACCACTTTGGCCCTAAAAAGGAATATATAGTTACCATGAGGTCCAACAATCAGCCTGAAAATGTACATCAGTGTATATTAAACCTTGTGTGGCAGTAACTGAGAACAGATTCGTTAGATAATTCAGCTGCTCAAATTATCATTGCAGAAGTCCTTCCAATGCTGCCCAATCCTGAGATACATTGTACTTATGTTGTCTTTTTTTATTTAGCTGTGGAATGTCCCTTTAACATGGAATACTCAGAAAGTGGTTCTCCGTGCTTGGACACATGCACAAACAAAGACACCAGCTCACTGTGTGAAGAACACAAGATGGATGGTTGCTTCTGTCCACCTGGTCAGTACTGAAAAAATACAATGACATCCAATTATACTGACAAGTAGTCACATGACAGAATGATTACGTACATATGAAGTTTCCACTTATTTTGGTCTAAACCTGATAATGGTTTGGTTCCTGCAGGCACCGTGTTTGATAATATATCTAACAGAGGCTGTGTCCCACAAGATCAGTGCCAATGTGAACACAACGGTGTGTACAACTCTGGAGAGATTCTCAACAAGGTTGATGAAGAATGGTAACTGCAAATTCAATGGCCAAAATAATTTTGCCAAGACCACATATCTTTAGAACCACATCAGGCCATACAAAGGCATAGCATACTGTACACACACACACACACACACACACACACACACACACACACACACACACACACACACACACACACACATGTATGTATGTTGATATGCTGCAGATTGATAGTGCTGTGTGTGTCTTAGTGTGTGTCAGCAGGGCAGTTGGATCTGCAAAAAGCTGTCTGTCCCAAGTATGTGTGCCGTAGAGGAGGGTTCTCACTTCACTACTTATGATGGCAAAGAATTTACCTTCCATGGGAACTGCTATTATATTATTTCCAGAGTAAGTGTTCAGGAATTTGTGTGTATTATTAACAATTACGTTAGCATAAAGTTAGCATTAAATCCTGTAATATCTTGACAGGCTTCTTGATACTTGCTAAAAAAATAGAGCAAACATCACAAACCAAGATGAATAGCTGAATGAAATTCGTACTGATTAACATGTTTATCCTACATCCATTTCATAATGTAGTGTCACAGTATCTGTTGAAGAAAAATGCAGGGATGTGAGTTGTAGATTGAAAGGCTTAATTATGTAAACCAGGCAGATAAATTTAAAACAGAGTTCAAGTTTAAAAAATGTGAGACAGGCAGATATCAAACAATGAAGCAAACAGCACAGTAGAGATAATCTATAGGTAAGGTAGATGAGGCAGGCAATAATCCCATACATAAACATAATATCCAAGGCTAGATAAAACAAATTACTTGTCGTGTGATGTAAACACATTCAGAATAATCAAATCTTGGTAGAGACTGCCTATGAGTGATACAAAGAGTGCATGTGAACAGAGTCCTTCATGAGCTATGACTGTGCACGGATTGTACTGTAAAATTGTGGCGCATGAGTCAGAAGTCAGGTGAGCAAATATGCAACAATGACTTATGCTTCATACAAAAAAATTTAATACCTATTGTATGCTACATAAAACCTCAACTTAGCACAGATCACACATCACACAGATGTTTACACGAAATTCTTCAATGAGACACTTCATTTAACAATAACATTTCATTTTGATATTTCTGTGTTTTTCTCTCACTTCTGTAGGACTGCGTGAACTCAAAGTTCATTATCTTGGGACAGCTTATTCCTTGTGCTGCCCACCATACAGACACTTGCCTAAAATCAGTTGCATTATTTCTCAACAATGACAAAACCAATGTGAGCATCAATTTTCTGTCAAATCACTGATGTATTTCATCCAACTATAAATGAAACTATGATGATGATTATAATGATGATGATGATGATAATGATGATGATGATAATAGCATTCCATAAAACATGGAAAAATACTGTTCTTGTACAAAACGTTGAAATATTTTAACAACTGGAAAAGTGATAATAAATGTCGTTTCCAGGCTTTAATCATCAGTGAAGATGGCATAGTAAGGCACAATGGAGATATAACACTTCCTTACACCACTGGTAAGAATGATGTTTACAAGAGTATGTTTATTATTGGTTATAATGCTTCAAACATATTTAATACAAAGTGAAATGGTGAGTACATTTAATACATTCTACCTAATCAGTTTTAATAAGTCACCTTTTCGAATGAATTTACTAAAGATATGAGCAAACATAGTAGATTTTAACCCATATTTTAAGTATTTTTATTCTGTATATTTAATGCTGTGTAGTCCAGCATGAAACTTGAGATATTATACATAGCATAGGGCAGCTTGATTTTTGCAGTGCATTGCAAGTTATTTGATACAGTACTCTGCAAACTCATACATTTGACAGACCGTTATCTTTTTTATTCACAGCTGAGTTCACCGTATTCCAGCCATCATCCTTCCACATCATGTTGCAAACCACTTTTGGGCTCCAGATCCAGGTGCAGCTGGTTCCACTCATGCAGCTTTACATTAGACTGGATCATACATTCCAGACCAAGACCTGTGGTGAGTGCTCATCATCATTTAATCTTCTTCTTCTTCTTTCTTTTCCTTTCGGCTTTTCCCTTCAGGGGTCGCCACAGCGAATCATCTGCCTCCATCTCACCCTATCCTTTGCATCTTCTTCTCTTACACCAACGACCTTCATGTCCTCCTTCACCACATCCATGAATCGTCTCTTTGGTCTCCCTCTAGGCCTTTTACCCTTATACTTCCAGCCTCAGCATCCTATTACCAATATACTCACTATCCCTCCTCTGTACATGTCCAAACCATCTCAATCTAGCCTCTCTGACTTTGTCTCCAAAACATCTTACATGTGCTGTCCCTCTGATGTGCTCATTCCTGATCCTATCCATCCTCATTACTCCCAAAGAGAACCTCAACATTTTCATCTCTGCTACCTCCAGCTCTGCCTCCTGTCTTTTCCCCAGGGCCACTGTTTCTAACCCATACAACATCATTGGCCTCAAAACTGTCTTGTACACTTTTCCTTTCATTCTTGCCGATACCCTCCTATCACACATCACACCGGACACTTTTCTCCAACCATTCCAACCTGCCTGCACACACTTCTTGACCTCTTTTCCACACTCTCCATTGCTCTGGATTGTTGATCATTTAATCATTGCAGAAGTAATCAGGGACAGTTACCTGTTCCGATAGGTGGGGCCGATGGCGTAGTGGTTAGGGTGCTGGGCTCATGATCGGGAGGTAGTGTGTTCAAATCCCAGTTAGACCCCCCCCCCACTGTGCCAAAATTCCTGGGCAAGGGCTCAACCACAAGTGTGCCTCTGTTCATCCAGAAGTATAAATGGGTATCAGTAAAAATATACTGGGCAGGTGACCTGCGATGGACTAGCGTCCGATCCACGAGTAGTTGAACTCCTTGTCACTTCACGCTACTGAAACCGGGGATAAGCACCGGCCTGATGATCCACTGGCTCGGGTGCGAAAAGCCCATCAGACTTTACCTTTTATTTGCCTGTCAGTCCTACTCGTATAAAATTGGAAGTTTGCAATTGCAATCAGTTGATCAGCTGACTCGGATCATTTGGGTGGGCTTAGGGTTAGGGTTAGGACTGTATAGCCAATGGGCTGTTGGGATACAGGGTTTTAGGGCAAGAAAATAGGAAAGTGAATGAATATTAGAGAACGTGACAGGATAACTGTCGGAAATAAAATTGTCCACATTTATATGCTTCCCAATAGTCAGTGCTCTGTTTTGGTGCAGGTCTGTGTGGAAACTTCAACATGGTGTTGTCTGATGAACTGACAACCCCACAAGGTGTTGTTGAAGGTACAGCAACATCATTTGGCAACTCCTGGAAGTCTCAATCCAACTGTCCTGACACTACTGAGAGATTTGATGACCCCTGCAGTTACAGCATAGACAGCGGTGAGAGAAACTTCACCATTCTGAGATTTTCAGCATTGTTCTCAAGGAATTCTTAAAAAGCAGTTGTAGACTGAAGGACCATGAAAGAACTTAACTGGAACATTACTAATGGGAGTTTGATTCATTTTTTTAGAACACTATGCTGAGCACTGGTGCTCTAAATTGAAAAAGGACGATGTCTTTGCCAAATGCCATTCTACCGTCAATCCTGAAAAATACTACAAGGTAGCCTGAGCACTTTGGAAAACTTTATCTTGATCATATCGGCTTGAAAAGCATATCATGCAAAAACCTCTCTTTGACCCGATACAGAGGTGTAAATACTCAAGCTGCACGTGTGAGAGGAGCGAGGACTGTCTGTGTGCCGTCTTCTCTTCCTATGCTAGAGCATGTACAGCCAAGGGGGTGTTTCTGCAAGGCTGGAGGGACACAGTGTGTGGTAGGATTTCATCTTTTTATTACGTGTCAGCACAGACTGTAAGTATGTAGTACTATATTAACATCTAAGGCACTAAAACTAAAAAAAAAACAAAACAAAAAAAAACAGGATGTAATAATCTGAAAATACTGTAATCTAATGGCTTGGTAGTTTGTTTTGAACTGAACAATGATAATATGTTTTATACACACTTGTGTCTTATATTGTTTGTCTATTACAGAAATGAATAATGGGAGATAAGATAATAAATAACTATCTTATATTATCCTGTCTTGTCTAATAAATAATTGATCCAGCTAATTGGCATCTACTCTATAGATAGATCGACAGATAGATAGATAGACAGATATCTATCTATCTATCTATCTATCTATCTATCTATCTATCTATCTATCTATCTATCTATCTATCTATCTAGTTGCATTTGTTTTACTTCTGTCTCTTATTTTCCTTGTTTTTCTTACAAATATAGAGAAGTACACTAAAAGTTGCCCAGCTTCCCAGATGTTTACCTATAAAATTCAGCAATGCCAGCACACATGCGACTCTCTTAGTCTGGAACGTCACAGCTGTAGCACTGACTATGTGCCTGTGGATGGGTGTGCCTGCCCAGAAGGGCTCTATGAGAGTGAGAATGGTGTTTGTGTGCCCATGGACAAATGCCCCTGTTATTATAATGGCGAGCACATTAAACCTGGCAAGTCAATCAACATCAAAAATGAGCATTGGTGAGTAGTTAACAATCAGTCAGCAAAATGGACTATGTCACATACAGTACTATTAAAAGGCAAATACTGTGTAATGACGTTGTACTGCATCTGCTCTCTTAGTATTTGCTCAAATGGAAAGCTTCAATGCCAGTCCTGGAAGGATCATATTGTAGGTTAGTAAATTTACCTTTGCGCAATGGTGTGTTGACAGAGTTCTTTTAAATAAAGATAATTACATTTTGCAAACTTCTGAACTCTCATTGTATCCACAGCCTGCTCTGCTCCGAAGGTCTTCTTTAACTGCAGTGCAGCAGGTCCAGGTGATCATGGCTTAGCGTGTGCACAGACTTGTGCACATAAGAATGTTGAATGTGTGAGTATCTCACACATACTGTGCTTGTCATTTCAAATAATTTCCAGGAACATCCAAATGTACAAGTGCACTACAAGAAGCATTTATTAATAGGAAATATTTATTTCTAGATAATGACAAATTATTACCATACGATTTACTTACATGTGCTTAGTTTACACACTATGCATTACAGTGATTACACAATGCTTTATATTTTATTCAAATATATATTTGAATAGGGGTAGTGGTGGTCTAGTGGTATAGGGCACTGGATCGCTGATCCAAAGGTTGGGGGTTCGAGTCCCACTCTCCACAAGGTTGTCACTGCCCCCCCCACTCCCCCCCACCCCAGTGGAGCTAACTGGGTTATCAAAGGCCGGCCATGTCTCTCACTGTCTATGGTGTGAGGCATGTAAAAGAACCATTGCTGACTTTCGACAAGAGTAGGCTGCAAAGCCGTCAGCGTGTTTCCGCCCTGCGATGGCCTGGCGAGCTGTCCAGGGTGTACTCTGCCCTCGCCCGAAGTTGGCTGGGATGGGCACCAGCCTCCCCGCGACCCAAATTAGGATTAAGCGGGTACAGAAAATTAACTGATGAACTGATGATATATTTGAATGTTATCTCATGTCATTCCTTTGCCGAAAGAGTTAATCCTACTGTTGCATATCTCGCCAGACCATCACAGGGCAACACACACTATATTCACACTCAAACTTATAACGAGGTGCAATTTGGAACAGCCCAAAAAACAAACAAACAACCAAAAAAACAAACAAACAATAAAACACACACACACACACACACAGTACCTACAGACTGAGTTTAACGACAGTACACTCACTATCAGTGAATGCAAGTTGAACACATATGTAACACATATATCGTCAACAAACTAAAATCTTTGAATCTATTATGTATATTCTTTACCTTGAGAACTTAATTTTATCTTTTTAATTGGTGTCTCATTTCAGTATCTCGCCAGCTGTGAGTCAGGATGTCGGTGTCCTACAGGCCTAATTGATGATGGTCGTGGTTACTGTGTTAAGGCACACGAATGCCCCTGCAAACATGACAATCAATATTATGCTCCAGGTTCTCAAATAACAAAGGATTGTAACAAATGGTACGTTTTGGAAGTTTTTTCTTTTGGTGTTCAAATATTGGGTATATTATTCATTCATTTTCTGAACCTCTGACTCTTTCAGAATTAAAACGAGTTGAAATCATTTACACCAATTTATGTATTGTATGAATGTATAACTGTCATTAGTCTGCCCTTTAATGCATTAGATGCTTTAAATTATTTTTAATGGTATAGTATAGTCATAGTTAATGATATCAAAACAGTTAAAATGATAAATATTAAAGCTTTAACTGTCTACTTTATTTTTCCCCAGTATCTGTAAACATAGCCAGTGGGAATGCACCACAAACAAATGCCCTGGCACTTGTGCTATCTATGGTAGTGGACATTACAACACTTTTGACAAGGAAAGATTTGGGTTTAGTGGAGACTGCAGTTACATAGCTGTCCAGGTATCTAATGTTATACCTTGCTTGAAAATTTTCTTTTAAAATTTCCAGTAATTTGTGAAATAGCTGATGCATTTTGATGTTATTTGTTTTCACTGATTTAAAGAACAAGTGTGGCAAAAAGGAGGGAACATTTTATGTGATCACAGAGAATGTACCATGTGGGACAACTGGGACTACGTGTTCCAAAGCTGTTCGAATTATACTTGGAGTAAGAACCTGTTATTTATCATTTGTATTTTATTTACTCTCGTACTATAGTACTGCTTAATACTAAAATTGTTAACCACTCATTTTTGTTTTTTATTATATTGCATAAAATTCATGACTTAAGTCAGTATAAAAACCATTACTTTTCCTCCAAAAATAAATTAATAAAATGAAAACAAAAATGATACGGAAGTATGTTTTTGTGCTGGTAAAAAAAAAAAAAATAGTTCCAGCATAAATCTGAATACCACTATGAAGACGAAACACTAAATGAGTATAAATGGGTACCAGTAAAAATACTGGGAAGATGGCCTGTGATTGACTAGCATCCCATTCATTCGGATTTGAGTTTCTAGTTACTTCATGTTACTGAAACTGGGATAAGCTCTGACCTGATGAGCTAAATATGTATTTTATCTCACGAGGTGTAAAATGCCCAACAGACTTTACCTACATACCTTTTTTTAACCCAGGGGTGTCAAACTCGTGCCACAAAGGGCCATGTGGCTGCAGGTTTTTGCTTCAACCAAGCAGCAGCACACCTGACTTGGCTTATTTCATCAATTGAGCTGAGTGTTCAGCCAGTTGATTGGTCAGCCTCTGTACAGAGCACACAGATTGACCAATCAGCTGCCTGAAGACCGAGATCAGTTGATTAAATGAGTCAAGTCAGGCGTGCTGCTGCTTGGTTGAAACAAAAACCTGCAGCCACATGGCCCTTTGTGGCACGAGTTTGACACCCCTGTTTTAACCATTTCTGCAACATATACGATTGACAGAACATAATGATTTTGTTCTGTTTATTATTTGTTAACCATGAGGTCAGTGGTGCAGTGGTTTGAGTGCGAGGCTAATGACAGAGAGGTTGTTGTTAATGCTACTGAAACTGGGATAAGCTCTGACCTGATCAGCTAAACGTGTTAACACACGAGGTGCAAAAAGCCCAACAGACTTTACCTATCGACCCTTTTAATTTTAATTTTAATTTTATTTATCCATTATTATTTACTGCTCCAGATAGGGGGCAGTGGTGGTCTAGTGGATAGGGCGCAGGATCGCTGATCCTAAGGTTGGGGTTTCGAGTCCCCACAAGGTTGTCACTGTCCCCCCCAGTGCAGCTAACTGGGTTATCAAAGGCGGGCCATGTCCCTCACTGTCTATGGTGTGAGGCATGTAAAAGAACCATTGCTGACTTTCGTAAAGAGTAGCTGCAAAGCCGTTGGTGTGTTTCTGTCCCTTGCTAAAGGGTTGTGACAGGAAGGGCATCCGACGTAAAAACCTATGCCAAATCAAATGTGCGAATCAGATGATTCGCTGTGGCGACTCCCGAGAAAGGGAAAAAGCCGAAAGAGAAGAAGATTTACTGCTCCAGATACTATAAGTACTATACTATAAGTGCTAGCCATTAAAATGAAGATATGTACTTGTTGAAGAAGTAATGCAGATGCTATACATAGTACATGCACACACAATATAGTTATAATACATATATAAAAGGGGGTAGTTGCATCCAAATTTTTAATTGGTACAGTGTCTTTACATTATGTTTTCTTTTCTTATTAATTTCAGAGAACAGAGGTGGAGTTAACGGGTGGTAAAATAAGGGAGATTTTGCATTTAGCTGGTCCATCTATTAGGTATCACATAAGAAACGTGGGTCTTTACCTGGTCATAGAGGCTGAAATTGGGTTAACAGTGTTGTGGGACCGTAAAACAACAGTACGCATCATCCTTCAACCACAGCATATGGTGAGTCATAAATGCTGAATCCTACTATTTTGTTCACATTAAGTAACGTATCACATTACCAAAAATAACACTGATCCACATTATTCTGATCATAACCTATAACGCGGCATATACTTCATTATATTCCAGGGAGAGGTTTGTGGATTGTGCGGAAACTACAATGGAAATGGCAAAGATGACTTCACCACTCAAGGCTCATTGCAGGTTTCAAACCTAATGGAGTTTGTAAATAGTTGGAAATTATTCAGCTGGTGTCCAGATGCAAGGCCAGATTTTGATCCATGCTCCGAAACACCTAATCGCCACACTTGGGCAAAACTACAATGCAGCATCATTAAATCTGACACGTTCAAAGAATGCCACAATAAGGTACAATCAAACAACACTTATCTTTAAATCACCAGGATTGAAATCAGAACATATTAAATGGGAGCTGTAACGAATGCTAGATATTATGTCAACATTTTTGGTTGAATATACGTATGTACAGGTGGAGTGGACCCCATATTTTGACAACTGTGTAAAAGACTCGTGTTCATGTAACACTGGTGGGGACTGCGAGTGTTTCTGCACTGCTGTAGCAGCTTACGCACAAGCCTGCAATGACGCAGGTGTCTGTGTGGTCTGGAGGTCCCCAGAGATCTGTCGTAAGCTTTCTCACCTTTATAATATCCAATACCTGTGTATCCAGCAATGGATGTTCATTCATTCATTTTCTAAACTACTTAATCCTAATGACTGTAATTAGTCAGAACTATATAGTGGATGGTATGATGTCTCAGAGATTTCTAAAACCAGTGTTCAGGGCCCGTGTATCTTTTTGTGCTTCATTTCTAGTACAATGCATGCAATTGAACGTACCTCAAACTCATGTTTTTATACAAGTACCTCTATAGATTGTTTGTAAAAATGGTAAAGGAAGCACTGTTTGGAAATGCAGTGCTAAATCCCACAATTAATTATGTTTCCCGAAGTGAATAATGAGTTGCTTTGTGTATATAAGTGTTTAGTTTATACAGCTATACCACAAATCAGTGACAACATTCCAGTACTATGCAAAAGTTTTAGGTACATGCAAAAAACATGCTCTTGAGTAAAGATGCCTTATATTTATGCTAGCTCAGCCAACTCTGGGCAAAGAAAGGGTACACTCTGAACAGCTCGCCAGACCATCACAGGGCAACATGCACCCCCCCCCCCCCACACACACACACACCCTACACACACAAACCTAGGGGCAATTTGAAATGGCCAATTAACCTAAGGTGCATGTCTTTGGAGTGTGGAAGAAACCAGTATATCTGGAGGAAGCCTGCATAAACGAAAGAAAGAAAAATATGCAAACTCCACACAAATACCTGAGATGAGGACGCGAACCCAGGACCGTCTTACTGTAAGCCAGACTCTAATTAGTATAGTACCATGCCGTCTTCTTTTATGTATATATATATATATATATATATATATATATATATATATATATATATATATATATATATATATATATAAAATAAAAGGACAGGACAAAGACTTTCTCTTGAAACTCCATTTATCACTTTCAATAGAAAGTCTTTGTCCTGTCCTTTTATTTTTGTTATTTGCTCTACCAAAAAGTATTGAGCACTCTCCTACGGAAGGATCTACTCAGAAAAACCTCTCTCTCTCTCTCTCTCTCTCTCTCTCTCTCTCTCTCTCTCTCTCTATATATATATATATATATATATATATATATATATATATATATATATATATATATATGTGTGTGTGTGTGTGTATTTATATATTTATATATATCAATGGAGATTTTTCTATAACAACAGCAACAACAACAGCAATAATAATAATAATAATAATAATAATAATAATAATAATAATAATAATAATAATATGGAAACACATACTGTACCATATAATTCAGCTGTACACAGATAAAGCTTTCCAAAAAAAAAAACCATGATGTCGGCTTGACTTTGTGCATGCGTGCATGTGTGTGTGTGTGTGTGTGTGTGTGTGTGTGTGTGTGTGCAACCTTCCACCAACAAGCTGTGTTCTGTGACTACTACAATCACCAAAACGACTGCATATGGCACTACAGTCCCTGTCATACCCCATGCTACAAAACCTGCCTGAACCCTGACGGCAAGTGTACCAACCCTTTGCCTCATGTAGAGGGTGAGTCTGCATCCAGTCCTGATACTGTAGTCTCTATTTCTGTCTGGTTTGCTTTTTCAAACAGTGACTATTCCCCCTGACTCTAATCTGAATTAAAATGATCACTGCCATATGATCAACATAACACGATAAACAGAATAGTTTGTTTTAAAAGAAGGAATTATGTTATTAAGTGTGAACTATTTTACAAGCATTATTTTATACAGGATGTTATCCCAAATGTCCTGAGGACAAACCTATTTTTGATGAGACGAACCAGGTCTGTGTTGATATCTGTCCCGTATGCGTCATCGATGAAATAGGGTATAAGCCTGGAGAAGAAATACCAACTAAAAACCCATGCACCAAATGGTATGACCATTCACTACTTCGAAAACATTTAACTATGTAATGGATATGCATGCGTCCATTAACTAATCTCTGTAAACTGTAACTTCTTTAATTTATTTTTATTTTTAGTTTCTGTGGTAACAATGGACAACAGGAGTGTTTTCCAAGAGACGGTAAGCATGTATCATAAACTGTACAGTATATTAAAGGCCTTTTTTAAATATTGTAAATTGGAATGTTTTTTGAAAGGTTCTTGCAGTTTAACTTCATTTACTCCGTGTATTTACTGATACATATGTACCATAAGAGGCCATCCATCCATTACCTGTACTGCTTATCCAGTAAGGTCATAGGAGAAGCTGGAACAAATCCCAGTTGACTTTGGGCAAAATGAAGGGTACACCCTAAGGGTTGCCTAAGTACTGCAGAGCTAAAGCAAAAATCAAAGGATTTGTGAAATACAAATATTAAATCAATGACATTAGACCCCATAATCAGAAAAATTTGGGATGGTATGTCATCGATATCTTTGACCTGGATTGTATTTAAAACAACATGACATCACATTAGTTGACAAGTTTTTGTTTTGGTGGGCATTACAACACGATTTGTGTTGGTGTCTATGAATGACAATTCTTGATCGAGCGTTGTGAAGTTTCAAAGGCCACAGGAGTTCAGATTAGGCTTTACGTCTTTAGATATTACATCCTATAATTTATTCTGTTTTTTTTTTAATCATGAAATGATAAAAGGTTTGACGGTACTGCCCCAGTGCAGCTAACTGGGTTATCAAAGGCCGGACATGTCTCTCACTGTTTATAGTGTTAGGCATGTAAAAGAACCATTGCTGACTTTTGACAAGAGTAGCTACATAGCCGTCAGCATGTTTCCACCCTATGATGGCCTGGCGAGCTGTCCAGGGTGTACTCTGCCCTTGCCCTGAGTCAGCTGGGATGAGTGCCAGCCTCCCCATGACCCTAAATAGGATTAAGCGGTTACAAATGAATGAAGAGACGGTACTGCAGTATAGTTTTTAGCATGTCTGAATCTCAGCAAGAAGGTCTGAGTCGAGGGATGAGTCCCAGGCTCTGTGAAAGTGTTTGTCTGTTGTCAGTTTGTATGTTCTTCTCATGCTTGTGCGGGGGAATGTGAGTATAAATAGTTTTGTGTGTGTGTGTGTGTGTGTGTGTGTGTGTGTGTGTGTGTGTGTGTGTGTGTGTGTGTGTGTGTGTGTGTGTGTTGGGCCTGTCATAGACGGGCAAACTGTTCTTCCTTTGCACAGAACTGCCCGAGACAGGGTCCAGCCTCCCAAAAATGCCATTAGTGGTTCAGGAAATAACTGAACATACTCTCGAAAGTGAACTATCCAAAACCCTTAAAGGTTTTTCTAATAGGAACATTTTGTCAATTTTCTTGTGCATTTGTTGACAAGCTAGACGTTATTTGATATTCAAAGGCGATGCCTTTCTTGGATACTGTTTTTGGACCAAATCATGAGTACAATCACCTGTTAGCTTCACTATTTTTATATCATATTACTTTTTTCCTCATTGTTTTAGCTCATGACTAGCCTCAAATTTAGATTTGTTCAGATTTTCCACAATATCCCATTTTTTTCTGACTAGTAGGTTGTACAGAGCCATGATTTTAATCATATACTTTTAAATATATAAGCTTATCATAATACCGTACTTTCACATGGTAGCAGAAGTAGCACGCAGGAATTTCTCTTCTTATATAAATATTTAATTTTACTCTTCTCATCTTACTGGATAATTTTAATTTGATTCTAGTATACACTTCCTATATTCTACTAGTCCAGGACAGTGAAATTATTATTCCCCCCCCCTATATAGTAGCTTGTTAGACAGCTATGCCAGGGTGGATAATCACCTTGATATGCCACCCTCTATAGCCACTTTGGAATCATGGTACTAATTTAAGACTAATATACTTACAAAATACATTTCAGGACTCTTTAAATTAACATGCAGCTTGTAGCTTCACATATTGTCGTAAAGTTTTTTTGTTAAACATTATTACATTTGCTTGCCACTTGTTTCAATCTTGTTGAATATGTGTTGTGTATAATAGCTAAACGTATGCAACAAAGTCAGGAAAATTTCTTGAAATGCTGCAAATGTCAGTGCACCCAAGAAGAAAGGACACATATAATTACTCAATGCTTTCACTATATTCCGATAAAATTAGTTTATTGTGTTCTCTAATATGTTACCATTGTTTTTTAATGAGTAATTTCATTTTATATTTTATAGGATGCTGTTTTTATAACGGAACAGAATATAACGACACTGATGTCATTTACAATGTAACGGACAACATGGGAACATGTTACTATGCTATATGTAAAAACACCACGGTCATCAATGGAAGCTATCCCTGCCCAATTAGCACCACAACAGTGCCAACATCAACACCAACACCAACAACACCAACAAAAACAACATCAACACCAACACCAATAACAACACCAACAACACCAATAACAACTCCGACAACACCACTAACAACAACAACACCAACAGCAACAACAACAACAACACCAACAACAGCAACAGCAACAACACCAACACCAACACCAACAACACCACCAACACCAACACCAACAACACCACCAACAACAACACCAACAACCACAACAACACAAACACCAACACCAACAACACCAACAACTACAACAGTCACGTACACTTCCACAACGACAAAATGCATGGATTATTGTGAATGGTCAGACTGGATCAATGTGTATGACCCAGTGGAAGGAGGGGGGAATGATTTAGAGCTATATGAAAATATAAAAAATAGTGGAAAGGAGATCTGTGAACATCCAGAAGATATAGAATGCAGGGCTATACTAGCACCTGATACACCATTTGAAGATTTTATACAAAGTACAGGTCAGGCTGCTCAATGCAATGTTTCGTTTGGTTTAAAATGCTTAAAGAAAGAACAAACAGAACGCCCATATAAATGTTATGATTATGAAATTAGAGTATACTGTTGTAAAGATCTTTGTATCAGTACAACACCAACAACACCAACAACACCAACAACACCACTAACAACAACAACAACAACACCAACAACACCAACAACAACACCACCACCAACAACAACACCAACAACAGCAACAGCAACAACAACACCACCAACACCAACACCAACAACACCAACAACACCACTAACAACAACACCAACAACACCAACAACACCACCAACAACAACAACACCAACACCAACACCAACAACAGCAACGACAACACCACCAACACCAACACCAATAACACCAACACCAACAACAACAACAACACCAACACCAACACCAACACCAACAACACCAACAACACCACCAACACCAACACCAACAACATCAACAACACCAACAATGACACCAACAACAACACCAACAACAGCAACAACAACACCACCAACACCAACACCAACAACACCAACAACACCACCAACAACAACAACACCAACACCAACAACAGCAACGACAACACCACCAACACCAACACCAACAACAACAACAACACCAACACCAACACCAACAACACCACCAACACCAACACCAACAACATCAACAACACCAACAATGACACCAACAACAACACCAACAACAGCAACAGCAACAACAACACCACCAACACCAACACCAACAACACCAACAACACCAACACCAACAACATCAACAACAACAATGACATCAACAACAACACCAACACCACCAACACCAACACCACCAACACCAACAACAACACCAACAACAACAACATCAACAACACCAACAACACCAATAACAACTCCGACAACACCACTAACAACAACAACACCAACAGCAACAACAACAAGAACACCAACAACAGCAACAGCAACAACACCAACACCAACACCAACAACACCACCAACACCAACACCAACAACACCACCAACAACAACAACACCAACAACCACAACAACACAAACACCAACACCAACAACTACAACAGTCACGTACACTCCCACAACGACAAAATGCATGGATTATTGTGAATGGTCAGACTGGATCAATGTGTATGACCCAGTGGAAGGAGGGGGGAATGATTTAGAGCTATATGAAAATATAAAAAATAGTGGAAAGGAGATCTGTGAACATCCAGAATATATAGAATGCAGGGCTATACTAGCACCTGATACACCATTTGAAGATTTTATACAAAGTACAGGTCAGTCTGCTCAATGCAATGTTTCGTTTGGTTTAAAATGCTTAAAGAAAGAACAAACAGAACGCCCATATAAATGTTATGATTATGAAATTAGAGTATACTGTTGTAAAGATGTTTGTATCAGTACAACACCAACAACACCAACAACACCAACAACACCAACAACACCACTAACAACAACAACAACACCAACAACACCAACAACAACAACACCAACAACATCAACAACACCAACAACAACACCAACACCAACAACACCAACAACACCACCAACAACAACACCACCAACACCAACACCAACAACACCAACAACACCAACAACATCAACAACACCAACACCAACACCAACAACATCAACAACACCAACAACATCAACAACACCAACACCAACAACACCAACAACACCAACACCAACAACATCAACAACACCAACAATGACACCAACAACGACATCAACAACAACACCAACACCAACACCAACAACAGCAACAGCAACAACAACACCAACACCAACAACACCACCAACAACAACACCAACAACAACATCAACAACACCAACAATGACACCAACAACACCAACAACCACAACAACACAAACAACACCAACACCAACAACACCAACCACAACACCAACAACACCAACAAAACAACACCAACAACACCAACACCAACAACACCAACACCACCAACAACAACACCAACAACCACTACAACACAAACAACACCAACAACACTACCAACAACAACACCACCAACAACAACACCAACAACAACAACACCAACACCAACAGCACCAACAACCCCAACAACACCAACACCAACACCAACAACAACAACACCAACACCAACAACACCAACAACACCAACAACATCAACAACACCAACAACATCAACAACACCAACACCAACACCAACAACACCAACAACACCAACACCAACAACATCAACAACACCAACAATGACACCAACAACGACATCAACAACAACACCAACACCAACACCAACAACAGCAACAGCAACAACAACACCACCAACACCACCAACACCAACACCAACAACACCAACAACACCAACACCAACAACATCAACAACACCAACAATGACACCAACAACACCAACAACATCAACAACACCAACAATGACACCAACAACGACATCAACAACAACACCAACACCAACACCAACAACAGCAACAGCAACAACAACACCACCAACACCACCAACACCAACACCAACAACACCAACAACACCAACACCAACAACATCAACAACACCAACAATGACACCAACAACACCAACAACCACAACAACACAAACAACACCAACACCAACAACACCAACCACAACACCAACAACACCAACAAAAACAACACCAACACCAACACCAACAACACCAACACCAACAACACCAACACCAACACCAGCAACACCAACACCAACACCAACAACACCAACACCAACACCCACTACAACACAAACAACACCAACAACACTACCAACAACAACACCAACAACACCAACAACACTACCAACAACAACACCAACAACAACACCACCAACAACAACACCAACAACAACACCAACAACAACACCAACAACAACACCAACACCAACAGCACCAACAACACCAACAACACCAACACCAACAACAACAACAACACCAACAACCACTACAACACAAACAACACCAACAACACTACCAACAACAACACCAACAACAACACCACCAACAACAACACCAACAACACCAACAACAACACCAACACCAACACCAACAGCACCAACAACACCAACAACACCAACACCAACACCAACCACAACAACACCAACAACCACAACAACACAAACAACACCAACAACACTACCAACAACAACACCAACAACACCAACAACACTGCCAACAACAACACCAACAACAACACCACCAACAACAACACCACCAACAACAACACCAACAACACCAACAACAACACCAACACCAACACCAACACCAACAGCACCAACAACACCAACAACACCAACACCAACACCAACCACAACAACACCAACAACCACAACAACACAAACAACACCAACAACACTACCAACAACAACACCAACAACACCAACAACACTGCCAACAACAACACCAACAACAACATCACCAACAACAACACCAACAACAGCAACATCCACTGTTTGTGTCTGCATAATAAATGGAACATATTACAAACCAGGTAAGATATATGAAATTCTTCTTAAACAATTTAGAGTGGTAATTAACATCTTATTAATTAGTCCTTACATACATGTTATTTTATGATAATGACTCATTCTCTGTTACTTTTATTTCTAATAGGAGAATCTATACTTGAGAATTATTACCTTGGCTCAGATATATGTTTGAACATGCATTGTTCCAATAGTTGTGTAATATATAACGAAACAACAGTATGCCCCACAACACCACCACCCCTGAAGAATTGCTCAGAATGGGGAGTAACTGTAAGTATCACACAGCAGCGCACACACAAAAGTGCAGTTCAGAATAAAGTTTTTATGCGCACTCTTTGGATATCTCTTAGAGATTTCTTATTCTTAAATGGTTTTAATTATGTAACTAAACATATTTCATACCTTAACACATAAAAGTCAGAAAAATTGTCACGTTATCAGGACGGTGGTTGACAAAGTGATACCTTAATACAAGATGGTGCTGGGTTCTTGCAACCAGCTGGTTCTTCTGCATAGATTTTGCATGTTCTTGCATGAGTTTCCTTTAAATACTCAGGTTTTCTTGAAGACTCCAAAGACATGAAGTTGAAGTCTAATGGCTATTTTAAATTGCCCATAGGTGTGAATATAAGTGTGAATGTATGTGTCCATGTTAGCTAGTGACAGACTGCCAACTTTGCCTGGGTCTAATCTGCCTCTCACCTAAAGCTAGCTGAGTCGGCCAAGCTATAGTTTCCCCTTCAACCCTGACAGATATACTGGAATGACAAATGCTAGATTATCATCATTGGTCAAACTACTTAATCCTACTATTATGATTGTGGGGAGACTGGAGCCTATCTCAGCCAATATCAGGGAAAGTCAGGGTACACCCTGAACATCTTGATATATCATCACATGGGCAACATACACCAACACACAAACATTTACATTTACACCTATGAACAATTTCAAACAGACAAATAGCTTAATGCACACGCTTTTGGACTGTGTGAGACAACCAGAGCACACAGAGGAAACCCGTATAAGCCTTCCTGCAACCCTAATTAGGCTTAAGTGAAAATAATAAATTAGAAAATAAATAATTATTGGAAAGACAATACTGTATATATAATCTGAACGGCCAGTGCGCAGGCAATAAATCGTGTATGGACTGGTGCACATCACCTTGCATGTTCACAAACGCTCTATAATCTTAAAGCAGCCTTAGCAGAGCAGATTGACTTTAAGCCATCTCTGGAAAGTGTGCTCCAGCTTGACTTTGTGTGATGTCACACAACCACACTTAGTTTGTGTGCTTTCAAATCAGTATAAGTGTGGAGGCAGATGAACACTGTACTAGCAAATTCTATTATCCTAACAAGATAGAAAACAAACAACAATGTTTACAAGCAGCCAATACCATACCAAGGCTTGTATTGCTAACAAGAGCCATCAAGAAAATTTGATGTCTGCAGATTATCATTACCATCATCATCATTCTCCACCTAATCCGAGGTTGGGTTGCAGGGGCAGCAGCCTTAGTAATGAGGTCTAGACATTCTCCTCCCCAGCTACTTCCTCCAGCTCTTCTGGGGGACACAGAGAAGTTCCCAGACCAGCTGAGAGGTATAATTCCTCCAGTGTTCTGGGTCAACCCTGGGGACTCTTCATGGTTGGACATGCCCGAAATATTATACCAGGGAGGCTACAAGTGTTCAGGAGGCATTCTAAACAGATGCCCGTGCCACCTCAACTGGCTCCTCTCAATTCAGAGGAGCAGTGGTTCTACTCCAAGCTCCTCCTGCATGGCTGAGTTTCTCAACCTATCTCAAAAGATGAACCCCACCACCTGGCGAAGGAAGCTCATTTCAGCCACTTGTATATGTGATTGTGTTCTTTCGGTCATTACCCAAAGCTCATGACCATAGGTGAGGGTTGGAACATAGATTGACTGGTAAATTGAGAGCTTTGCCTTGTGGCTCAACTCCCTCTTCACCCTGATGGACTGGTACAAGCCCTGTTTTACAGCAGGGGCTGCAGCGATCTGCCTGTCAATCTCACGCTCCATCCGTTCCTCATTTCAAAACAAAATAAATACTTATTACTGAATTACCCGAAGGGTGCATTCGACTCTTTTCCGGCTGAGAACCATGGACTTTGGACTTGGTGGTGCTGATTCTCATCCTGACCATTTTGGTTTGGCTGAAAATCACTCCAATGAGAGTTGGAGGTCTCAAATTTATGATGCGAAAAGGACAACATTATCTACAAAAAGCAGATACAAGAATTTGATGGCTGCCAAACCAGAACCTCTCAATGCCATGGCTGTGCCTAGAAATTCTGTCCATAAAAATTATGAACGGAATCAGTGAAAAAAGACATCCTTGGTGGACTCTCACTCTCACCGGAAACAAATTTAACCTGTTGTTACAAATGCAGACTAAGCTCTGGGTCCGGTGATACAGAGACCGAGAACTACCACCCAGTTTGCCAATCCAGAGGTACGGCTCCCAATGACCACTTGATGTTGCAGAGATGTGTCAATCAAGACAGTCCTGCAACATCCAGAGCTGTGAGACAGTCAGGGCAGATCTCATCTAACCCCGGAGCTCAACCACCGAGGAGTTTTTTGACTATCTTCAGTGACCTCAGCAAAAGTGATAAATGGACCCCCACCCAATCCCCCAGGGTCTTCCTCCTCCACAGTGGGCATGTTGGTGGGACTGAGGAGGTCCTCGAAGTCTTCCTTCCACCTCCTGAACACATCCCCAGTTGAAGTGAGCAGCGCCCCACTTCCACTGTAAACAGTATTTGTGGAGAACTGATTCTCCCCCCTGAGGGGTCAGATAGTGGTCTAGAAAACTTTTGAGGCTAAATGATAGTTGCTTTCCTGGCCCTTACCGAACTTCTCCCACACCCAGAATTTTACATCAGCGATACCTCAGTCTGCAGCACATTTATCCTGCTGGTACCTGTCTGCTGCCTACGGAGTCCCACAGACCAAAAAGACCTAATAGGCCTCCCTTTTAAACTGGATGGCCCCCTTGACAGCAGGTGCCCACCACTGAGTTTGGAGGTTACTGCCACAACAGGCACCAAGTACCACAGCTATGGACTGCCACCTCAACAATGGGCACACGAAACATGTCCCATTCAGATTCCATGTCCTCCGCCTCCCTGAGGATGTTTTGTAGCTCTGCTGGAGGTGGAAGTTAAAGATGCCTGTGACAAGAGACTCTGCCAACATTCCCAGGAGACCCTAACTACACACTTAGGCCTGTCAGGTCTGGATAGCCGCCTCCCCCACCATCAATGCCAGCTCACCACCCGGTGATGATTGGTTGACAGCTGAGCTCCTCTCTTCACTTGAGTGTCCAGAAAATGGGGGTGAATGGACCAGTGATCCGTGTCCAGGCAAGGGAAACTGTATGCTTATATGTTTTTCCGTATGGGGTTCTTTTGAATTGCGCTTTGTCTGGACCTTCAACTCGGACCTGTTTGCCTTGGGTGACCTTACTAAGGGCATAATGCTCCTGACAACATAGCTCCTAGGATCATTAAGACACGCAAACTCCTCCACCACGGTAAGGTAGCGATTCAAAGAGAGGTTCCACAGATATCTTGAAAAAATAAATTAACAAGGAAAACTAAGAAATTTAGACGGTACATATCACCAAACCGGATGCTGTTCTGTGTCAATTTTTCATGGGAGAGAACAAAATATTGACCTGGCTATGAACCAAACACAATTAGAAGCTTATATTGGACAGAACCATCAGTTAGTTTTTGGCATGCCTCTCAAAAACATTGGATAAGTTGGATCATTATGAAAATATTTATAATTAATTATAAAGTCAATTTTATATGTAAATTATTATTTTTAGAGGGTTTACTTTCAGCCTTTGTAAATAAAACCCTTTTGATATAATTCTTCATATCTCATTCAATACCTGCTTATTATTTGTCATGCTGAGAATAAAAAAGAGCAGGAGACTATGAAAGCTCCCCGCTGCTACCCTATCTCTCTCTCTCTCTCTCTCTCTCTCTCTCTCTCTCTCTCTCTCTCTCTCTCTCTCACACACACACACACACACACACACCGATAAAGATATCTTTCTCATGAGTAATTAATTTAAAATTTAAAATGTCAGTGGTAGATCAGTGGTTAGGGTTCTCGGTTACTGATCAGAGGGTTGGTTGTTCAAGCCCCATTACCACCTATCTGCCATTTTGGGTGCCTGTGCAACAACTTAAACCCTCATATGGTCAGTTGTAGAAGTGAGATTTTAAAAATGTAAGTCACTCTCAGATAAGGGCCCCTGCCAAATGTAACATGCCTGTTTTCTCTTTCGAACAAAATTGTCTCACAAATTATTTGTAGTGGCAGTGGTGGCTCAGTGGCTTCATGAGCAAGGCCCTCAACAGTGAGTTGCTTAAGTATACACAAATCTTCTTTCTTCTTTTCCTTTCGGCTTTTCCCTTTTTCGCAGGGGGCGCCACAGCGAATCATCTGATTCGCACATTTGATTTGGCATAGGTTTTTACGTCGGGTGCCCTTCCTGTCACAACCCTTTAGCAAGGGACAGAAACACGCTGACAGCTATGGAGCCTACTCTTTACGAAAGTCAGCAATGGTTCTTTTACATGAACCTCTCACCATAGACAGTGAGAGACATGGCCGACCTTTGATAACCCAGTGAACTGCACTGGGGGGGGACAATGACAACCTTGGGAGATTGGGACTCGAACCCCAACCTTAGGATCAGTGATCCAGCACCCTTTATCACCAGGCCACTACTGCCCACTTAAGTATACAAAAATAAGATATGTAAATCACTCTGTATAAGGATGTCTGCCAAATAAAATAAACGTAAATGTGATTGATATAGAATGGTGTGAAAAATAAAACATGCCCTTTTTGCCATATAATGTTGCCCTATCTCTATTGTTACTCATTCAGTTGAGGAATGTTTGATTGTGTCTTAGTTATTAAGCAGTTATTACGTATCACTTATTTTAAAAGATCAGTGCTAAGCTGCTATTTTTTCTCATGATAGGAAGATGAGATATTTGAGCTTTGTAACTGCACAATGGCCAGATGCATTGAAAACAATACTATTGAGATAATTCCATATAAATGTCCACCTCTTGAAAACATCACATGCTTAAATCGCTTGACACCTGTGGAAGTTCCCGACAAGTATCACTGCTGTAATCAACGTGCTTGTGACTGTAAGTGAAAGATAAATAGTCCAAACAAATCAATTGCACATACATTGATGTGAAATTTAGAATTTATTGATAAACTTCTAAATTTTGTTCATTGCTATTGCTACATAATCAGTTGCAGAAATCAAATATGCTGCAGGAAATAGAAGCAATAAAATATTTTCTCTATTTCAGGCTTTTGTGAAGGCTGGGGTGATCCTCACTACATAACATTTGATGGATTATTCTACAGTCATCAAGGAGAATGCACATATGTTTTAATGGAGGAAATCCAGCCGAAACACAACTTGAAAATTTACATTGACAATGTCATTTGTGACCCCCGTGAGTCTGTGTCATGCCCGAGAGCGATCATTGTGTCCTACAACAATATAGCGATCACACTAAAAAACCACAACCTTATTGGAGCTGCCAAGCTTGAAGTAAGAAAATAAACACATGCATTAATTACAGTTAGATCGTTTACATAATTTTAAGGCATTTGCTTTTTGAATTGGTTGTGCTCAGCCAATATCTGTTTAACTGTGATTAATTTATCCCCTTTTTTGTGAATGCAGGCTTTAATGGGACACACTCCTCTGAATTTACCCTTTTTTCAAAAAGGTGTGAAGGTGATGAGCTCAGGGTTGAACTTAATCTTGGAGATTCCATTGTTGAGTGCTGTGGTGACGTTTGGAGTCACTGGTTTCAGTGTCAACTTGCCTTTCCGGCATTTTGGAAACAACACTCAAGGACACTGTGGTATGGAAATATAAAAACAACTATTTATGATAGACCAAGCAATCTTTTCAGTTTCTTGAGCGCATAGTGCGTTGTGGATTTATGTGAAAGACATTATTTATATTTATTGGGATATTTACAGTAGCACTCAAAATTCAAATTCAATTACAATCAATGTTCCCTCTAAGCTGCACGCTTGCGCAATTGCGCACTGCTTGCATATTCTCAGCGCACAAGAAAATCTATACAGGGCATAAAATAAAATTCAACAGAAACGTATTAATTAATATCTAATATTAGACCGAATCTAATCTAATGAATTACACCAAAAATATTGTTTTCTGTACCATTTTACAATGTAACGCAGTGAGTGACAGGTGTCCAGCCAATGATATGATACGGTTCACTTACGCTACGCAGCCAATCATAGCATTGACAGTGCTTGCATGTGTGCCCTGCCCATATGCGCTGTGCAGTGTCCTCAGTGTGCTCAAGGAGCTTGTGTTTATGCCCAGACACATGAAAAATTTGAGGGAACATTGATTAGAATGGGTAGGTGTGTCCAAACTACTGAGTGGTGCAGCACGAATTGGTTTGTTTTATGCTTATACATGATTATGTTATATATTACAGATGTTTATAGTGTGTTTGTTTGATTTCTGATTAGAGTGATTAGGTCAGAGGATTAGTTCATTTCAATCATCATCATCATCATCATCATCATCATCATCATTATCATCATCTTCCGCTTAATTTGGGGTTGTGTTGTTTGGGCTGCAAACTAAGCAATGAGGTCCAGACATCCCTCTCCTCATCCACTTCCTCCATTTCTTCTGAGGATCACTGAGGCCTTTGCCAGACCAGCCTAGAGACATAGTCCCTCTAGAGTGTTCTAGGTCGTCCCTGGGGTCTCTTCTCAGTTGGACATGCCTGAAACACCACACCATGGGTGCATTCGGGGGCCATTCTAACCAGATGCCTGAGTCACCTCAACTGACTCCTCTCAACAAGGAAGAGCAACTCTTCTACTCTGAGCTCTTCTCGGATAGCTGAGGTTCTCACCGAATCTCTAAGGGAGAGCCCCACCACCTTGTGAAAGAAGCTCACTTTCGCCACTTGTACCCACAATGTTGTTCTTTTGTTCACTATCCAAAGCTCATGACTAGAGCTGAGGGCTGGACTGTAGATCGACAGGTAAATAGAGAGCTTTGGCTTGCGGCTCAGATCCCTCTTCACCATGACAGACCAGTACCGCTCCATCTTTTCCCTCACTTGTGAACAAAATCCAGAGATACTTGAACTCCTCCACTTGTGGCAGGACCTCATTCCAGACCATAAGGGTGCATTCTGAAGTCAGGACTGATACCTGGCTTCTGACTCTGACTCTTGGGACATAAACCAAATTCTGGATGGAAATAAATGTTATATAATTTTGCTTCCACTTTTCAAAACAATGCTAGAACATTAATGTACTTCAAGCCTAAAAACAATTCAACAAAATAGTACAGTGAGCAACTTTAATTTTGGCTAGGCAATGTATGTACATAATGGTAATGTCCAAGTTCTCGGGTAATTCTTTCAGGCACCTGTAACAACAACCAGGCTGATGACTGCATGCTACCAGGAGGAAAACTTGCAGCCAACTGTGCAATAATGGCAGACTACTGGCAAGCCAAGGACCTCTACAACCCTGAATGCAAACCACCTCCTGTGGTACCAGAAACAGCCGCACCCACTAAACCTTCTTGTCCAAGCAACAAAGTGTGTGAGCTTCTGAAGAGCGAGTGAGTGCTACATCATTACACTTTACTAAATTTCACCCTAAAAAATTATCAGACCTTTTTCTTTAAAAACTTAGACTGGCTTGTAAAATTCAACTAAAAATCATTAATTTGTGATACACTCTGTTTGCATTGATACCTGTTTGCGACTTATCGTACGAGTCTGATACATGACCATGAACTTATGTATGCTAATTACCAAGCGATATATCATGCTGCTCATAACTAGCACAATGTTTCACACTAAAAGAAATGTGCAGTTTTTCACATATGTCGCATCTGAAACTTTTGACATGTTTTCCCCAGTTTGTTTAAGGAGTGCCATCCCTACCTCTCTCCTGATAACTACTTCACTGGCTGTCAGTTTGACGGCTGTCATATGAGCAATCCAGCTGTGGTCTGCACCAGTCTTCAGACCTACGCACTAGCCTGCTCACAACACGGTATCTGCATAAACTGGAGGAGCCATACTGATCTATGCAGTAAGCTAACACACCACATGCAACGGGTCATTTTGAAAACATACATTATCCCAATTTCATGGGAATATAATGACAGACACCTAGACGTACAAGTTTTGTATTATGGGCAATATTTAGATATTGGTGCTCACACTTTGAGTTGTTTGTCTACGATAAAATTATATGTTGCCTGTTCCTTCCTCAGCTGTTGAATGTACAGCAGGCAAAGTGTACCAACCCTGTGGACCAGCTGATCCTCCGACGTGCAAAGACAAGTGCGCATCTGATTATTCTCTCCCTACTAAGCACTACATAACAGAATATAGTTCACCACATTATACACACCAGTATACATGCATTCTGTAATCTAGTATCTCATCCTATCTAAAGTGGCTGTTTATGGGCAGAAATGATAAGGATTAGTGTTACAGCTGGCTGATATGGAAATCAATTAAAAGATTTTGTGTCTTTTATTGTTTTTATTATGAGGCCTGAAGACCAGCTGAATACTACTACTGAGGGTTGTTTCTGTCCGGAGGGCACTCAGCTCTACAGCAAAGAGTCAGGAGTCTGTGTTGAGAAGTGTGGTAAGTGCTTAATCTTTCTCTATTATATGAGTGCATGAGATCAACCTCTATAAAGACAAAATGTAGCAATGATTTAAGGTGCAAGGTGTAAAATAAAGGCAAGTAAGTTTACATTTATATCCATGGCATTGAGCAGACACTCTTATCCAGGTCGGCTCACATAAGTGCTTTAAAGTATTTATCAGTAACAACTAAAAAGTCTGAACTTTATGGGAGAAGCTAGGACATTTGGGGCTAAAATATACTTGCACATAATTAATGATCCCATGGTATTTCAAACAAGCTCTTGGACCATTCATTCATTGATTCATATATTCATTCATTCATTCACTTGCTAAAGTACTTAATTGTATGATGGTCACAGGAAGGCAGGAGCCTGTCAAAGCCAACTCTGGGTGAAGGCAAACAGCTTGATGAGCTTGCCAATCTATTTCAGGGCAAATAACCCACTTTACACCTAGGGGCAATTTGGAACAGCCAGTTAGCCTAATGTTCAAGTTTTTGGGCTGTGGGAGGAAACACACAAGCATGGGGAGAATATAAAAACTCCACGTAGAAATGCCCTTGGGCTGAGCCTGGGACCCAGAAGCTTTTGTCTGCAAGGCAACAATTATGCCCCCTTAAAAGTTCATAATATGAACAGAAAACAATTTGCCAATCCCAAGGTTTTATCCCAGGATTATCTGTTCTTAAACTACCAGGCAATACAGTGGTACCTCACCTTCCGAAATTAATCCGTTCCAGAAGACGTTTCGTAACCTGATTTTTTCGTAAGTTGAGTCGCGTTGCATTTTACATGTAAAAGGCCTGATTCATTCCAAGGCCCCCAATACTACCCCCTAAACCCTTTAAAATTATAAAAGCATACCTTTTAAGGCCTCCTTCTGCTTCAATACCGTACCGATGGTAGACGGGTTTGGCCATATTCCGTTGCGATATTACTCAACTTGCATGCCATGAGCCAGCGTCTTCTTTTCACTCGCACCGGGAATCACTTTTACCGGGAATCACACGCGTGTGTGTGCGTGCGCGCGTGTGTTGACCATGTCTTCTTCTATGTATCTATCTAGTGCCTGAGTCGAATGACGACCATTGGCGACCAGCCATGAAGGATAACGCCCTTCATGTGGGGCCGGTGGCGTAGTGGTTAGGGTGCTATGCTCATGATCAGGAGGTTGTGAGTTCGAATCCCACTGAGACCCACACTGTGCGAAGACCCCTGGGCAAGGTCTCAACCACAAGTGTGCGTCTGTTCACCCAGCAGTATAAATGGGTACCAGTAAAATATACTGGGAAGGTAACCTGCTATAGACTAGCGTCCCATCCAGGGGGAGTTGAACTCCTGGTTGCTTCACGCTATGGAAACCGGGGATAAGTACCGGCCTGATGAGCCACGAGGCTAAGCCACTAGGCTCGGGTGTAAAAAGCAAACAGACTTACCTACCTATCATCTTCATGAAGGTTTTCTTGGCAGGATTAGTGCAGTGGTTTGCCATTGCCTTCTGCACGATGCGAACCTACGGGCAATTTAGAACGGCCAATTAACCTACTGTGCATGTCTTTGGATTTTGGGAGGAAACCAGAGCACTCGGAGGAAACCCACGCAAGCTCGGGGAGAACATGCAAACTCCACACAGAAACGCTCAGGCCAGGAATCGAACCCAGGCCTTCTTGCTGTGAGGCAGACTTGCTAACCACTATGCCACCGTGCCGCCCATGTCTTCTTAGCAGAGTTATAATCTTACAAATATTTATGCAAGGTTAAAAGCTTGAGCCAAAAAATAAAGTTGCAATCAGCACACTCGAAAAACTCACGAAACAACAGCAACTCTGTCCTTTACACAAAAAGCATCATGGGTATTATGGAGATGCAGTTCCCTCCTAGCCAATGGGAGGCCAGCGAGGCGGGATGTTGGGAGATAGCCACTGGGAGGCCAGCGGGGCGGGATGTTGGGAGATAGCCAATGGGAGAGCAACTCGCGCATTGTTTGAATTTTTGAGATGGCGCATTTCGTAACATGAATTTGTTTCATAGACAGAGATGGAAATTTTAGGTAAATGTGTTTCGTAACCTGGATTTTTCGTTTGTTGAGTCTTTTATAAGGTGAGGTACCACTGTAAATACAAAATAAATATATATTTAATAATACAGAATGCCAAATGAATAATATTAAATATCAAATATAAAAATTGTAATTAGAGATAAGATAGAAGAAAGTTAAAATGTCTATTCAATCTAACAGCCATGTCTCAACAAGAATAACAGAGAAAATACAAAGACTAGGAACTGGGAACAACAACAATGTGGACATTAAAAACAGATACTGTACCAGTAGGCAGTGGTGGCCTGATAATAAGTTAGTTGATCACTGATCCCAAGGCTGGGGGTGCAAGCCACACTATCAACAGGTTGTCACTGTCCCCCCAGTGCAGCTAACTGGGTTATCAAAGGCTGATCGTGTCTTTCACTGTCTATGGTGAGAGGTTCATGTCAAAGTGGACTGCACAGCCAGCAGTGTTTCTTCCCTGTGATGGCCTGGTGAGCAGTTCAGGGTGTACTCTTCCCTCTCCCAGAGTCAAATAAGGGGGCCTTATTTAGGATCAAGCGATTCAGCAAATGAACGAATGAATGAATGAATAATAATAATAATAATAATAATAATAATAATAATAATAATAATAATAATAATAATGTTAGTGTTTACTAGCTGTCTATTATTCTGTCTGAATATTTGATGTGTCTCTGTCTTTAAAGGATGTTTGGACCCCACTGGTCAAGGACGAGAGGTACATTCAGGTCTTTCCTGTTTACTTTTAGTGAAAGCCCATAAGCTATTACAATTATCACGATTCTCTGTTTACAGTCAGTATTCTTGGTGGCTATCATTACAATATGTTCCCCTTGTTAGCCCAGATCCCGAATTCAAAAGTTTCTTCAGGATAAAAATAACTTTCAAGTTGCTGATTTAATAGAAACTCTTAAAAATAATAGCAATTTACAAAGCCCACCAAAAGTGGACTGAGAAGTAATCAAAAGAACTCCTAAAGAAACAAACAATAACAAAAAACAACCCAGCAAAACTACTTATATTTTTATGTGAGATGCACATCTGTGTGTTTGTGCGCGCGCATGTCAGTATATGTGTGTGTATTTATATTTTATGCACATCTTATGCATTATTTTTGAATGTTCAATTGTTATTATAAGCATTTATAGCATTGAATATGTTCAGTTCAGTTCATTTGCACATTCATACACACACCTACACACACACACACACAGAAGTGCATATTACATAAAAATGTAAGTAGTTTTGTTGAGTTGTTTTTCTTTGCTTTTTTTTTTTTTTTTTTTTTTTTGCATAATTGGCCTTGT
Source organism: Plotosus lineatus (assembly GCA_024760905.1). Lineage (NCBI taxonomy): Eukaryota > Metazoa > Chordata > Actinopteri > Siluriformes > Plotosidae > Plotosus > Plotosus lineatus. Next base: position 11,912,345 of record CM045742.1, read on the forward strand.
TTTGTGGCATTTCCTTAACTTTCCTCTCTATTTTTCCTTAATTTACTTATTTTTTAATTTTTCGATAAATATTTTTTGAAAAACTCGTGATGCACTGAATCCAAAGAAACTGATCACTGTATATACACATATACATGTATGTATACGTCAGTCGGGGGGGGGGGGGGGGGGGGGGGGCGATCCTACTTCGCGGAAATCGGTGGTCTCAGGGGGCTCGGTCCCCATAACCCACAGAAAGTGAGGCATCCCTGTATATACATAAATCAACCATAACATTAACTATCTAGAACTTCATAATTGTGCAACCTTTTCTCTGATTTTACATGGCAGTTTGGAGAAAAGTTCCAGTATGGTTGCCAGGACTGCATCTGTGACCAGGCAACTGTATCCATCATCTGTGAACAAAAGCAGTGTTCAGGCAACAACATCCCAACTTGCAAAGATCCAGGATTTGTTGTGGTCAATGTGACAGATCCAGCGGATCCCTGTTGCACTATCCTTACCTGTCGTAAGATAGAATACACATTTACATTTTAATTGTGCAAGTTTGTTAATGATTTGCAGAAATTTGAAATGGACTTGGAGAGTAAAATTCACAGTGTAGTGTTTGGACATGATTCATAATGTAAAGTTTATTTTTTCTTTTTAAGTTAAATTTTACTGAAATCAGTAACATTTGGTGTGAGTGTGAGTTTGTGGTTTAAATGACTCCATTATTTTCTTGCCCTTATTTTAGGCTGTGAGATCAGCACCTGTCCCACTATAAATGACCGCTGTTCAATTGGCTATTCTCCTGTACTCAAGGTGCCTGAAGGGAAATGCTGTCCTGAACTCACCTGTGGTATGTTCACTTATAAGAAAGTTATTCAGAGTTTCTCATTAATATAATAACACATTTTCTCTCACATTTGTTTACAACTAAATGGTTTGTTCTGACAGAACCAAAGAAAGTTTGTGTACATAAAGAAGTGGAATATGAGGTAAATGAGAAACTAAAATAATTTAGCTAAATTGTGCTGTATGTGTTAAATGATGTGTAGCTATAACAACCATAACCTGTGTGAGTAATTACTTACTGATAATCTCCGTTCCAGCCTGGTGTGAAAATCCCTGTGATCAACTGCCAGACATGTCAATGCACCTGGAATGTGAATCCAGAAACACAACTCTATCAGATCGACTGTAAACCTGTGGATTGCGATGAGAAATGTGATGCTGTGAGTTTGGCTAAACTTCTGCCACGATGCAGCAATTTAAATACATGCGTCACTTCATTGATGAAACTGTCCATCTTTATACTACAACATCAATCACGAAAAAAGAAAACCTGTCAATTCCACTGATGAATTAAATGATAATGATGCAGAGGGTGTTTCTCTAAGACTGGTGTACATTGAGGTGTCCACATTAACAATATTTTTAATTCAAGGAGTATTTTCCTATCAAAAAACTCAACATCCAAAAGCCTACAGTTTTTTTTATGCGATACATGATGCTAATAAATCAGTGTTACAAACAGTTCTTGGTATTACCATGACCATCCAAGCAAAGAGCAGCAAACTGTAAAAAAGTGTCTTGTTAAAACCAAAATACTGTCTTGATGTAATTTGGTCATTTGTACTCAAAAGTTTTGTTTGGTTATTTCCAGTTATATAAGTGCAAGTCAAATATTCCTCATTATACAAGTATTCGCCATGCTAGAGCAGTGCACTAACGATGTAAAAGACAGTGTAATGGATGCCATGCTCTCTCTCTCTCTCTCTCTCTCTCTCTCTCTCTCTCTCTCTCTCTCTCTCTCTCTCTCTCTCTCTGTCTGTCCGTCAGGGATATGAATATGTGGAATCAGAAACATCAGAATGCTGTGGGAAATGTGTAAAGAACAAATGTGTGCTTCAATACAATGGCACAGTGCACTTACTGGAGGTAAGTGCATGTATAGTGTTCAACCTCTTGAAGTCCTACTGTCTTCATATCAGGATATCATAGTTTCTCCCAACTACACTTGAGTGCGTGTCTCTGTATAGTCCTCTTATGAGGGCCACTGGGTATTACTCTTTTGTCAGATTGCTTCATGTTTAAGGGCATTGATCAATTTCAGTAGTTATCAGGTGGTAATGAACAAAAGGCTCACTCAAAATTATGGTTTGGGTTTTAGAAGGCTGTTTACATCTCAAGTCATTTGTTGAACAATTTTAATACTTCACAATGATGTCCAACTCGTAGCTTTAAAAATAAATAACTAAAGCTTTTGTGTATTTGTGTGTGTGTGTGTGTGTGTGTGTGTGTGTGTGTGTGTGAAGTGTTGAGAAGTGAGATTCCCTTGTGTATCATATAATTGATTTTGTATCACACTGTGTGCAGGATGGAGAAGAATGGAGTCCTTCAAAAGATTCTTGCGACAAGTTCATCTGCACAAAGATTGCTGGAGAATATGTCACTACTAGCCACAAGATTGAGTGCCCACCATTCAACAGTGACAACTGCCAGCCCGTAAGTAACACACACACACACACACACACACACACACACACACACACACACACACACACAGAGAGCGCGCGCGCGAGAGAGAGAGAGAGAGAGAGAGAGAGAGAGAGAGAGAGAGAGAGAGAGAGAGAGAGAGAGAGAGAGATTTGTCATCAGGATGACCACAGTACTTACTTTTTCCCAAGAATAATACAATCTATTTCAGGTTTTCTGAAGATCATACCTTTAGAAATGGACACTTCAGTGCTGAATGAGGATTGTTACTATTGTATAAAATATTATATTGATTAGGGGAAATTTGAAAAGTTAAGTATATATTAGTATAAATATAAGGACTGATTACTGTTCATATAGCTCACATATATAGTTCACATCTGTCCAACAGTACAAACCTTCTTATCTCATCTTTATCTGCAGGGTACTATTCAGGTTTCTGCAAACGGTTGCTGCCAAGTTTGTGAGTAGCACTTCACAGTAAAGGATGAGATTCATATTATTATATCTTCAGGAAGAAACTGATGGTGTTTTTTTGTTTTAATTTCTCTCTCTGTGTGTGTGTGTGTGTGTGTGTGTGTGTGTGTGTGTGTGTGTGTGTGTGTGTGTTCATGTCTGAAGGTGTGGAGAAGGATAAGGGCTGTAAAGTAGAGACCACTCTTGAGTACATCACCCACAACAACTGTCAGTCAAAGACCAAAGTGTTACAAACACACTGTCAGGGACACTGTAACAGCTACAGCATGTAAGTACACACACACACACACACACACACACACACACACACACACACACACACACACACACACACACACACACACACACACACACACACACACACACACACACACAATGTCTAGTCCACATAAAAATTTAGAATGTATCTGTATGTAAGGAATAAGTCACAGGACTAAGGTATAGGAAAATAAAACACATTGCGGTGGTGTACCATTCCTACCTAATGGTGTAACGTTATACACTTGGATGTCCTATATGGATGCATACAAGACCATTTAGGGAATGCAAACTGAGCCAAGACTATAAATCTCCTGTATGAACAAAAATATCAAAAATCATCCAATAAAAAGTCTATTAAAAACTTCTTGGCTCCAGAATTTGATCCGGTTCATCTCAAAAATTTCACAGAGTCTTTCTTGTTCAAAGCCATCGATAAATATTTCATGAAAATCCACTCATCTTTTTGCATAATCCTGCTAACGGACAAATACAGAAACGAAGGATAAAACATTGCTTCTGCATCTGAAGTGTGTACATTTACACTGATTATACTGGTGTCAATTCATTTATTACCAAGGGTATAGGCTGGTCTGACCGTGGGGTGGGGGGTGGGAGGGGTGGGGGGGGTGGGGGTTGACCGGAACTCGAGTTCCAGGGGCTATAGGTCAAAGACTCAAAGGATTATAGAGAAACACAAGAACAAATTGAACACCAGACTGTTTTCATTATGTACATAATTTGGGTCAGAATTAAAATTGGCTTAGAGGTCTTATAAATGATGTTATACAATTATACAACACTTATAAATATCAATGCACCAGAGTTACACTACACACTACAATTTAACAAAGATTAATTTACAGTTCAATTACAAAAGAATTAAATCAATTTTACATTTGCACTTTATAAACACTTTCACATAATCTTTCACATAATTTTAGCAATTTAATAAGCTATTTTACGAAGCACTTTGGAGGAACCAGGTATACCTGTGGGTGGAATTATAAACTTTAAAAAAATGGCTGTCTATACAGGGGTGAACTGCAATCAATTATTATAGTTCAACCAAAAACATTCTCAAAAATATTTCAAACTACATCTGCAAGTACATGTGCTAAATACATTTACAAATTGAGCTAAAGTTATTTATCTATTCAAAGGCAAAAAACAAATTTTAATACATATTTACAGCACATCGACATACGATTAATTTTATAAAAGTACTGAACATTAGGCTGCAGATACAGGCTGGATGGCTTATGATTATTTCAGCCATTCATTCTCTGTGCATCAATGTTTGTGTTCTAAGACATGTGCAGGAACCGGGAATGGTACTAACAAACTGTGCTTTATTCTCACACTCACACTTTGATTGATTGACAGTGTTCAGCTATTATTGCTTACTGATAATATGTGAGGTAGGCGAAAGTAGGTACATGTCGTTGATTGTTGATCGGTCAGCTCAGGCTTGCACATGCACAGTGCCCGTTACACGTTAACTTCCGGTGTTAACTTCCGGTTTCCGATTTACTGCATGCTGAATTTATCTCCGACTTTCTCTCCAATAACAGTCATTAAGTTCATTTATAAGATTGTGAATACACATGATTTCTTGTCCAGCAGAACTCAACTCCTGCTAGTGTTTATTTTTACATTTTCAAAGCTTGGCAGTGGTCACGCATGCTATCTTCTGATATACATTTAAAGTAAAAAACAAAATTTAACAAAAGAAAAAAGAGCTTTTTAACCATTTTTGATTTTCCTCAAGAGTAGCTGCATAACCGTCAGCATGTTTCTGCCCTGTGATGGCCTGGTGAGCTGTTTTGGGTGTACTGTGCTCTCGTCCAGAGTCAGTAGGCTGAGATCGGCACCCGAGCCAAGTAGCTCCTCAGGCCAGTGCTTATCCCCGGTTTCCATAACATGAAGCGACTAGGAGTACATCTCCTCCTGGATGGGACGCTAGTCCATCACAGGTTACCGTCCCAGTATACTTCTACTGGAACCCATTTATACTGCTGGGTGAAGAGAGGCACACTTGTGGTTGAGACCTTGCCCAGGACACCGTGGGGGCCTAACTGGGATTTGAACACACAACCTCTCGTTCATGAGCCCAGCACCCAACCCACTATGCCACCGGCCCTACTTATTAGGATTAAGCTGTTCAGGAAATGAATCAATGAATGAAACAGGGCCTTTTACCAAGCAAATGTGAAGGCTGTATTGTGTAGCTTTCTTTGCATTTGTTTTTTTTACAGAATTTTTTTTAAATTTCTTGGTGTCCAGAATCACTGATCGTATCATTTTAGCATGAGAAATGTTAATTACCCCAAGAGAGTGCTGTGTAATGTTACAAGCATATAATAAAACAAGATTATTTTTATAATACAGCTTAATTTGAACACAGAAATTTGATTGGTGAATTATGACTGATATTTATAACAGACTGTTGCTAAGTGTAATAGACGATTAGACATTGTTCACAACTGCATCATTTCACAATCTCACAATCACTAAAATTATTCATAAATCAATATTTTATTTAATTTTTGCAAATATCTGTGTATTCAAAGGGATAATCATGATTTTTTTTATGTGAAATAAACTCCTGCAAGGTGTTTTATGACCCTCGATCACTCCTATATTTTGCATGATTGGCCAGCTTGTTTTACATTGTAATTTGTATAATATGCACTTTCAAAAACTGGCAGTGGTGGCCTGGTGGTAAAGGTGCTGGTCTCATCGATCCTAAGGTTGGGGGATTCAAGCCCCACTCTCCATGGGGTATCCCTGTCCCCCCAGTGCAGCTAACTGGGCTATCGAAGGCTGGCCATGTCTCTCACTGTCTATGGTATGAGGTTCATGTAAAAGAACCATTGCTGACTTTAAACAAGAGTAGGCTGCATAGCCGTCAGCGTGTTACCGCCCTGCAATGTCCTGGCGAGCTGTCTAGGGTGTATTCTGCCCTCGTCCGTGACCCTAATTAGGAATAAGCGGTTACAGAAAATGAATGAATCAATGAACACTTTCAGAGATATTTCCAAATCAACTTCTGTCTGTCTGTCTGTCTGTCTGTTTCAGGTATACTCCGTTTAGCTCTGCAACTTGTAGCTGTTGCAAAGCTCAACGCAGCAGTAACCGTACAGTGAGTCTGGATTGCCTGAACGGAGATTCAGTAACTTACACTTACTACCATGTGGAGGCATGTAGCTGTGACCAGACTAGTTGTGCAACAAGTGGTCAAAAAGCCGAACTTAAAATCGAAGATAAACGCCGAAGACGCAGCATCAGACTCACCTAGAGAAATATTCTAACAGCGTTATCGATGTCAACCACCACAAAGAACTCCTTATATTGCTTTTTTCTTTCAGAAATGTAGAGATGCTTTCAAGTGATTTATAATGATTGTTTTCAAATGTGTATTTTAAAGGAAAAACTTGATCCACTTTTAATTCAAATACACATTGCATCTGCTTAAATAAAGTTCAATTTAAAAGGCCTTGGTTTGTGGTTGCTCACTTGGGATTTGTTACCTTGTTGTAATTCATCGTGCACAAATCATACTTAAAGTTGTTCCTATCCATGTAGACACAGGAATGCAATGCTGTGTAATGGTATCTACCAGGCTTTAATAAATAGTTCAATCAAATCCAGCAGACACAATCCAAATGTGTAGTCTATAAAACAGGCACTGGTCAGGAGATCAGGCAGGAAAGCACAATCAATCACATCTAAGTTTAATATAACTGGCAATCTTCAAGAACAGGTAAGTGGCCTGTCAGAGGCAAAGACTTGGACATGATAACAAAAACAGGCCTAAACTCTGAAAACTAACCACAAACAAAATAGCTTGGTAACATCATTATGTGGATGATGTGAACACTAGATCTCAAAAAATCACAACAAATAGAAGTCCATGGGGCAGTGATGGTCTAGTGGTATAGGGCGCTGGATCACTGATCCAAAGGTTGGGGGTTCAAGTCCCACTCTGCACAAGGTTGTCACTGCCCCCCCAGTGGAGCTAACTGGGTTATCAAAGGCCGGCCATGTCTCTCACTGTCTATGGTTTGAGGCATGTAAAAGAACCATTGCTGACTTTCGACAAGAGTAGGCTGCAAAGCCGTCAGCGTGTTTCCGCTCTGCGATGGCCTGGCGAGCTGTCCAGGGTGTACTCTGCCCTCGCCCGAAGTTGGCTGGGATGGGCACCAGCCTCCCTGCGACCCAAATTAGGATTAAGCAGGTACAGACAATGAACTGAACTGAATAGAAGTCCTTTTAAACATATGCTTAGTGATTACTTAATATTGGAACACGTGTAACTAGAAGTCAATTGACTGGAATTAAGGAAATGCAGGCTGGGAGGTGTAGTGCATGTCTGGATGAATGGCGTAACTGATGAAACAAAATAAAAGTGTTTATTGTGCAATAACTAGCACATATTACATGTGTCACAGTTTTCTAACATCACACTCAGAAACTGCACTAAATTTCCCAGCATGCACCACACTGCTCTGAGTCACTTGATTATTGACACCCCTTCAAAAGCCCCTGACACATTCTTTTACACACTTGACTCCCAGCTCACTAATTACCTGCATTATGCAAGTGTAAAGTACTGATCCTGTGTTCTATTATCAGATAATGCTATGCCTTTGGTTTTCATGTTTACTTTGTATTTTGACTTTTGCCTGTCTCTTTATTTTTGATTGGTTTGCCTTACCTGACCTTTGCCTGTTTTATATATATATATATAATATATTCTTCTTTTACTTTCGGCTGCTCCCTTCAGGGGTCGCCACAGCAAATCATCCGCCTCCACCTCACCCTGTCCTCCGCATCTTCTTTTCTGACTCCAACGACCTTCATGTCTTCCTTCACCACATCCATAAATCTCTTCTTCGGTCTTCCTCGAGGCCTTCTGCCTGGTAGTTCCAACCTCAGCATCCTACTGCCAATATACTCACTATCCCTCCTCTGTACATGTCCAAACCATCTCAATCTCGCCTCTCTGACTTTGTCTCCAAAACATCTTACGTGGGCTGTCCCTCTGATATACTCATTTCTGATCCTATCCATCCTCGTTACTCCCAGGGAGAACCTCAACATTTTCATCTCCGCTACCTCCAGCTCTGCCTCCTGCCTTTTCCTCAGCGCCACTGTTTCTAAGCCATACAACATCGCTGGCCTCACTACCATCTTGTACACTTTTCCCTTCATTCTTTCTGACACTCTCCTATCGCACATCACACCGGATACTTTTCTCCAACCATTCCAGCCTGCCTGCACACGCTTCTTCACCTCTTTTCCACACTCTCCATTGCTCTGGATTGTTGAGCCTAAGTACTTAAAATCCTCCACCTTCGGTATCTCTGCTCCCTGTAACATCACCGTTCCTCCTGGGTCCTTCTCATTCACACACATGTATTCTGATTTTCTGAGGCTAACCTTCATTCCTCTCCTTTCCAGGGCATACCTCCACCTCTCTAGATTTTCCTGCACTTGTTCTCTGCTCTCACTACAGATATATATATATATATATATATGAACATTCATGTTTACATTAATGATAATAATTACATACATAAAATAATATACAGATATACAGCCATGTGATGCGAACAAAACATATCACCCCCTTTGAGACAGTTATCATGGAAAAGGACTCACTGAGTGAATTTGTGCACTGCGATGGCCCGGCATGATGCTCAGGGTGTACTCTGCCCTCGCCCTGAGTCGGCTGAGATGGATACCAGTCTCCCCATTGACTCTAATTAGGATTAAATGGTTCAAACAATGAATGAATGAATGAATGAATGTGTGAATATGTGTGAATTGTTGTTTATCTGTTCTAGCCATGTAACAGACTTGTGATATGTTCAGGGGTTACCTCACCTCTCATATGAAATCAGATGGGATTGGCCCCAGAATTTCCATGACCTTGCGAGATGAACAGTATTGGATGAATAAATATATGGATTAAAGTCATTTAAATGTTTAACATTAAAAAAAAAAAACACTTATGTGTACAATTAAACAGAATTTTGTTAAAGTATGTGTTAGTGTGTAAAGTTTACTTTATGTTACTGACATGTACTATATACTGTATAATCTTGTGCGTTCCTTGAGAGTACATTTAATTATGCCTTAATGTTTATTTTTATTTCTGTTCCACTTGGTTTTATAAGGCAATTAATAATAAACATCCATCACGATGAGGCAAAGATACCATTTAATTTTTTATTTAACTTTTATATAAATATTGAACTTAGACAAAGATGAATAATTGTAGATCAATATCCCTTTAGGGGAGGAAACGTGTTAAGTACCTTTAGCTGTGTACTCTGACATTAAGTTAAATATTTATTACTTGCACTGTGTCAGTGTTTAGTTAGACACTGCTTTATTTTAGACACAACTTCTATATCGCAAATATTTATTTCATACGGTAACTAAAAAAATAATAATAGTGGGAGCCAAAGTTCCGCCTTCATCAAAGTTCCAACCTCATCCAACCAGCTTGGTATTGGGTATAAAAGCCATTTTCCTGGAGTAGGCCTGAGAGGGGAGTCCGGCAGCTTTTAACAGTAGTGAGCTGGCATTTGTGTGATGTGTAAAGATGTCAGAAACATGGCCGTTAATCTGGCTTACAATACTCACTGGACAGCAATCAACACAGCAAACAGGTTGGAGATTTTAAAATTTAATGATGGCATCCCATTGAATAATTTACATTGTGACTGAAGGACTTGTATTAATTTAATTTTATTATGTGGTAATCTTTCTCACTTCAGTTATTTTTGTCATTATTTATTATTTTTAGATTTTTTAAGTTTATTGTTCCCCTAGTGCAGCGAACTGGGTTATCAAAGGCCGGTCATGTCTCTCAGTGTCCATGGTGAGATGCATGTAAAAGAACCATTGCTAACTTTTGACACGAATAGCTGCATAGCCGTCAGCGTGTTTCTACCCTGTGATGGCCTGGCGAGCTGTCCAGGGTGTACTCTGCCCTCGCCCGGAGTAGGCCGGAATGGGCGCCAGCCTCCCCACGACCCTAATTAGGATTACGCATTTACAAAAAATGAGATTAAGAAAAAAATCAGTCAGGAAAGTTCTCAAGAAAAGAAACATTCCTATGTTAGGTATCAAGTAATTCTGCATTTAGACTATTTTTATAACTTTTATAATCACAGGCTAACTAACAATATAAACATTAAATTAAATTGATATGTTATACTAAAATATAGCCAGAGCTATCTGGACCTAAATATACAGGGGCTGGACAAATTAATGGAAACACCTAACATTTTGGCATCATAATCTTTGAACATAATTTAAACAATCAAAACTTGGCATATGTATTGATTCATACAACTTGTGAATTGTTTCCAAAGGAATTTTAAGCCATTCTTCAGTTAGAATCCCATCCAACTCTTTCAGAGATGATGGCGGACTTGTGCTTTGCTGAGGACGTTTTTCCCTCGTTCAAAGGCAGTCATTACTTTTGAGACAGTACCTCTTGAAACACCAAACATTTGGGGAGGTTTTATTACACTAGCGCCGACCATACGAGCACCAACAATTTGGCCTCTTTTAAAATCTGAGAGGTCTGCCATTATGGGGTATGATTAATGTTTTCAACATCTGTTTAATGTTTTCAATATCTGAAAAATGAAAAAAAAAACATGTATTTTACATCAACATATCAAATAACAAAATTATTATACAAAAAATAATAACATATGCCAAGTTTGGATTGGTTAAATTATGTTAAAAGATTATGATGCCAAATTGTTAGGTGTTTATTTTGTCCACCCTCTTTACCTTCATGTCTTCCTTCACCACATCCATAAATCTCCTCTTTGATCTTCTTCTAGGCCTTCTGCCTGGCAGTTCCAACCTCAGCATCCTACTACCAATATACTCACTATCCCTCCTCTGTACATGTCCAAACCATCTCAATCTAACCTCTCTGACTTTGTCTCGAAAACGTCTTACATGTGCTGTCCCTCTGATGTACTCATTCCTGATCTTATCCATCCTTGTCACTCCCAAAAAGAACCTCAACATTTTCATCTCTGTTACCTCCAGCTCTGCCTCCTGTCTTTTCCTCAGCGCCACTGTTTCTAAACCATTCAACATCGCTGGCCTCATCACCGTCTTGTACACTTTTCCTTTCATTCTTGCAGATATCCTCTTATCACACATCAGACCGGACACTTTTCTCCAACCATTCCAACCTGCCTGTACACACTTCTTCACCTCTTTTCCACACTCTCCATTGCTCTCGATTGTTGAGCCTAAGTACTTAAAATCCTCCACCTTCCTTATCTCTGCTCCCTTTAACCTCACTGTTTCTCTTGGGTCCTTGTCGTTCACACACATGTATTCTGTCTTACTGAGGCTAACCTTCATTCCCCTCATTTCCAGGGCATACCTCCACCTCTCTAGATTTTCCTGCACTTGTTCTCCGCTCTCACTACAGATCACAATGTCATTTCCAAACATTACAGTTCATATGGGGATTCTTGTCTCACCTCATCTATCAGCCTGTCCATCACCATAGCAGACAAGAAGGGGCTCAGGGCTGACCCTTGATGCAGTCCTACCTCCACTTTGAATTTTTCTGTCGCACCAACAGCACAACTCACCACTGTCTTACATCTTTCATACTTGTCCTGCACCACTGTAACACACTTCTCTGCCACTCCAGACTTCTTCATGCAATACCACAGTTCCTCTCTCGGCACCCTGTCACATGCTTTTTACAGATCCACAAAGGCACAATGCAGCTCCTTCTGACCTTCTCTGTACTTCTCTATTTACATCCTCAAAACAAACTTTGCTGCTGTGGTGCTCTTTCTTGGCATGAAACCAAACTGTTGTTCACAAATTCTGACCTCTGCCCTTAATCTCGCTTCCACTATTCTTTTGCATATCTTCATCATATGGCTTATCAACTTTATCCCTCTGTAGTTTCCATAACTTTGCACGTCTCTCTTGTTCTTAAAATTGGGCACCAGCACACTTCTCCTCCATTCCTCCAGCATCCCTCACTCTCTAAGACCTTGTTGCATGTTCTTGTAAGAAAATCTACTGCTACCTCTCCTATACACTTCCATACCTCCAACGGTATGTCATCATTACCAACTACCTTTCCACTCTTCATCCTCTTCACTGCCCTCCCCGTGCTTTTCTTCCCGTGCTTGTGTGGGTTTCCTCCGGGTACTCCGGTTTCCTCCCACAGTCCAAAAACATGCACAGTAGTTTAATTGGCTAAATAATCTGTGGAGAGGGCTTCACTAAGTTGGATAACTTGTGCCCAATCCCTTTCTTCAATGAATAAAATATGTTTCAATCAATCACTGCCCTCCTCACTTCACCCTTACTAATCTTTGCTACTTCCTGGTCCTCAACGGCCACCTCTTCTACTCTTTTTTCTCTCTCATTTTCCTCATTCATCAGCTCTTTAAAGTACTCTTTCCATCTCCCCAGCGCACTTCTGTCATCAGTCAATACATTTCCCACTCTGTCCTTTATCAATCTAACTTGCTGCACGTCCTTCCCATCTCTATTTCTCTGCTGTGCCAACCTGTATAAATCATTTTCTCCCGCCTTACTGTCCAACCTATCATACAAGTCATCATACGCCCTCTGTTTGGCCTTTGACACCACTACCTTCACCTCTAAATCTAAATGAAGTGGATGATCATTCTGCGTGCCCTTATGGTGAGGGTTACTTCTTTGCATTGTATTACTAGCTTGAAATACAGTAAAAAAATCATCGTAGAATAATATCTCTTTAAAAAATATTTTGGGAACTCTGTGGGGTCTATGTTAAAGAGGAAGTGCCATAATCCTTTACATAGAAATTTTGAGAAATTTTATTTCATTTCAAGATCAGACCGTTTTCAGTGTCAGTTTGAGCAATCATTAATATGACTTCCATGAACATGGACCAGATGATTTGCTGTGGCAACCCCTGAGAAAAAAAGGAACAGCCAAAAGGAAAAGAAGAAGAGGAATTACTGTGTTTAAAATTACTTCAAAAAAGAACACTTGCATCAGTGCTTCTTCAATTATTTTCTGTGGCGTCTCCCTCTCGGAAGAAAAAACATTTCATGCCCCCCATCACCCTGCGAGAGACTAAAAATAATATAAAATTATTAGTACACCTCCGCATAACATTGTATCTTTATCAACAATAAAAACATAAAAGAAAGATCGCTCAACTTACAGTAAAAAAACTTCATTAACGTTGTTTTTTAATCTGTAATAGAAAAGGCTTTCAGTGTACCAATCTGCCTGAAATTAAAAAAAAAAAAAAAAAAAAAAAATATATATATATATATATATATATATATATATATATATATATATATATATATATATACATCCTTATTTAAACTCATACAACTTACTTATGTAATATCTCCGTCTCTCTCCACCTTTTTCTTTGTTCCTGTGAGAAATTTTTACGTGTTGTTTCTTGAGGGGTTGTTTACTGTGCTTTATATTGTTCGCTCATGCGAAAAACCGCACAACATAGCGCGACAATCAGAGTGCCACTGCTAACTAGTGGAGTGGAGGTGCAATTACACTTAATTCTCGTACACTATTCGAGAAAAACATGTTACCCAGGGTCATACGCACTCCTCCCTGGCATCACACTAGAAACTGTTCTGTTTCTAGTTGGTGGAATTTTTTCATGTAAGAGTTCTCAAATTATGCATCATAAACTAGTCCTGTAAAATGAGTAAAGGAGATGCCTCCTGGCATCATACCATGCAACCAAAGCCCTACTATTTGAGAAGCACTGACTTACATACTCTTAACTATATAGATTTTCACCATGAGGTGGTTTTCACGTACACTTTCAAAGCTATAATCTGATAAGGTCGATTTGATAGTTTGCATCAGCCTGTCTGAAGACAGAACTACCTGGAGTCCGTTTCACTCTTGAGAGAGAGTGAGAATGTGAGGCAATAATGTGGACATGTCGATTCATATAATGCAAGAAAAAGACAAAATAACAATATTCAGATCTCAAAATTATCAAATCAGACATAAACTGGAGAACCAAATAAAATATAACTAGGTACATAATACTACATTACACTGATGTACATCAGATAAGTATCTGCTCATATACAGCAATGAATGGTATACACCTCAGTGCTTTCTAATGCAAAACACTTGTGTTTTCTACTTCTTCCATATTGGAAAAAAAAAAAAAAACGTGTCACAAGTTTGGATTGCCCGGTGTGAAAATTTATTAATTGTTTTTATTTTTTTCCATGAAGCAGTGTTTATGAAGCATAGCACAGGAACCAACATAAACTGTGCATGCAAGTTTTTATTAAGTTTATATGTAATTCCAGTTGCCACCTGCCTCTCAGTGTACCATGACTCAGTAGTATTGAACTGGTATCTCAGCAGAAGCATCAAAAACAAGTCAAATCAGAGTAAATTATATTGGATTTAGTCAAATATCACAGGTCTGAACTGAATAAAATTAGGACATGTGAGCTAATAGAGATTAAAGTTAAGCAAGTCCTTTGAAATTCATGCTCATGTGCATCAGTGGGATCATCCATGTAATTTTAAAATAAAAACTGCTAAAAGCTTTTTGGTTTGTTTTTGTTGTTAAAAACACACACACACACACACACACACACACACACACACACACACACAATTAATTAGCGTGTCCAACTTAGGCTGTACAGCAGCCTCCAGTAATGCAGAAGCGAGATCTTGATGTGAGTCTGTCTGTGTCCTTGTCAGTCTCTCGGTGACCCAGAAAGCCAGCTCTTCATCAGCTTATCACCCTCATCCAACAGCTTATCAACAAGCTCTCCAACCTTTGTCAATAATTCCACTAAATAAAACACACAGGATTAGACTGGAATAAAATTTGTTTCAGCTTGTCTTTAATCAAGAGCATGATGGTAATCATATCTGATTTAGAGACTTCTACATGACCATTCGTGGAACTTTGGGGCAGTGGTGGTCGAGTGGTATAAGGCGCCGGATTGCTGATCCAAAGGTTGGGGGTTCGAGTCCCACTCTCCACAAGGTTGTCACTGTCCCCTCCAGTGCAGCTAACTGGGTTATCAAAGGCCGGCCATGTCTCTCTCTCTCTGTCTATGGTGTGAGGCATGTAAAAGAACCATTGCTGACTTTCGACAAAAGGGCTGTTTCCGCCCTGTGATGGCCTGGTGAGCTGTCCAGGGTGTACTCTGCCCTCGCCCTGAGTTGGCTGGGATGGGCACCAGCCTCCCCGCGACCCTAATTAGGATGAAGTGGTTACAGAAAATGAACTGAACATTCGTGGAACTGTGCATTGTGAAACAGAGGATGTTGTGGGTTGTTGTTTGTTGCTGTATCCTTTGCAGCCACAAGGGGGCAACATCTGGTTGAGAGACACAGGTCAGAAGAAGCCAAGAAAATATATACTAGTATTTTCAAATAGAATAAACTGAGGGCAGAGGAAGCCTGTAAAAGGAACAAGATATTTATTGAACTATACTAAAGCTAATGGGCCTACAAAGTATAGCGTAAAACCCAACATGCAAGCTCTTTCACACACAAAAAAAAAAAAAAAAAAAAAAATCAACAAATAATATTAATAATAATTATTAAATACAGAGAATATTCGTTTTTCTTGCTCATTCCATGATTATTATACATAAACCACTGCACTTACTGCTTCTTACATGCTGGTTTGATATGAAACAGCATCTACTTTAATCTATATCTGATTCAATCATTCTGTATTTTCTGTGTCATGTTAAGGAAATGATAAATAAAAATTTCGTGATGTATTACGGCCTAGAACATAACCTTATTTACAGAGGGTTTATAGTAAAGCTTTAACATTAGGTTGATATGAATCATGCATTCATAATATAAAATAATAAAAAAAAGTACTATACACCAAAACGCTTATATTATATTTATATTAATATTTACTTGTGGCTTCTGATTGCTGTAACAACAGGGTGCTTGGCTATCAACCAGGAGATCACAGGTTTGAATCCAGGTGGATGCCGCAACCATCCACGACTAGGAGTCCATTGGAACTGATTGGACAGGTTCTTGTAGGAGGAAGGAAAGAAGGGCGAGATTGCTGTCACTTAAAGCAATCACCAGCCCATCAGCCCATTTGTACAAGCTGTTCCCCTCAGAGTGTGTTAGGTTGCTCCAAATATGAATGCATAACACTTTGTGAAGACGTGGACGGCAACATCAAGCGTCAAAAACAGGGCACATGGACATCATGCTCCTCCCTGGTTGGCGATGATCATATGTGACAGGATGGCAAAATGTGACACGTGAGAAATGATTACCATGAAATTAATGGAGGAAAAAAAAAATAGAAAAAAATACCAAAATCTATATATTTGATTTCAATTCAATAATAGTACAATAAACTATTTAGCTAGACTTAATTAATTAAATAAATAATTGACAAAAAAAAAAAAAAAATTCCAAATATTTTTCAGAAATTTATCTAATGATCAAGTATTACATGTTATCCTTCATATTATCAAATCCTTATACAGTACAAACCAAATGATACTCAGATTAATATAAAGTAACTGCATTCTTGATATTACACACACTTTTTTTTTTTTTTTTTACAGGATCTGAAGATTTTTGGGAACCATACTGTTTTAATGAACCAATGTAAGGTTTATAAGATCGAATGTAGTTAAAGCCCAGCGTCATTCTATGTGAATATTTTATATGGAAATTCGGACTGGGTGTGAAAGGAAGTTTAATTGTGGATGTCAGGCTTGTATATATATATATATATATATATATATATATATATATATATATATATATATATATATATATTTTTTTTTTTACTTTCCTGTAAATGAATGAGCACAAATCTAGCAGTTCTCAGAGAACCCCGCCTTCAACCAATGTCAGTTGAGACAAGCACCAGCTTCCCTGCAACCATGGTAAAATTAAGGAGTATGGAAAATGTGTAATAAGAATAGTGATGAAAGTCCCAGCGCATATCACAGTCTGAAATTACTGTATAAAATCAATGTGAACTCCTGAATTTAATATCAGCTATAACTTGCTTGTTACTTTCTCATCTGCACGTCTCTAACAGTGTAGATCACTGTCACCCAACAGTATCAGCAGCACAGCACTGAAGGGGAAAAATGCAAAATCCAGCAGAGCTATTAATCAATGATGACATGTTGGAGCTGATTTATTTATTCTGAGTTTAAATGTAAGTGTTTGAACACGACAAATACAAAGTAAACCAACTTGTGCGTAAGGAAAATAAAGACGTGCACATACCCCAGTTCATCATTTTGGCGAATGAACGCACATGGATCAGAGAAACAGGCCATATTTCCTAGAATTCGACACAGATTTAATGTAACAGAGGATATGTTTAATCTGATAAACTGTGGAGAGATAGAGCAGGTACAATTTGTCAACAACTGACATCATTGGAGATTTTTTCGATGCATAAATGAAATAAGGTCATGACTTTCTTTCTAAAATAATTGTGGAAATAACCTTTACTTGCTGGGGGAAAATTTACTTTAGGGCCACGGTGTACTTCACACTTGAAGGACATGAATTTATTACTAATGTCTTACATTTATAATATACAGTCATAGTGCGGCTAACTGGGTTATCAAAGGCGGGCCATGTCTGTCACTGTCTATGGTGTGAGGCATGTAAAAGAACCATTGCTGACTTTCGTAAAGAGTAGCTGCAAAGTCGTCAGCGTGTTTCTGTCCCTTGCTAAAAAGGGTTGTGACAGGAAGGGAATCCGACGTAAAAACCTCTGCCAAATCAAATGTGCGAATCAAGATGATTCGCTGTGGCGACTCCCAAGTAAAAGGGAAAAAGCCGGAAGGAAGACAGACAGACAGTTTTTGTTTTATCTGTGAATGGTCTCTTAATTTTTCCATGGCTATACAGGGATCCCCCGCTACTTCACGCTTCAATTCATCATGCTTAAGTGCATGACGTTTTTAAAAATAAACAAATAAATAAATATTAATCAAATTTAAAAATAAGGAAATTAAGGGAGAATAGGGGAAAAAGTTAAGGAAAATGCCACTAAAACAAGGTTGATTTTGCAAAAAAAAAAAAATCCTAAACAGACAGTTCAGTTCATTTTCTGTACCCGCTTCACCCTAATTAGGGTCGCGGGGAGGCTGGTGCCCATCCCAGCCAACTCAGGGCCCTCGCAGAGTACACCCTGGACAGTTTTGCCAGGCCATCGCAGGGTGGAAACACTTGTTGAAGTCAGCAATGGTTCTTTTACATGCCTCATACCATAGACAGTGAGAGACATGGGCGGCCTTTGATAACCCAGTTAGCTGCACAGGGGGAGGCGATTGACAACCTTGTGGAGAGTGGGACTCGAACCCCCAACCTTTGGATCAGCAATCCAGCGCCTTATAACACTAGACCACTACTGCCTCCTAAACAAACACAAAACAAAAAATAACTCAAACTCTCCCATCAAACTAGTTACATTGCTGCATCTGTGTGTGCATGCGCATTTCCGTGCGTGCGCACGCGCGTATGTATGTGTGTTGTCTTCTTCTCATGCACTACCATCTATCTGTATGTGTGCATATTTATATTTTATTTATATCTTATGTTTTTTTTTAATGTTTAATTGCTATTATAAGCATTTATATCATTAAATATGTATTTCTTGCTATTATATACACACATACATGTACGTGTACATCAGTTGGGGGGGGGGGGTCAAATCCTACTTAACAGATTTCGATTGTCGCGTGTGGCTCTCCGTCCCAATTAACCGCGGAAAGTGAGGGATCCCTGTATATACACGAATCAGCCATAACATTAACACCACCTGAGTCGTTTGTAATTTCACTTGTTAATTTTTGTGGTTTTGCTGATGTTTCTTCGAGGATGCCATTGATTGTGATGGTCCTGATCTTTCTGCTTTCTGAGTCCTGTGGTCTGTCCTGGTGTGCTGCTGTTGGCTGGAGTTCTCATCTTGGAAGCCCCTCACTACTGCTTATGATGATAATCCATATAAAGTTAGATGTATACTAAGATACTGGGAAGATGACTTTTCACTGCTGGGGGTATTTTTGAGTCTGGTTCCTTTCAAAGTTCTTTCATTGTGTCAACTGTGCGGGTTTTTCTTACCATTGCCGCGTGCTTGCTTATCAGGGATGTGTAGAGTTTATATAAAATTGTTTTGTATAAATTCTTTTTAAATTTTGTTTTACTATGTAAAGTTGCTTTGCGAAAGTGTCACTCATAGAAAGCTTTATACAAATAAAATTTACTTTTTCCTGCTTTCAACACATCAACTTCGAGAACTCACTGTTTACTTTTCGCATTACACATCTCTTCCTTACTAAGTTCCAATGTAAAAAAATAATCAAATGTTATTCGCTTTATCTGTCAGTTTATTTTAAGGCTATGACTGAACAATGTACCCTCCTGATTCTTTTATACACTTTCTAAACCTTTTCAATTTTTTTTAAATGAGTACACTCATGCCTTGGTTTAACGGACCAATGGGGGGAACAGTGGTCCGAAGTACCCAATTGTCCAAAGTTTCCGATTCCATATATTTCAACGATTACGTCATGAAAAACTTTTACTTAAGCACACTATGTAATCTGCAAATGTAAATACTGTATACTCTGTAAATGTACACCAAAAGATCAGGGGTCGGGAACCTTTTTGTCTAAGAGAGCAAAAAAAAAAAAAGACATATTTCAAAATCTAATCCTTTGAGAGCCATATATATATATATATATATATATATATATATATATATATATATATATATATATATATATATATATATATATATATATATATATAAAATATAAATATATCAGGGGTCGGGAACCTATGGCTCGCAAGCCAGATGTAACTGTTTTGATGACTGTATCTGGCTCTCAGATAAATCAGGTGGCCTTTCGTAACAGAATAACTAATACATAATTTCACTGTTATTTAATTAAAGATACAAAAAAAAGCCATCAAGTAAAACAAAAACAGTTGAATCTCACATATTTAAATATATATATCTATTTTCAATGCCACGTAACAGTGGAGCAGCAGCGATCCAATCCTTTCTGTACACCAGTATGCGGGTGAGTCTGATAGCTTCAAGCTCTAATTTTATAGGATGATAACAGCCATAGACTGCGCATGTTGTTTTTGAGTAAAGGGGTAAATTTCCCTGATCATTGATTTTGATCAGCTCATTTCCACGAAGCCAAGCACAGCTGGCAAGCAAACACAAATGGATAGACAGAGATAAATTTCAACCCGCAGACCAGCTGATTGCCAAAACTTGGGACCCGCTTCCTGTCACATAAACACTGCAGCGTGTAAGTCCAATAAAATTGGAGTTTCAAGGTATCGGACCTGCCCGCATACAGAAAGGATTGGCTCTCCACTACTTGCCACAGTGATGTGGCATTGAAAATAGATGAATAGATTTAAATGTGTGAGATTTCTTCAAGCCAGTCTGGTCATCTGGTGGTCACTTTCGGAAACTACGGCCCGCGCCCAGACGATCCGGACCAGTCGAAAGCTACAGATTTTGTCCGTTGCATCCGAAATCCGTTAAAGCGAAGTCCGTAAAACTGAGGCATGAGTGTACTTTGTTGTCTGAAGCTCTAATTGTAATGTAAAGCTCGAGTCTGTACATTCTACTACAAGGAGTTCCGAAATCGTTGATTTAGTTGACTTTCTGACAAACAAAATGTACAACAAATATGTACTCTTAGCACTCTATGTTCAGCACACACCATGTTCTCTGTTGGTTAAAACAATACAACAATTACACAAGAGTAATGAGGAACAAGAAAAAATATGAAATGTATCATTAAGAAAATTACCATATCCACTTCTATGCTTTTATAAGAACTACATCACTTTCATTCAAATATTTGCTGTACTCACTCTCATATTAACCTTATCAATGAAGTGTTTTACTATGTTTATTTAATTTATTATCTTACAATGTGTACAGGACGTTAACTTACAGTAAGGCGTGGATTACGCGACTTGGCAATGACTCCCAGTAGGATATCTGGAGTTTTAAATTTCTGTAGAAACCCAGCCACATCCTAAAGACAACAAAGCCAGCAAACATCATTAAGTAGAACACACACAAAAAAAGAGGAGCAGGAAATAACACAAGGTGATTAGAGAGACTGAACTTGCTTGTTCAGGATGACAGTCACGTGTTCATATTGATTAACAGTGGAGATTTTATAATTCTTCTTCCAAATAATTATATACAGACATAAGCATGACATGATTCTGCAGAACTATGGTGAGAATCATAACAGCACTGTTCTTCTTCTTCTTTTTCTTTCGGCTGTTCCCTTCAGGGGTCGCCACAGCAAATGATCTGCCTCCATCTCTCCCTATCCTCTGCATGTTCTACTCTTACTCCAACGACCTTCATGTCCGCCTTCACCGCATCCATAAATCTTCTCTTTGGTCTTCCTCTGGGCCTTTTGCCTGGTAGTTCAAACCTCAGCATCCTACGACCAATATACTCACTATCCCTCCTCTGTACATGTCCAAACCATCTCAATCTAGCCTCTCTGACTTTGTCTCCAAAACATCTAACATGTGCTGTCCCTCTGATGTACTCATTTCTAATCCTATCCATCCTCGTTACTCCCAAAGAGAACCTCAACATTTTCATCTCTGCTACCTCCAACTCTGACTCCTGTCTTTTCCCCAGGGCCACTTTCTCTAAACCATACAACATCGCTGGCCTCATCACCGTCTTGTACACTTTTCCCTTCATTCTTGCCGATACTCTCCTATCACACATCACACCGGACACTTTTCTCCATCCATTCCAACCTGCCTGCACGCGCTTCTTCACCTCTTTTCCACACTCTCCATTGCTCTGGATTGTTGAGCCTAAGTACTTAAAATCCTTCACCTTCTTTATCTCTGCCCCCTGTAACCTCAAAGTTCCTCTTGGGTCCTTGTCGTTCACACACATGTATTCTGTCTTACTAAGACTAACCTTCAATCCCCTCCTTTCCAGGGCATACCTCCACCTCTCTAGATTTTCCTCCACTTGGTCTCTGCTCTCACTACAGATCACGATGTCATCTGCAAACATCATAGTCCATGGGGAATCTTGTCGAACCTCGTCTGTCAGCCTGTCCATCACCATAGCAAACAAGAAGGGGCTGAGAGCTGACCCTTGATGCAGTCCCACCTCCACCTTGAACTCTTCTGTCACACCGACAGCACACCTCACCACTGTCTTACATCTCTCATACATGTCCTGCACCACTCTAACATACTTCTCTGTCACTCCAGACTTCCTCATACAATACCACAGTTCTTCTCTCGGCACCCTGTCATATGCTTTCTCCAGATCCACAAAGGCACAATGCAGCTCCTTCTGACCTTCTCTGTACTTCTCTATTAACATCCTCAAAGCAAACACTGCATCTGTGGTGCTCTTTCTTGGCATGAAACCAAGCTGTTGTTCACAAATGCTGACCTCTGCCCTTAGTCTTGCTTCCACTATTCTTTCCCATAGCTTCATTGTATGGCTCATCAACTTTATCCCTCTGTAGTTGCCACAACTCTGTACATCTCCCTTGTTCTTAAAAATGGGCACAAGCACACTTCTCCTCCATTCCTCTGGCATCTGCTCACTTTCTAAGACCTAGTTGAATTTTCTGACAAGAATACCAGTTGAGGTATGGCATCAGAGCCAACTGCCTTTCCACTCTTCATCCTCTTCAATGCCCTCCTCACTTCTCCCTTACTAATCTTTGCTACTTCCTGCTCCTCAACGGTCACCCCTTATACTCTTTTTTCTCTCTCATTTTCCTCATTCATCAGCTCTTCAAAGTACTCTTTCCATCTTCCCAGCACACTTCTGTCATCAGTCAATACATTTCCCTCTCTGTCCTTTATCACTCTAACTTGCTGCACGTCTTTCCCATCTCTATTTCTCTGCTGTGCTAACCTGTATAGATCATTTTCTCCCTCCTTACTGTTCAACCTATCATACAGGTCATCATACGCCCTCTGTTTGGCCTTTGACACTGCTACCTTTGCCTTACGCGGTGTCTCCCTGTACTCCTGTTTACTCTCTTCGGTCCTCTCAATGTCCCACTTCTTCTTGGCTAACCCCTTCTTTTGTACACACTCCTGCACTTCCTCATTCCACCACCAAGTTTCCTTATCTACTTTCCTTCCAGAGGACACACCAAGTACTCTCCTACCGGTCTCCCTGATCACATTGGCTGTGGTTGTCCAGTCCTCTGGAAGCACTTCCTGACTACCCAAAGCCTGTTTCACCTCCTCCTTGAAGACAACACGACACTCTTCCTTTTTCAGCTTCCACCACTTTGTCTTCTGCTCTGCCTTTGTCTTTTTCACCTTTCTCACCATCAGTGTCATCCTGCACACCACCATCCTATGCTGTTTGGCAACACTCTCACCCACTATGACTTTGCAGTCACTGACTTCCTTCAAATTACATCGCCTACATAAGATGTAGTCTACCTGTGTGCTCTTACCTCCGCTTTCATAAGTCACCCTATGCTTCTGTTTCTTCTTGAAGAAAGTATTCACCACATCCATTTCCATCCTTTTTGCAAAATCGATCAACATCTTTCCTTCTGTGTTCCTGTCCTGGATACCAAACCTGCCCATCACTTCCTCGTCCCCTCTGTTGCCTGCACCAGCATGTCCATTGAAGTCTGCTCCAATGACCACTCTTTCACCTCTGGGGGTAATCTGCATCACTTCATCTAACTCACTCCAGAATCTCTCCTCTTCTAGCTTACATCCTGCCTGTGGGGCATAGGCACTAACAACATTGACCATCACGCCTTCAATTTCTAACTTGAGACTCATCACTCTGTCTGACACTCTTTTCACTTCTAGAACATTTCTGACAAACCCCTCCTTCAAGATGACTCCTACTCCATTTCTCTTCCCATCCACACCATTATAAAACAGTTTAAACCCTGCTCCTTAGCTTCTAGCCTTTCTACCTTTCTACCTGGTCTCCTGAACACACAGTATGTCCACCTTCCTCCTCTGCATCATGTCAGCCAGCTCCCTATCTTTTCTTTGCATAGTTCCAACATTCAAAGTCCCTACTCTCAGTCCTAGGCTCATGCATTTCCTCTTCTCTCTCTGCCTACGGACACGCCTCCCGCCTCTCCTTCTTCGACGTCTTCGACCAACAGTCCGATTTCCATCAGCACCCTGTTGGTTGACAGCAGTGATGGCGGTCGTTGTTAACCCGGGCCTCGACTGATCCGGTATGAATTCTGTATTGATCATTTGCATTTTTAAATGTGTCAGCAGTTTTACGCCAGATGCCCTTCCTGTTGCAACCCTCTGCATTTATCCGGGCTTGGGACCGGCATAAGGGGGAGAGACTGGTTAGTGCCCCCTCCCCGCCTCATGGCTGCATTCATAACCATCATCACAATCATCACAATCATAACAGCACTGTTCACAAGGAAAAAACATCTAATCTTTGAGTTGCTTTTGGAACGTCAAGAAAGAGTCTATAGCATCCATCTTTCCCTCCGGCATACTGTGTACACATGAAAACCCTGGGTAATTCTTTGAAAATGTTATATCTCAAAAAAGGAAAACATGTTCAAAAATTTTCAGGAGAGAGTAACAGAGAACAAGGAGTATAATACTTGGGTTATGTTATGTGACATCATAATTAATGACATGAAATAAATAATCAAACAACTAAATATGTTTTTGTGTTATTGAAATGTTCTCTTCAACTTACAGTTTTTAAATGGTATACTTTACATGTCAAAACTGAGATTACGTCATACGCCACCCTTCGATAAACAAGTTATTAAAACTAATGAGTCATTATATACGTACGAGGTAATGCAGCCGTGAGGGGGGCACAGTGCAGTGTCTCTTTCTCACACCGGTCCCAAGCCCAGATAAATGCAGAAGGTTGTGTCAGGAAGGGCATCCGGCGTAAAACCAATGCAACATATAAAAATGCGAATCAAACATAAAAATAACATACTGGATCGGGGGAGGTCCGGGTTAACAATGACCACCATCACTGCTGTGAACCAACAGGGAGCTGGTGGAAATTGGACTACTGTTGGTCAAAGAAGGAGAGGCAGGAGGTGTGTCTGTCGGCAGAGAGAGAGAAGAGGAAAAACACGAGTCTAGCACTGAGAGTAGGGACTTTGAATGTTGGAACTATGGCAGGAAAAGCTAGAGAGCTGGCTGACATGATGCAGAGGAGGAAGGTGGACATACTGTGTGTTCAGGAGACCAGGTGGAAGGGTAGCAAGGCTAGAAGCTTAGGAACAGGGTTTAAGCTGTTTCATCATGGTGTGGATGGGAAGAGAAATGGTGTAGGAGTCATCTTGAAGGAGGGGTTGGTCAGGAATGTTCTCGCAGTGAAAAGATTGTCAGTCAGAGTGATGAGTCTCAAATTAGAAATTGAACGTGTGATGTTTAATGTTGTTAGTGCATAAGATCCATAGGCAGGATGTGAGCGAGAAGAGAAGGAGAGATTCTGGAGTGAGTTAGATGAAGTGATGCAGAGTACCCCCAGAGGTGAAAGAGTGGTCATTGGTGCAGGAAACAGAGGGGACAAGGAAGTGATGGGCAGGTTTGGTATCCAGACAGGAACACAGAAGGGCAGATGTTGATAGATTTTGCAAAAAGGATGGAAATGGCTGTGGTGAATGCCTTCTTTCAGAAGAGACAGGAGCATATGGTGACTTATAAAAGCGGAGGTAGGAGCACACAGGTAGACTACATCTTGTGTAGTCTGCAAGTGACTGCAAAATAGTAGTAGGTGAGAGTGTTGCCAAACAGTACAGCATAGAATGGTGGTGTGCAGAATGATGCTGAGGAAGGTGAAGAAGGCAAAGCCAGAGCAGAAGAAAATGGGTAGAAGCTGAAAAAGGAAGAGTGTCGTGTTGTCTTCAAGGGGGAGTTGAGACAGGCTTTGGGTGGTCAGGAAGTGCTTCCAGGTGACTGGAAAACTACAGCTAATGTAATCAGGAAGACAGGTAGGAGAGTACTCGATGTGTCATCTGGAAAAAAGTAGATAAGGAGACTTGGTGGTGGACTGAGGAAGTGCAGGAGTGTGTACAAAGGAAGAGGTTAGCTAAGAAGAAGTGGGACATTGAGAGGACCGAAGAGAGTAAACAGGAATACAGGGAGACACAGCGTAAGGCAAAGGTAGCAGTGTCAAAGGCCAAACAGAGGGCGTATGATGACTTGTATGCTAGGTTGGACAGTAAGGAGGGAGAAAATGATCTATACAGGTTGGCACAGCAGAGAAGTAGAGATGGGAAGGACATGCAGAAAGTTAAAGATTAAGGACAGAGTGGGAAATATATTGACTGATGACAGAAGTGTGCTGGGAAGATGGAAAGAGTACTTTGAAGAGCTGATGAATGAGGAAAATGAGAGCGAAAAAAGAGTAGAAGAGGTGACCGTTGAGGACCAGACAGTAGCAAAGATTAATAAGGGTGAAGTGAGGAGGGCATTGAAGAGGATGAAGAATGGAAAGGCAGTAGGTCCTGATGACATACCAGTGGAGGTATGGAAGTGTCTAGGAGAGGTAGCAGTAAATTTCCTGACAAGAACATTTAACAAGGTCTTAGAGATTGAGAGGATCCCGGAGGAATGGAGGAGACGTTTTCTGGTGCCCATTTTTAAGAACAAGGGAGACGTGCAGAATTGTGCCAACTACAGATGGATAAAATTGGTGAGCCATACGATGAAGTTATGGGAAAGAATAGTGGAAGCTGGACTAAGGGCAGAGGTCAGCATCAACAGTTTGGTTTCATGCCAAGAAAGAGCACCACAGATGCAGTGTTTGCCTTGAGGATGTTAATAGAGTAGTACAGAGAAGGTGAGAAGGAGCTGCATTTTGCCTTTGTGGATCTGAAGAAAGCATATGACAGGGTACCAAGAGAGAAACTGTGGTATTGCATGAGGAAGTCTGGAGTGGCAGAGAAGTATATTAGAGTGGTGCAGGACATGTATGAGAGATGTAAGACAGTGGTGAGGTGTGCTGTCGGTGTGACAGAAGAGTTCAAGGTGGAGGTGGGACTGCTTCAAGGGTCAGCTCTGAGCCCCGTCTTGTTTGCCACGGTAACGGACAGGCTAACAGACGAGGTTCGACAAGATTCACCATGGACTATGATGTTTGCAGATGACATTGTGATTTGTAGTGAGAGCAGAGAACAAGTGCAGGAAAATCAAGAGAGGTGGAGGTATGCCCTGGAAAAGAGAGGAATGAAGGTTAACCCCAGAAAGACAGAATACATGTGTGTGAACGACAAGGACCCAAGCAGAACAGTGAGGTTACAAGGAGCAGAGATAAAGAAGGTGGAGGATTTTCAGTACTTGGGCTCAACAATCGAGAGCAGTGGAGAGTGTGGAAAAGAGGTGAAGAAGCGTGTGCAGGCAGGTTGGAATGGTTGGATAAAAGTGTCTGGTGTGATGTGTCATAGGAAGGTATCGGCAAGAATGAAAAGAAACGTGTACAAGACGGTGTTGAGGCCAGCGATGTTGTATGGTTTAGAAACAGTGGCCCTGGGGAAAAGACAAGAGGCAGAGCTGGAGGTAGCAGAGATGAAAATGTTGAGGTTCTCTTTGGGAGTAACGAGGATGGATAGGACCAGGAATAAGTACATCCGAGGGACAGCACATGTAAGAGGTTTTGGAGACAAAATCAGAGAGGCTCGATTGAGATGATTTGGACATGTACAGAATGAATGAATGAATGAATGAATGAAGTTTAACGGCACTTTCAACACATATATGTTATATTGTGCCAAACATGGTTATTTTATATCAAGTATAATGACTAAGAGTTTAATTTCAAATCGCAAATGAAGCTAAGGTCAACCAAATCATTTTCTTCAAACAATAAATTTTCGTGTAGAACCCATTCGAAAGGTGAAACGGTAATATTAATAAAAATGAGTCTGGCTAAGAATGTGCATTCCTATACATTTCCAACCAACAGTAAAAGTCTGTTGTTATTTATGCTGAATTGCAGCACTCTAGCAATAGAATTCATGCTAACTATACCACAAATTCAGAATTTATAAAATATTTCAATATCTTTTAAAAACTGCAGGATTACTGAAGCATTAAATTTAGTCAAAAGATCATACAAGTTGTTCACGTTAAAATGCTCGAACCTAGTCTCAGAAAAATATGTGCAATCTATTAAAATGTGCTTGACAGTCAGGGGGACTAAACAAGGGTCACACACAGGCGCAGGCTCCATTTTCAGTAAATAGCTGTGTTGGACATCTCCAAAATGTCTTACATATGCTGTCCCTCTGATGTGCTCATTCCTGATCCTATCCATCCTCGTTACTCCCAAAGAGAACCTCAACATTTTCATTTCCGCTACCTCCAGCTCTGCCTCCTGTCTTTTCCCCAGGGCCACTGTTTCTAAACCATACAACATCGCTGGCCTCAACACCGTCTTGCACACTTTTCCTCCTCACTTCACCCTTACTGATCTTTGCTACTTCCTGGTCCTCAACAGTCACCTCTTCTACTCTTTTTTCTCTCTCATTTTCCTCATTCATCAGCTCTTCAAAGTACTCTTTCCATCTTCCCAGCACACTTCTGTAATCAGTCAATACATTTCCCTCTCTCTCCTTTATCACTCTAACTTGCTGCACATCCTTCCCATCTCTATTTCTCTGCTGTGCCAACCTGTATAAATCATTTTCTCCTTCTTTACTTTCCAACCGAGCATACAAGTCATCATATGCCCTCTGTTTGGCCTTTGACACTGCTACCTTCGCCTTACGCTGTGTCTCCCTGTACTCCTGTTTACTCTGTAAAAGATAAGTAAGGGTGAAGTGGGCATTGAAGAGGATGAAGAGTGGAAAGGCAGTTGGTCCTGATGACATACCAGTGGAGGTATGGAAGTGTCTAGGAGAGGTAGCAGTAGATGTTCTGACAAGAACATTCAACAGGGTCTTAGAGAGTGAGAGGATGCTGGCGAAATCTAGGAGAAGTGTGCTGGTGCCCATTTTTAAGAAGAATGGAGACATGCAGAGTTGTGGCAACTACAGAGGGATAAAGTCGATGAGCCCTCTGATGAAGTTATGGGAAAGAGTAGTGGAAGCTCGCCTAAGGGGAGAGGTCAACATCTGTGAACAACAGTTTGGTTTCATGCCAAGAAAGAGCACCACAGATGCAGTGTTTGCTTTGAGGATGTTATACAGAAGTACAGAGAAGGTCAGAGGGAGTTGTATTGTGCCATTGTGGCTCTGGAGAAAGCATTTGACAGGGTGCCGAGAGAAGAACTGTGGTACTGCATGGGGAAGTCTGGAGTAGCAGAGAAGTATGTTAGAGTGTATGAGAGATGTAAGGCAGTGGTGTAGTGTGCTATAGGTGTGACAGAAGAGTTCAAGGTGGAGGTTGGACTGCATCAGTGCCTGTAACAGTGAATTTCTCCATTGTGAGATTAATAAAGCTGTATCTTATCTTATCTGTATCTTATCAGGGCTCAGCTCTGAGCCCCTTCTTGTTTGCTGTGGTGATGGACAAGCTAACAGACGAGGTTCGGCAAGATTCCATATGGACTATGATGTTTGCAGATGACATTGTGAGCTGTAGTGAGAGCAGAGAACAAGTGGAGGAAAATCTGGAGAGGTGGCGGTATGCCCTGGAAAGGAGAGGAATGAAGGTTAGCCTCAGGAAAACAGAATACATGTGTGTGAACGACAAGGACCCAAGAGGAACGGTGAGGCTACCGGGAGCAGAGATAAAGAAGGTGGAGGATTTTAAGTACTTAGCCTCAACAATCCAGAGCAATGGAGAGTGTAGAAGAGAGTTGAAGAAGCGTGTGCAGGCAGGTTGGAATGGTTGAAGAAAAGTGTCCAGTGTGATGTGTGATAGGAAGGTATCGGCAAGAATGAAAGGAAAAGTGTACAAGACGGTGTTGAGGCCAGCGATGTTGTATGGTTTAGAAACAGTGGCCCTGGGGAAAAGACAGGTGGCAGAGCTGGAGGTAGCAGTTCTCTTTGGGAGTAACGAGGATGGATAGGATCAGCAATGAGTACATCAAAGGGACAGCACATGTAAGATGTTTTGGAGATAAAGTCAGAGATGCTAGATTGAGATGGTTTGGACATGTACAGAGGAGGGATAGTGAGTATATTCATCGTAGGATGCTGAGGTTGGAGCTACCAGGCAGAAGGCTGAGAGGAAGACCAAAGAGAAGATTTATGGATGTGGTGAAGGAGGACATGAAGGTAGTTGGGGTAATAGTAGAAGATGCACAGGATAGGGTGAGATGGAGGCAGATGATTTGCCGTGGCGACCCCTGAAGGGAACAGCTGAAAGGAAAAGAAGAAGATTTGATTTTAACCCTTTTAGCACGTTCCGGAAAATCGCTAAAATAAAACAGGTTTAGTATAATTTCCTATGTGGGGCAATGGTGGTCTAGTGGTATAGGACACTGGATCGCTGATCCAAAGGTTGGGGGTTTGAGTCCCACTCTCCACAAGGTTGTCACTGTTCCCCCCAGTGCGGCTAACTGGGTTATCAAAGGCGGGCCATGTCTCTCACTGTCTATGGTGAGAGGCATGTAAAAGAACCATTGCTGACTTTCGTAAAGAGTAGCTGCAAAGTCGTCAGCGTGTTTCTGTCCCTTGCTAAAAAGGGTTGTGACAGGAAGGGCATCCGACGTAAAAAAAAAAAACCTCTGCCAAATCAAACGTGCGAATCAGATGATTCGCTGTGGCGACTCCCGAGTAAAAGGGAAAAAGCCGAAAGGAAGACAGACAGTATAATTTCCTATGTAATTCAAATCTGAAACATGAAAAAAAAAAAAAAAAAAACTAAAGTATCACTGAGCTAAAAAAATATTAGATTTTTGACCCCTTTAACAAACGCGCTAAATTATAAGGATTCTAAAATAAGTCGTTTGACAGTATTATTAATATTGGTTCCAACCACAAGAAATAAGTTTGGTCTGGGACATAGTAACTTGGGGACCACTTGAGCTAGAGCCACAAAATCAACAGTTTATGTATTGAAGTTGTAAAGAATGTCTAATTCATATTTTGATATACATTCAAACCTTTTATACATATTTCATGTTTGGACGTTCAGGTCTGAAAAAGAATTCAGCCATCCTGCTACTTCCTTGCCTTCTAGGAGAAAATGCTGAATGTCTGGCCATTTTTAACAAGGTACATACATGTATTTTATTGTCACATGGTTACAGTTGTGTGCAATTATTTGTTCCACTTTTTGAGCTCGTCCTGCAGACCTGCTCTAGGAATTTGACATTAATGTCTCATTTAATAAAAATTAAATACTGCACACACTAAATATTTTGCTGTGTTGGGATGGAGTAATCATTATAATGGAATTAAGCTCTCACATTAACAACCTGAGCATGTCAGAACTTATATGTATTTATCAAACTGAATGGTTATTTCTGGTGGTCATTTTTATTTTCAAAAATGTCATTTTCTTACACGTTCCAGGAAGAAACGTGCCCTTACCCAATATTGAAGCTGACTGGCGGGAAGGACATTCTCCATGCAAAGGAAGTTAAGATCATGGCGGATGGAGTCAGCGTGGTAAAAGCCGGTCATGTGACTGCACATTGGGAATGGAAGTTTTAATGGCCATTTATTGGGCCTGTTGGTTCCGGTTGCCAAAAATTTAAAAAAAGAAAACATTTGCTTTTTTGGAACATTTTGTTTTCAACTTGAAAAAACACAAAAACAGTACCTGTCTCTGTCGTGCGGCTCCAGACAGACCTTAGACCATTTTTTTTTCTGTGTGAAACGCAGTGTGAAACGCACACTTTAGTTTAATTGAATTTAAAATGTCAAATTACTTAGTTTAATTAATGACCAGTTTCAGACTTCCAGTTTATAATACAGTATTTGTAATATTAAATGTTTTTTGAATGATTTGTATATATTCCAGTCTCAATATATGTATGTGATTTCAAAATGCATTTGAATACAGTATATATATATATATATATATATATATATATATATATATATATATATATATATATATATATATATATATATATATATATATATATATAATTTGTGCATGTGTATTTATAAAAATAAAAACAATAATATGTTGTAGTGAAATAAGCTTTATCAATTTTATATCAGTTTTTGTTTCTTATCTAGCAAGTTATCTGAACTAATGTGTGGAGGACCAATTTTCCTGGCCGATCACCTGCTGCCCCACCTCACAGAGGACCCTTGAAGGTCCTTAGTAGGTGCTTGGAAGATCTTATATATGCATTTATAAGGTTCTCTGGAGAACCATGGGCTAAAAGAGATTGCAGGTTCTGTGAAGAACCTCCCAATGTTTCTGTGAAGAACCCTGAGGTTCTTTGAAAAACCTCATATCAGGGTTCTTCCCAAGAACCCTCCAGTAGGGTTCTTCAGAGAGCCGAAAAGGGTTCTGTATTTGTGACAAGTGAAGAACCATTTTTAGTTTTTTAATCTTTCTTTCTTAGAGTGTGGTTCAGAAAATGAATGAATATACAGTATATACATAGGATAAATGTACAATGCAGACATGCTAACCACACTATGACACAGTGCCACTCTCATAATAACCTGGGTAGTTCCAGTACCACTAATCTGCTACTGTTAAGCATTTGAGCAAGGCCCTTAACCCTCGTCTGCACAGCTGTATAAATGTGAAACAGTGTAAGTCTCTCTGGATTGTGTCCAACAAATTCTTTAAAAGTGGATATAAATGCAAAGGGAATCTTATTTTTTTTCTTGCATACAGTGAACCAGAAGATCCCGATTCTGTTCAAAATCACTGTGACTAAAAGCTGAGTGAATGTTGAACTTTCATCTCTTAATTTTTTTTTTTTCAAAGTTGACTCTTGTATTGAACAGCAAACTAAACTCTAAACTGCTCCTCATGTGTGTAATTCATCACAAAAGCTCAAACGCAAGCTTGATCGAAATCGTGGTAACAGATATAAAGTGTAGATGTAACACTGTAACATGTTACCCTCCCGTCTGACTTATGTTCACTCATCGTGCTCGAAGACTCAGAAAATCTTCTCACAGTTCAAATATTGAATATAATACAGGGATACCTCTATACTTCACGCTTCAATTCATGCAGCTTCAGTGCATCCAAATTTTTTTAAATGTTCATAAAAAAACTAAACAATAAGGAAATTAAGGAAAAATAATGGAAAAAGTTAAAGAAAATGCTGCAAAACAAGGCCAATTATGCAAAAAAACCAAAACAAACAAAAACAAAAAACAACCCACATCCCCCATCAAAACTACTGACATTTTTTATGTGAGGTGCGCACTTGTGTGTGTGTGCGCGCGCGCGCATGTCTGTATATGTGTGTAGTTATATTTTATTTACATTGTATGCATTATGTTTTAATTTTCAATTGTTATTATAAGCATTCATAGCGTTCAATACGTATTTATTATATATATATTATATACACATATGCATATACGTATACGTCAGTCGGGGGGGGGGGGGTGTTTGATCCTATTTCGTGGAATTCAGCAGTGTCAGGGGGATCTCGGTCCCAATTAACCACGGATAGTGATTGATCCCTGTATGTCAATCATGATGATATAATAAGTGATAAGGTGTACCTTATCCATGGCCATTTGCTTCTTTAGTGCAGGTCCCAATACCATCAGAGAATGCAATGTATACAATAAGCTGTTAAAATTGGAAAACTGTAATTCGTCACATACTTAAAACTGAACAATTTATGCTAACAAAATATCACTCTCACTCTCCAAACTGCCAATTCCTACTATGGCCACAAGGTGGCTGGAGACTTTCTAAGCCAACTCTGGGCAAAGGTGGGGTACACCCCAAACAGCTCGCTGGACTATTGCAGGGACAACACATGCACAGCCATTCAAACTCATATCCACACCTTGGGGCAATTTGTAACTGCCAATGAGTCTACTATGCACGCCTTTGGATTGTGAGAGGAAACCAGATGATCCAGGAAAAACCCCAAGCCCGAAACGTGAACCCAGGACCTACTAGGTGTGACATGGATTAAACATTACACCACATGCTACCCACAGCCAGCCATCCTCTCGTGGAACTGTAAAGTCTAAGTATTCATTTATTCATTCACTTTCTTCTGTTTCTCATCCAAGGTCAACTCACAGAAGCAACAGGTCTTGAATGAAAACCCAGGCATTCTACTCTCCAGCGATATTCTTTAGCTCCTTCTAGGGGGATATTAAGCTGTTCCCAGGCCAGACAGGATATATAATACCCCCCTCAGCGTGTTCTAGGACTGCCCTGGGGACTCCTCCCAATTGGACATGTCCAGAACATCCTTGCAGAGAAGCAACCAAGGGGCTTTGTTATCAGATGCCTAAACCACCTCACCTTCTTTTAACATGAAGGAGTGGTGGTTTTACACCCAGTTCGGCACATGTGTCTGACCTCCTTACCCTCTCTCTACGGCTGAGCTTAGATGCAGTCTAAGTATGGGTGCATAATTTATTTATTTATTTTACACTGTATTAATTCTATCAGGGAAACATTGACTCTTAAATGAACCCATCCAAAGTGAGCACACACACACACACACATACACACACACACACACACACACACACACACACACACACACACACACACTCACACACACTCACACACCCCATACATTTTCCCTGCTGGTTCGGGAATTGAACCAGCAACTGTTACATGCCAAAATTTCTCCTCTAACCACTAAAAGAAAAACTGATGAACACTGTAGCCATAACATGCACTTATGTTACATTTTCTTCCTGATATTTTGGACATCCGGTATGTTTATCCATCCCCATCATTTATTCCATAATAATACTTTAAAATGCTGGTAAAACTCCCTGTTATAACAGACTATTGTTTAATGCTCTTTATTTTTTCTTCCCTCTGTTCTTACATATTTACTTCAATGCAGGTCAACAGATGTTACTTATTGAATTAGTTTTAATAAAACAGGTGAACTAGGGCACAGGTGGGGGGATAAGCATTAAATAAATTCATCTACTTCATGCACTACAACATTATATTGAACGAGGGCAGCCATTTTGGATCAAAATAAAAAATGCAAGCAAGTTTGCAAACATTAGCCAAGTTAGCACTAGTCATAAATTTATTATTTGAGTTGATTAATTGATTTTCTTTGATTTCAATATTTGCAAATAATACTCATACAGCTTCTTCTTCTTTTCCTTTCGGCTGTTCCCTTCAGGGGTCGCCACAGCAAACCATCCGCCTCCATCTCGCCCTGTCCTCTGCATCTTCTTCTCTTACTCCAAATGACCTTTAGCTCTTCCTTCACCACATCCATAAATCTCTTCTTTGGGCTTCCTCTAGGCCTTCTGCCTGGTAGTTCCAACCTCAGCATCCTACTGCCAATATACTCACTATCCCTCCTATGTGCATGTCCAAACCATCTCAATCTAGCCTCTCTGACGTTGTCTCCAAAACATCTTACATGGGCTGTCCCTCTGATGTACTCGTTTCTGATCCTTTACATCCTCGTTACTCCCAGAGAGAACCTCAACATTTTCATCTCTGCTACCTCCAGCTCTGCCTCCTGTCTTTTCCTCAGCGCCACTGTTTCTAGGCCATACAACATCGCTGGCCTCACCACCGACTTGTACACTTTTCCTTTCATTCTTGCCGATACTCGCCTATCACACATCACACCGGACACTTTTCTCCATCCATTCCAACCTGCCTGCACGTGCTTCTTCACCTCTTTTCCACACTCTCCATTGCTCTGGATTGTTGAGCCTAAGTATTTAAAATCCTCCACCTTCGTTATCTCTGCTCCCTGTAACATCACCGTTCTTCCTGGGTCCTTCTCATTCACACACATTTATTCTGATTTTCTGCGGCTAACCTTCATTCCTCTCCTTTCCAGGGCATACCTCCATCTCTCTAGATTTTCCTCCACTTGTTCTCTGCTCTCACTACAGATCACAATGTCATCTGCAAACATCATAGTCCATGGAGATTCTTGCCTAACCTCGTCTGTCAGCCTATCCATCACCATCGCAAACAAGAAGGGGCTCAGAGCTGATCCTTGATGCAGTCCCACTTCCACCTTGAATTCGTCGGTCACGCCGACAGCACACCTTGCCACTGTCTTACATCTCTCATACATGTCCTGCACCACTTTAACATACTTCTCTGCCACTCCAGACTTCATCATGCAATACCACAGTTCTTCTCTTGGCACCCTATCATATGCTTTTTTCCAGATCGACAAAGGCACAATGCAGTTCCCTCTGACCTTCTCTATTAACATCCTCAAAGCAAACATTGCATCTGTGGTGCTCTTTCTTGGCATGAAACCAAACTGTTGTTCACAAATGCTGACCTCTGCCCTTAGTCTAGCTTCCACTATTCTTTCCCATAACTTCATCATATGGCTCATCAACTTTATTCCTCGGTAGTTGCCGCAACTCTGCACATCTCCCTTGTTCTTAAAAATGGGCACCAGCACACTTCTCCTCCATTCCTCCGGCATCTGCTCACTCTCTAAGACCTTGTTGAATGTTCTTGTCAGAAAATCTACTGCTACCTCTCCTAGACACTTCCATACCTCCACAGGTATATCATCAGGACCAACTGCCTTTCAATAATACTCATACATATAGTGCAATATATCAGTCAAGAATAATTTATACCATATATTAGATTATAATTTATGGTTTCTTAGATAGCATAAAAAGCAAAAATTATTTGTACAACGCACACACCAGTGCATTACTAATAAATAAAGTAAACCAATAAATTATTTGCATTTCTGATATAAAATGACCAATGTCATCAAGTCCTGTACTTTTATATGGATTGAGTTTTCTTGAATATCAACTCCCCACAAGCATGTTGTAGTTTGAGATTATTTAGTTCAATATTTTGTTCTTTGTAAAAAAAAAAATTAAATGTATTTTGATCAACAGAATATTTATTTTAAAAAAAGGTAACATATTTACTAATGTTCTAGCTACTGATGTGAAAATGTGTTCATGAAGATAGTAGCTGAAAAGGAATCCTGAATTAATTTGCAATCATTTTCTAAAGAAGAGACTTTCCATGAGAAAGAATTTAAATGTTAAATATTATTTGAGTGACTTTAAAACAGTGTCTCACCCATTATGTGCTGGTATAGACAAATAAAAATTCCAAGCTTTCTGTAAAAAAATAACAAACAACGGTCTTATTTGAGATTTCAGAATTCATTTGGTCAGCACTATTCCATACATCGTTCTCCCCAGCAACTGCCTTAGCCTGTAGATGTCTCTGTAATTAAATAGAAAAATTAAAAAGAAATAATAGAGGAATACTTCCTCACCTCCTTCAAAACGTGCGGCAATTTTTTTTGTTCAACACGTTCAACATACCATTTACAAGTTTTTATTTACTCATTACTACATTTATATATATAGGGATCCCTTGCTACTTTGTGCTTCAATTCATGCGGCTTCAGTGCATTGCATTTTTTTCTTAAATATTAATCAAAATAAAAAATAAGGAAATTAAGGAAAATGCCACAAAAAACAGGGCCAATTATGCAAAAAAAAAAACAAAAAAAAACCCCCAACCCCCCCCTCCCACTAAACTAAAACAAAATAAAAAACAACCAGAAACCTCCCATCGAAACTAGTTACATTGTTGTGAGGTACGCATCTGAGTGCATGCATGCACATCTGCATGCGTGTGCCTGTATGTGTGTGTATTTATGTTATTTACATTTTATGCATATTTTAAATGTTTAATTGTTATTATAAGAATTTTTAGAAATGATTATATATTTGTGTTATTATATAAACATATACATGTACGGATACGTCAGTGTGTGTGTGTGTGTGTGTGTGTGTGTGTGTGTGTGTGATCCTACTTCATAGATTTCAGTGGTTGTGTGGGTATCTTGGTCCCAATTAACATCGGAAAGTGAAGGATCCCTGTATATATATATATTATAGAACCATATAAGTGTGACGTAATGAACTTTCAGCCAGACCCAGAATGCCAGAATCCAGGAGACAGTGTGAGATGGCACAGAGTTGATTTATTATTCAAAGTGGAAGCACTTAAGCAACTACAGTACTGGTGACGAAGAGAAACACAATAAACGTTAAGCACTGGGAAACTATGGAGCTAGAACCAGGAGCTGGAGAGAACACAGGGACGCGAGACAATCTTTTGGCACAGACATGAGCCTGCGGCTTGTGTTTATGGTGAGGGGATGTGATGAGGGAAGAGAATTCAGTTGTGTGCTGCTGCAATCAGCTTGAGGAGGCCAACGCCCCTCAGCCAGAGCACAGAGAAAACAGAGGCAGAGAACAGAGCCACCAAAATCAAACTCCCCCCAAAACACAGACCATCACAAAAATAACATGAAAGAACCTGAAGTGTAATAATTTCGATAAACAAAACAAAAGGATAAACATGCTACAACACAGTACATAAAATCACACACACAAACATCCTAAACATTAACTTAGGTAATGTACTGGAATAATAATTGAAAAACATTTTAATACTACAGTACTTTGCAACTGTTCAGATGATTATTCCTCTTCAGGCACTTCAGAGGAAACGGTTGTTTCTTCAAGTGAAAGTCTTATTTCTTCAGAAGAGACATCCAATGCCATTACCTTTTTCTGGCGCTTAGTCAGAGAAGATGCACGGCGTTTGAGTGGCATCATAAAGTTTAACTCATAATTAAAACACACTAAAAATGCGTATTGACAACGTGTGCACAAATGAGAAAAAAAGGGTGCATGCATCATTTCAACCAATCAGCAGGAGGGAGAACAGCCATTGGCTGAATCTGAATCACGTGACAGTTACTTCTGGGTCTTTCGGCAATCCGCAAATATGCGGGGACACGAGTGCAAAACTGCAAATGGTTAATACTGTATTACTTTATCAAATAGCTTCCACATTCTTGCGCAATTTTGCTATACATGAGAGGCAAAGCTCAAAGTGCCACACATTCAAGTTTTTCTGAAGCAAAAATTAGATAGGGATTGCGGAATCCCTGTGGGAGGCCCTCACAGATACTGCATATGTATTTACGTACCAGTAAAACAAATGCTCCACAGCTGTTGCCATGTTCCTATTTCACTGAACTTAAATTTGTGTTGTCCTTTCATATGCCATGCAGCTCACCTGTGACAGTAGCACACATCTGCATGTGCCTTCTGAAAGGTATTAATTACAAATACTGACTTTGACTGTACACAGTATTATGTAAGTTATCAATAAAATGCTATTATTTTTTCCATCAATGAATATAGTAGTAAATTACTTTACAGGGATCGCTTGCCACTTTGCATTTCAATTCATGCGGCTTCAGTGCATTGCGGTTTTTAAAAAAACCAACACGAAACAAAAAACAACCCAAAATCTCCCATCAAAACTAGTTACATTGTTGCATCTGTGTTTGCACGAGCTTCTGTGCGCATGCGTGTGTATGTCGTCTTCATGTCATGCAATACCATCAGTATGTGTGCGTATTTATATTTTACTTACATCTTATGTTTTTTTTAATGTTTAATTGTTGTTAATAGCATTTATACAAGGGGTGTTCTATAAGTAATGCCCCTGACCCACTTCCCATAGCAGGAGAGCAACGAAACTTGCTTCAGTTATTAGTCTTCCTCTTCATAGGAACCACCCAGAGTTATGCATTTCTCCCATGGTTTGATGCAGCTCTGGATACCGTTTTTGTAGAACACCCCAGGTTGGTCCTCAAACCACGACGTGATTTCAGAGATCAAGGCAGCATCATCTGGGAAATGCTTTCCATTCAAAAATAACTT
Organism: Plotosus lineatus; assembly: GCA_024760905.1. Lineage (NCBI taxonomy): Eukaryota > Metazoa > Chordata > Actinopteri > Siluriformes > Plotosidae > Plotosus > Plotosus lineatus. The sequence goes on from CM045742.1 coordinate 11,952,451, forward strand.
CATGGCTGGGAAGAGGTGAAATACAGAGGGTGAAAGGTCAGGAGAGTAGGGAGTATGGGGGAGGATTTCATAACCACATGCCTGTGCTTCTGATCTGGCGACATGCCAGTTGTGGACTGGAGCGTTGTCCTGCAAGAGGAGGATACCTTTGCTGATCTTGCCCCGCCTCTTGATTTTGATAGCTTCTCTTAATTTCCTCAAAAGTGAAGCATAATAGGCTCATGTAATTGTGGTACCCTTTGCCAGGAAATCTGTCATCACTACTCTGTCCTGCTCCCCGAAGACTGTGAGCATGACCTTCCCAGTAGAAGGCTGCACTCTTGCCTTCTTTGGAGGTGAGTCCAAGTGCTTCCACTGCATTGACTGGGCTTTGGTCTCTGGATCATAGTGATAGACCCAGGTTTCATCCTGTGTAATCAGTCTTTTGAAAAACTTTGACTCATCTTCTTGGCACATCTCCAAATTCATCCACAAGCACTTGAAGTGTTCTCGCTTCTGGAAGGGTGTAAGCAACCTGGGAATCCATCTGGCAGACACCGTATGCATATGCAAATAGTCATGAATGATAGTTTCCACACACTCTGTACTAATCTTAATCTCTTGGGCTATTTGGCAAATGCGCTGATCGTAAAGCACCGATCTTCCAAAACTGCATACTCAACTTGACGGACAGATGCCTCATCACTGACAGAAGGGGGGCAACAAGGTTTGGAAGTCTGTTTCCACAGACTTCTGGACATGTTTGAATTCAAGATGTTAGCATTTTACAAGGTATATGATGGGGCAAGTTTCTTTCATTTCATCACAAGTCTCCTGTGGTGTGCGTCCTTTCAAATTGGATCACTGCGCGACACTCAACAGGCTCCATTTCACACCTGACTCAGTTCAAACACTTGTAAATCAGAAACCACAATTAGTTTAGTGCTGTAAATTGCCACATAACACATAGAGATATAAATCATTGCACACGCAAAATTTCAGCTAGATCAGACAACTGGCAGTGGATAGGGGCATTACTTATTGAACTCTCCTCATAACATTGAATATGCATTATTTATATTATATACACATAGACATGTATGTATACCTCAGTCGGGGACTTCGCAAATTTCAATGGTCCGGTGGGGATCTTGGTCCCAATTAAACACGGAAGGTGAGGGATCCCTGTATTTGTTTAGGATTCAATCATTTCTACAGAGGATGTGCTGCGGAAAATGTTTTAGTGGATGCAAGCTTGGGAAGCAGATGCAACTTAAATACATTAGATATTCATGTGAAGCTGTTAATGATTTTCTACAATTGTCTACACACATTATTTCAATTAATCTTACAACTGTACAAATCGTATTTACCTCCATTTATTCACATATTCGTGATATATCCTCCTTGTATTGCACAACAAATCAAGTACTGTCACTCTAATGGAAGGGATGTTGGCTGATAGCAGGATGCAGTAGCTTGCATGTTCATTTATGGGCAAAAATACCCAGTCAAACTGTGAAAGTTTGACCGAAAAGACAACATAATAATTTTATTACAATAAATCCTAATAATAAACCAAACTTGGCATGGTGATATTGCTGCATAAAAGCTTGTCAAGGTTAGAGAATGCCCAAAATGAACAAAAATGGATAAAAATATAATATTTATATATGTAGCAATATAAAAAACTTCTACAAAGACACTACAGGGGATTTCCACTGCTCTGAGTGTGTGTGCTTACTGCTTACATGTGTTTGTTTGTGCTCAATTTGGATGTGTTAATTTTTTCATTCATTTTTTGAACCGCATAATCCTAATTAGGGTCTTGGGGAGGCTGGTGCCCATCTCAACTGACTCTGGGTAAGGGCAGAGTACACCCTGGAGCGCTCGCCAGGCCATTGCAGGGCAGAAACACACTGATGGCTATGCAGCTACTCTTGAGAAAAGTCAGCAATGGTTTTTTACATGAACATCTCCACAGACAGTGAAAGACATGGCTGGCCTTTGATAACCCAGTTAGCTGCACTGATGGGACAGCAGTGACAGAGGGGCTTTAACCCCCAACCTTAGGATCGGTAATCCAGCACCTTACCACTGAGCCAGCACTGTCATTTATACATTATATCAAAATCAGTGGTGGTCTAGTGGTATAGGGGCTTGGATTGCTGATCCAAAGGTTGGGGGTTCAAGTCCCACTCTCCACAAGGTTGTCACTGTCCCCCCCAGTGCAGCTAACTGGGTTATCAAAGGCAGGCCATGTCTCTCACTGTCTATGGTGAGAGGCATGTAAAAGAACCATTGCTGACTTTCGTAAAGAGTAGGCTGCAAAGTCGTCAGCGTGTTTCTGTCCCTTGCTAAAAGGGTTGTGACAGGAAGGGCATCCGACGTAAAAACCTCTGCCAAATCAAACGTGCGAATCAGATGATTCGCTGTGGCGACTCCTGAGGTAAAGGGAAAAAGCCGAAAGGAAGACAAATCAAAATCAAGATCAAAAATAACAAAAACAAAAAGGTTTGCATTTATTTTTAGTAATAAATAAATAAAAAACAGTCATAATAACTTACGGCATTTTTAACTGTATTTGAAAACATTTTTCTCCTCCAGAAGGTTCTCAAAATAGCAAAGAAAAAAGGCTCTGAATGAATTTTTGGAGAAATATTTTTTAAATGAAAACTCAAGTTTCTTTGCATTATGCAATTAATTGCAATGTGCAATTAGTGCAAAGAGTTCAGAGTCCTTATGACTGGAGGGAAAAACTGTTCTTAATGGTGAAAAAGGTCCAAAGGTCCAAAGGTCGAAGGGCCTTCATGGTGAAAAAGGAAAAGATGCTGTCGCATACTAGCTTCTGATCTGCAGTCAGACATGTTATCCATTGCACCAGGAAATAAGACGAGCTTGCTGTCCCAGGGTAGAGTTGATAAAGTACAAAATAGACTGAGAGAATGACACAGAAACATAACCTCTGTTATCATGTCATATAATTAATATACAAGCAACAATGGCTGTTAACAATGGAAACACACCCAACACTGAACATTTGATTGATGCATATCAACATAAATGTTTGGTCTTATCATTTGTTCTTATGGGCAACCTCCCTTTGAAAATAGAATGCTTCTATGGGTTGGGACTGTGTGTGGATATTTTTCTTATGTAAATATAAACCCAAGGCCAAGGGCAAGAACGGAAGGATGAAGGAGATACCTGTACTCAGTTAAAACCAACATATAATATTTGTCCTTGGAGAGGCATATGAACAGCAGGGTGGCATGAAGCCTTGGTTTATAATCAACATCTTAAAACCAATTGGGAGTAAACAAACCCACAGATCTTACGAAAGCCACGCTATGCAGTCAAAAATATATGGACAACAAATCAATCAGTTATTCATTGTTTCTGGATTCAAACTGAGTTTGTAATCTTCACGTGTCTTGGAAGACTTTCCACTTGATTCTGGAGCATACTTTTTGGACTTGCGATCATTAAGACACAGGAATATTGTCAGTTAAAGCAATGATGGTGAATTTGGAGATCCGCTTGGTACAATTGATATTTCACCTCACTGGGGACAGGCTCTGCATCAGCCACTTATGTTCTTCCACTCCAAACGTGACAAACCATATGTTCATGAAGATACACTGTAATGCAGAAACAGATGTGGGCGTCTTAATTCCAATTAAGGTTAGACTGTAATGCTACAGCATACAAAGACATCCCTTATGGTTGTGTGCTTCATACTTTGGGACAACAGTTTGGCAAACATAAGCAGATGTTCACATACTTTTGACCATATTGTGTATCTTGTGTTGTGTAAAATGCATCATTGGTCTTCTATTTATTATTACTCATTATGCGTATGAATGTAGTATAGCATATGTTTATACTGGAAAACAGGTTATGTGGGGGATCGGGAAATATCACTCTCAGGTAAAGACATATCCAAGAGTGGTTAAAATAAATAAATGAATAATTAAATAATAATAATAATAATAATAATAATAATAATAATAATATTATTATTATTAATATTATTATTATTATTATTATTATAATTATTATTATTATTATTATTAGTTAATTATTCATTTATTTATTTTAACCACTCTTGGATATGTCTTTACCTGAGAGTGATAATGCCTGATTATTATTATTAATAATAATAATAATAATAATAATAATAATAATAATAATAATAATAATAATAATAATAATAATAATAATGTAAGGTGACATGGTGGCATAGCGGTTAGCACATCCACCTTAGAGCAAAAAGCTCCTAGGTTTGATTCCCAGCTCGGGCATTTCTGTGTGGGGTTTGCATGCTCTCCCCATATTTGTGAAGGTTTGCTCTGGGTACTCCGATTTCTTCCCACAGTCCAAAAACATGTACAGAAGGTTAATTGACTTTTTCTAATCGCCCATGAGTATGAATGATTGGATAAATATTGGACCTGCGATGGCCTTGTGAGCTGTCCAGGGTGCAACCCGCTCTCCCAGAGTCGGCTGAGATCGGCGCCAGCCTCCTCGCGAACCTAATTGGGATTAAGCAGTTCAGAAAATGAATAAATAAATTATTATTCATTATTATTACTATTATTATGATAACAGTGTAATCACTCTTCAATTACTCTGTATTTATTATATGTGCACATGATTGATAGAAAGAAAGCGGAACGGTGGCGTAGTGGTTAGCATGTCTACCTCACAGTATAAAGGCCTGAGTTCGATTCCAGGCCTGGGCGTTTCAGTGTGTAGTTTTCATGCTCTCCCCGTGCTTGTGTGGGTTTCATCCAGGTACTCTGGTTTCCTCCCATAGTCCAAAAACATGCACAGTAAGTTAATTGGCTGTTCCAAATTGCCCGTAGAAGTGACTGAGTCCATATGTGGCCTGGCAAAACATCTGGTAGATCATTGTGATCACAGACATGACAATCCCTATATGAGCATCATTCAAGCTTCAGGGATCAAAGTCCATTCCTCGCCCATTGTAAGTTGGGGTTTGTCGTGCTTTTTCTGGTTTCACTGGGCAAGATTCATATTCTAAATTCCATACGTAAAAATAGATAGAGAATAGAAACTACTGTTGGTCGAAGACGTCGAAGGAGAGGTGGGAGGCGTGTCCGTAGGCAGAGAGAGAAGAGGAAAGCCATGAGTCTAGGACTGAGAGTGGGGACTTTGAATGTTGGAACTATGCAAAGAAAAGGTAGAGAGCTGGCTGACATGATGCAGAGGAGGAAGGTGGACATACTGTGTGTTCAGGAGACCAGGTGGAAAGGTAGCAAAGCTAAAAGCTTAGGAGCAGGGTCGAAGCTATTTTATCACGGTGTGGATGGGAAGAGAAATGGAGTAGGAGTCATCTTGAAGGAGGGGTTTGTCAGGAATGTTCTAAAAGTGAAAAGAGTGTCAGACAGAGTGATGAGTCTCAAGTTAGAAATTGAAGGTGTAATGCTCAATGTTGTCAGTGCTTATGCCCCACAGGCAGGATGTGAGCTAGAAGAGAAGGAGAGATTCTGGAGTGACTTAGATGAAGTCATGCAGAGTACCGCCAGAGGTGAAAGAGTGGTCATTGGTGCAGACTTCAATGGACATGTTGGTACAGGCAACAGAGGGGACGAGGAAGTGATGGGCAGGTTTGGTACCCAGGACAGGAACGCAGAAGGACAGATGTTGATAGATTTTGCAAAAAGGATTGAAATGGCTGTGGTGAATACTTTCTTCCAGAAGAAACAGGAGCATAGGGTGACTTATAAAAGCGGAGGTAGGAGCACACAGGTAGACTACATCTTGTGTAGGCGATGTAATTTGAAGGAAGTCAGTGACTGCAAAGTCATAGTGGGTGAGAGTGTTGCCAAACAGCATAGGATGGTGGTGTACAGGATGACTCTGATGGTGAGAAAGGTGAAAAAGGCAAAGGCAGAGAAGAAGACAGAGTGGTGGAAGCTGAAAAAGGAAGAGTGTCAGGTTGTCTTCAAGGAGGAGTTGAAACAGGCTTTGGGTGGCCAGGAAGTGCTTCCAAATGACTGGACAACCACAGCAAATGTGATCAGGGACACGGGCAGGAGAGTACTTGGTGTGTCCTCTGGAAGGAAAGTAGATAAGGAGACTTGGTGGTGGAATGAGGAAGTGCAGGAGTGTGTACAAAGGAAGAGGTTAGCTAAGAAGAAGTGGGACATTGAGAGGACCGAAGAGAGTAAACAGGAGTACAGGGAGACACAGCGTAAGGCGAAAGTAGCAGTGGCTAAGGCCAAACAGAGGGCGTATGATGACTTGTATGATAGGTTGGATAGTAAAGAGGGAGAAAATGATCTATACAGGTTGGCACAGCAGAGAAATAGAGATGGGAAGGACATGCAGCAAGTTAGAGTGATAAAGGACAGAGAGGGAAATGTATTGACTGATGACAGAAGTGTGCTGGGAAGATGGAAAGAGTACTTTGAAGAGCTGATGAATGAGGAAAATGAGAGAGAAAAAAGAGTAGAAGAGGTGACCACTGAGGAGCAGGACGTAGCAAAGATCAGTAAGGGTGAAGTGAGAAGGGCATTGAAGAGGATGAAGAATGGAAAGGCAGTTGGTCCTGATGATATACCTGTGGAGGTATGGAAGTGTCTAGGAGAGGTAGCAGTAGATTTTCTGACAAGAACATTCAACAAGGTACTAGAGAGTGAGCAGATGCCGGAGGAGTGGAGGAGAAGTGTGCTGGTGCCCATTTTTAACAGGGTCTTAGAGAGTGAGAGGATGCTGGCGAAATCTAGGAGAAGTGTGCTGGTGCCCATTTTTCAGAAGAATGGAGACGTGCAGAGTTGCAGCAACTACAGAGGGATAAAGTTGATGAGCCATACGATGAAGTTATGGGAAAGAATAGTGGAAGCTAGACTAAGGGCAGAGGTCAGCATTTGTGAACAACAGTTTGGTTTCATGCCAAGAAAGAGCACCACAGATGCAATGTTTGCTTTGAGGATGTTGATAGAGAAGTACAGAGAAGGTCAGAGGGAGCTACATTGTGCCTTTGAGGATCTGGAAAAAGCATATGACAGGGTGCCAAGAGAAGAACTGTGGTATTGCATGAGGAAGTCTGGAGTGGCAGAGAAGTATGTCAGAGTGGTGCAGGACATGTATGAGAGATGTAAGACAGCGGTGAGGTGTGCTGTCGGTGTGACTGATGAATTCAAGGTGGAGGTGGGACTGCATCAAGGGTCAGCTCTGAGCCCCTTCTTGTTTGCTATGGTGATGGACAGGCTGACAGACGAGGTGAGACAAGAATCTCCATGGACTATGATGTTTGCAGATGACATCGTGATCTGTAGTGAGAGCAGAGAACAAGTGCAGGAAAATCTAGAGAGGTGGAGGTATGCCTTGGAAAGGAGAGGAATGAAGGTTAGCATCAGAAAATCAGAATACATGTGTGTGAATGAGAAGGACCCAGGAGGAACGGTGATGTTACAGGGAGCAGAGATAACGAAGGTGGAGGATTTTAAGTACTTAGGCTCAACAATCCAGAGCAATGGAGAGTGTGGAAAAGAGGTGAAGAAGCGTGTGCAGGCAGGCTGGAATGGTTGGAGAAAAGTGTCCGGTGTGATGTGCGATAGGAGAGTGTCAGCAAGAATGAAGGGAAAAGTGTACAAGATGGTGGTGAGGCCAGCGATGTTGTATGGATTAGAAACAGTGGCGCTGAGGAAAAGGCAGGAGGCAGAGCTGGAGGTAGCGGAGATGAAAATGTTGAGGTTCTCTCTGGGAGTAAAGAGGATGGATAGGATCAGAAAAGAGTATATCAGAGGGACAGCCCACGTAAGATGTTTTGGAGACAAAGTCAGAGAGGCTAGATTGAGATGGTTTGGACATGTACAGAGGAGGGATAGTGAGTACATTGGCAGTAGGATGCTGAGGTTGGAACTACCAGGCAGAAGGCCTCGAGGAAGACCAAAGAAGAGATTTATGGATGTGGTAAAGGAAGACATGAAGGTCGTTGGAGTCAGAAAAGAAGATGTGGAGGACAGGGTGAGTTGGAGGCGGATGATTTGCTGTGGCGACCCCTGAAGGGAGCAGCCGAAAGTAAAAGAAGAAGATAGAGAATAGAAAGAATATTATGTTGCAGCAATTATTTAGCAATTTTTTTTGTTAAATTTGAGCAACATAAAGAATAATAATGTCGGGCCCTAAATGGCCATGATGACAATAGTTTGGTCTTAGTGTTGATATTGCAGCTCCTCCAGACATTTGCAGAGCCACTCAGATCACATGCTTACCCATTTTTTCCTTTTTTCCTAAACATTATCTTAAAAAATTGAAAGCTCATTTAGTTTCTCACTCACCAAGCCTTTGGTCTTGGGGAGGTTGCAGCTGACTCTGGGCAAAGGCAGGGTACAACCTGAATATTTTCCAGACCATCCCAGGGCCAATGCACACACAACAAATCACACTCACACCTAGGGGTGGAGGATGTGCTCACCACTACACCACTGGTCTGCTCTTGCTTGGCCATTTTCAACACAATACATTCCAGCTCTGTGGCACTGTAACGGCTAATAATAATCAATGTTATTAGCTTCACCTGTCAGTGTTAATGTAATGTTTTTATTGTTATGGCTGATTGAGATATATTACTCATTCAATTTCTCGTGCATTATTTTATAATTTCTTGTATTATATATATTATATAAATATATAGTATTCAGGCAGTGGTGATGTGGTCGTAAGGTGCTGGATCACAGATCCCAAGGTTGGGGGTTCAAGCCACACTCTCAACAGGTTGTCACTGTCCCCGCAGTACGGCTAACTGGGTTATCAATGGCCGGCCGTGTCACTATAGACAGTGAGAGGTTCATGTAAAAGAACCATTGCTGACTTTCGTCAAGAGTAGTTGCATAGCCGTCAGCGTGTTTCTGTCCTGCAATGGCCTAGCGAGCTGTGCAGGGTGTATTCGCCCAGAGTTGGCTGAGGTGGACCCCCCCCCCCCCACCCACGATCCTAATTAGGACTAAGCGATTCAGAAAATGAATGAATGAGTATAGTATTCATGTCAAGGTCCACAGGGATTGGTTCCCACAAATACTCATTCATTTATTCCCAGCCAACTATGGGCGAGGGCAGGGTACACCCTGGACAGCTTGCCAGGACATTGCAGGGCCAATACTGACACAACCCTTCATACTCACACTCACGACTAGAGGTGATTTGGAACAGCTAATTAACTTACTGTGCATGTTTTTGGACTGAGTGAGTCCCCGGATGAAACCCACACAAGTCCAATGAGAACATGCAAACTCTGCACAGAAACGCCCGAGCTGGGAATCGAGCTCAGCGCTTTCTTGCTTTGAGACAGATGTGCCAACTGCAATGCCACCATGCCACCCTGAGATAAAAATATGCATGTACAAAGAAAATGTGCTAAAAGGTAATAACTACTGCTTAATGTTGAGGGGATAAATAAATACAGTTTTTACAATTTTATGCTATTACCTCAGACCAGTACTCATTCACTCAGATATAATAAGGGTGTGCTTAGAAATAAATAACACTGGGTATTTAACTTAGTGGCTGTAGTAGGTAAAAACTCTGGTAATATACAAGTACTTTTTTGTGTCAACTTTTTATTTAAGATAGTCTCAAGACAGGGTTTGTAAAAGCCATGAAACAAGTACCAGGATGTGATCTGTATTAGGTGTGTTAATTAGCCCTTGTTTCCTGGTATGACAGATGGCATTCAGAGCAATGACCAGCCTACATGATGAACAGCATATTGATATGATTATAAGTCTGTGTTCAAATCCCAGTTAGCCCCCCCACTGTGCTAAGACCCCTGGGCAAGGTCTTAACCACAAGTGTGCCTCTGTTCACCCAGCAGTATAAATGGGTACCAGTAAAAATATACTGGGAAGGTAACCTACGATGGACTACCATCCCATCCAGGAGGAGTTGAACTCCTGATTGCTTCACGCTACGGAAACGGGCACCGGCCTGATGAGCCACTATGGCTCGGGTGTAAAAAGCCCAACAGACTTTACCTTTTACCTACATTCCACACTACCTTTCTCAATAATAAGATTTTTTTTTTTTTTTTTGGCATTTATAAGCAGTCTCTGATGCCACTCATTAAGATCTCAAATCCATGAAGCACATTTTCTCGTATTTTTTAAATTCATGTTACCAATTTAAAGTCCATAAAAAGAAAGGATATTCGGATTATCATTGTTGGAGAGTAATAATCTGCCTGTATTTGGTTCTTATTAATTGTTTATAATTAATTCATCATGAATCATCATCATCATCGTCGTTGTCGTCGTCATCATCATCATAACAACTATAACAATAACAATAAGCTACTGGTTTCTTTAACAGCTCAAATAAACAAATACCAAACATATGTGAGGCAGTGGTGGCCTGGTAGTAAAAAGTGCTGGATCACTGATCCTACGGTTGTGGGTTCAAGTGCCACTCTCCATGGTTTGTCCCTGCCCCCCCCCCCCCCCCCCCCAGTACAGCGAACTGGGTTATCAAAGGCCAGCCATGTCTCTCACTGTCTATGGTGAAAGGTTCATTTAAAAAAACATTGCTGACTTTTCATAAGAGTAGCTGCATAGCCCTCAGCGTGTTTCTGCCCTGCGATTACTCTGCCCTTGCCTGAAGTCAGCTGGGATGGGCGCCAGCCTCCACGTGACCCTAATTAGGATTAAGCGGTTCCAGAAAATGAACGGATGAACAAATGTATGTGTGTTTGTGTGTGTGTGTGTGTGTGTGTGTGTGTGTGTGTGTGTGTGTGTCCACATCCTGAGCATGAATATGCTGCTTGAGTGTGTAAAGTATTCTGGGATATTTTTAGTGCTGCTTGGAAACTGTACATATAAACTTTAGGCCTATACTAAGAACAATCAATGTATCAGAATACACTTTTTAAATTAATATTTTATTTACTGACTGGGGATGTGTCAGGTTTTTAAAGAAATGTTTACATTTTTTATCAAATCTTTTTTTTTTTTTTTTTTGTAAAGTTGCTTTGCGATAGCATCAGTTGTAAAAAGTGCTAAACAAATAAAATTGGATTGACTTGAGTATCTGTTTGTTTGAGATATTAAAGAAAACAGTAGCTCATTGTTAGAGCTGTTGTTAATGTTGTGATGGTGATGGTGATGATAATAAGGGCAATCAAGAAGGAATAAAAGACACATAGGTTAATATTTAAATATATTAATATTATCAAGTGAGTTTTAGGGACTCCATGCACACACACACACACACACACACACACACACACACACACACACACACACACACACACACACACACACACACACGCACACACACACACACACACACACACACACACACACACGGATATGTGTGCACACTCAATTACGCCATGGGCCATTAAGATACTAGAAAGGCCTTTTATTTGTCATGTCTCAATAAAAGTTGTATAAATTGAGGGTTCCTCCCAGAGAGGGAGGGTGTCATTTAGGACTGAAGAAAAGCAATATAAGGGTCTGAGAGCTGACAGAATAGCAGTGCGTGCACTTGATCTGTGGACTGAGGACAGACCCACCCTCCAGCCCACCATGCCGTGGAGTGTATTGACACACATCTGCGTTGTGGCCCTGGTTTTTTTCTGTAGCCTCCAGGTGAACGCAGTGAGGGGTAAGAGATGAGCAGTTTTGTCGCATCATATTCTTCTCAATTTAATATATGTGATATACAATCATTGTATAAATAACAAACATTTATGCTATTTATAACTTATTCATGTGTAATGCACACATGTGTAATGTGCCCACATTATGCAGTGATGAATTCAACAAATGTGTTAAATCTCAGCAATTATCTTGTCGAAATTACACAGAAATAACATCATCTATGTGGCCTGATGTAGAAATACAGATGTTTTAAGAACACCGTACAGTGATTTATAACCGGACAGCATTGATAATAAGTAGTTACAAAAAATATAATAAACTGAAGAGGCAGGGTTTTAGAGTCAGGTGTAACAGTCTAATGATATTTAAATGGCAAGAAGTACCATAAAATATTTATGAGCTAGGTACCGTTATAAGAGGACAAAAGATTACACAATACTCAGATATACAATAATAGATGTATAATAATAGAAAATAATACAAATTACCATATTATACTATTACTATATCGTACTATCTACTGTAGTATAATGGTCACAGCCCAGCCCAGTGCTAGCTGAGGAAGGCTCCATCCTGCTGGCGACCCTAGTAGGATTAAGAGAGAGTACGCATATCACACTATATTATAATAATCAAATCATGAAAATTCAAAGTAAAAAAGCTAAAATAATTAAAATAAACAAGTCACAAGAACTCAAAGATTAATTTCATTCATTTTATAAACCACGCAATACTGTTAGGGTCCAACACCAGGCGAAGGTAGGGTACACCCTGAACAGCTCGCCAGACCATCATATGACCAACACACACAAATTTGTTCACACGGACAGTACATTCACATACATGGGGCAATTTAGAAAAGCTTGTTAACTTAATGTGCATGTCTTTGGAATGTGGGGGGAAACTAGAGAACCTGGATGAAACCCATGCAAGAGCAATGAAAACATGCAAACACCACATAGAGATGCCCAAGCCGACTCGAACCCAGGATCTTCTTTGGTGTGCTAACACTATACCACAGTGCTGTTCTGTATAAGAACGTCTTATTCTTTTTCTAGTTTAATCGTATTGTACTGCATATTAAATAGGAATAGAAATTCTCTTGAAGTTTCTTACTGGAGGGAATAGCCAGTATTTGATAGGATCATTCTTCTGTAATTGCACATCCTGTTAATATTTAAGAAATTCATGTCCCATTGACAGCTATACAGTGACACTGCAGGTGGTGATGATAATCTAGATCAGGGGTCGGCAACCTTTGCATTCAAAAAGCCATTTGGACCCGTTTTCCATCGTAAAGAAAACACTGGGAGCCACAAATCCTTTTTGACATTGAAACTCAAATAACACTGCATATAGTGTCCCCCCCTTTTTTTCCTTTATGTTAATAATAATAATAATAATAATAATAATAATAATAATAATAATAATAAAAACAATGTGTTGCATTGATTTAAACAACTGCAGAGACAATTAAATTACAATTATGCTTGCAACAAAAACATTCAGATAAAAAAAAAGACATTGAATAAAATGTTTCTTTCAATGAAAATTCCCAATGTCTATTTGAAGCCTGACACAGTGGTGTCCTGGTGGTAATAGGTGCTGGATCACTGATCCTAAGGTTGGGGGTTCAAGCCCCTCTCTCTATGGGTTGTCACTGCTGTCCCCCCCAGTGCAGCTAACTGGTTTATCAAAGGCCAGCCATGTCTCTTACTATCTTTGGTGCGAGGCTGGAAAAGAACCATTGCTGACTTTGTCAAGAGTAGCTGCATAGCCGTCAGCATGTTTCTACCCTACGATGGCCTGGAGAGCTGTCCAAGGTGTACTTTGCCTTTGCCCGGAGTTGGCTGTGATATGCGCCAGCCTTCCTGCAACCCTAATTAGAATTAAGTTTTTCACAAAATGAATAAATGTATTTGAGCCCTTCTTGTATTCATATAAAGAAGAAGAATAGCTAGGGTAGAGCCAGATGTGTTAACAGGTTGGCTAGCCTGTGTAGGCATCACTCCCTTTTGTGTGATCTTTTTTCTTTATTCCTTATATTAATGTTGTTTTGTCATAATTTTAATTTACAAAAAACAACAGCAACACAGAAAAATATATGAAGATGATATTTTAAAAATATATTTTAAAAAGAAGCCCGCTCAACATTCTTTTAAATAATATTAATGCGAAATACTGCACTGACCAACCCATTCTCAGAGTGAATACTGAACCAGACCGCAGTCTTTTATTTTGTCCCTCAGAGGAAAATTACTTAATTCGGAGATTGCTGTGCATAAACCAAATCTCATCCACCACCTCTTACTTCAGTTGTGGTTTCCGTTCCTGGATTACAAACCCTGGTGGTGAAAATAATCTGTTTTGCTTGTTACACTGCTGCTGGGATGGTGAGAACACTCCTTACCATGAGTGCAGGGGTTTGGAAATACCGCCACATGCTTCCTCCACCAACACTGCAGATCAAAAATACCGAGACTCTCAATGTAGCCGATTAATATAACGATACCCATGTCCAGAAGAACATGCCCACAAAATCATCCCGTCTGCACCCGTGACTGCTAATTCTCATCTATGTAATTTTCAATCCTAAAAGAGCATTTTTGCAAGGTTATTCGCTGGGTACCTGTGGTACCTGACCGTTGCAGGACTCTGCCTTAGGCAGATTCTCCCGTCATTCAGGTGAAAACTGATTGAACTCACTACCCCTGTCTGTTGTGAGTAAATTAGCAGTATTTTGTTTTTGCAGTTGTTTTTGGTTATGCAGTGGTTTTTGTACATGTAGCATGTTTGCACTTGTCAGCCACCGTAAAGTACAACATTCATTATTTTTAAAAGCCATGGAGCCACATCAGAGAGGTGAAAAAGCCATATGTGGCTCCGGATCCATGGATTGCCAACCCTTGATTTAGATAAAGTTCATGGGCCAGTTGGAGAAGTTGAATCCCTGAAGTAAAACGCCAAAAATAATAAAAATACTATTTTCATCCCCTGTTTAAGAATTGTCCTGCTTCTCCCCACAGTGCGCAGAACTAACCATGTCAGCAACATTTGCAGCATGTGGGGAAATTTCCACTTTAAGACGTTTGATGGAGATGTCTATCAATACCATGGCACTTGTGAATACAACCTACTCTCTGAATGCCATGGACCTGTACCAACTTTCTCAGTGCATGTGAGAAGAGAAGGGACCCCTGGGAACCCAAAAATCACCAGAGTGCTGATCACTGTAGAAGATCAGGCTATTAGTCTCACTAAGAATCTGGTTTTGGTAAACGAAGAAATGTAAGATATAAACCTTACAAAGTAATAATGTTTCTTCATGTAGAAAACAATTCTTTTACTTTGTCATGGTTCAGAATTTCTCTTTACTACTTATAATAGGTTTAATAATACTTGCTTTCTGTCTCTAACATTAGTGTGAAACCACCTCACTATGTAGCGGGAGTGATGCTTGAAGAGAACTCTGTCTACATTAAACTTTACGCCAAGCTGGGCCTCAGTGTCACCTGGAATAGAGACGATGCTGTCATGGTAATATCACTACTGAAGTTTACTCTGTGTATTTTAGCAGAAAAAAATCTACAAATTAAAAAAAAAAAAAAAAAAAAAAAAAAAACTTTGACACGAGAGCATAGTTTCGGGGCTGTTATAGCTACTAATGGAAATGTATTTTGCAGATCACCAGCAGAAACATGTTGAATGCAAATCTTTTTAAATGTTTTGAACAACACATAGAATAGTTGTTGGGTAATTCAGCATAGTTCACTGACTCATGTGTGGCAAGCGGACAATAACCTTTTAGCCTCTTTCTGGTCACATTTCTGAAAGCCAAGGTAAATTTCAAATTCATTACTAAATTTGAATTCTCAGTGAATGCATTTAAACACAGAGTTTATTTCAATATATGAGCATCCTTTATTAGAGACGCACACAAGCTGAAGCCCAATATATTGAACTCAGGCCAGATCATTTCAGGCATCAGAATTTTGTTAACATTCTTCATTTATGTGGATTTTAATATTGGAGTAAATGCCTACAATTTAATAAATTCCTATGTTTTCAAATTCAAACTTATTGTCAGATAGATTCTTTAGGTGGATGCCATTTGAAAGGGACACAGTGGCACAAATCCATTCATTGTGTTTAAGCTTAGACAAAAAAAACAGACAAGGGTCAAGAGATAGGCAAACAGACACAAGGAGAAAAACCAGTATACAGGAAACCCTCACTTTCCACGGTTTCTTTGGACTGAGATCCCTTCGCGACTGCTGAATTCCACGAAGGAGGATCAACCCCCCTGACTGATGTATACGTGAACTTATATTTGTATATAATATCAATAAATACATATTCAGTGCTATAAATGCTTATAATAACAATTCAAAAATAATTCCTAAGATGTAAATAAAATATAAATACACACACATACAGACGCACGCGTACACACACAAATGTGTGTGCAAACACTCAGATGTGCACCTCACATGAAAATGTGATACGTTTTGATGGGTTGTTTGATTTTTTTTGTTTGTTTGTTTTTTTTTTTTTTTGGGGAGGGGGTGTTCTTTTTTCATAATTTGCCTTGTTTTGCAGCATTTTTCTTTATCCTTTTTCTCTATTCTTCCTTAATTTCCTTATTTTTTAATTCAATGAATATTGTTTCAAAAAACCGGGATGCACTGAAGCCTCATGAATTGAAGTGTGACGTAGCGAGGGATCCCTGTAGTGTTTAACCTGGGACTATGGCAATTAACACAACAAAAAGATGTACTGTATTTACAGCTTCAAACCACAGTGCGGGTACTTTGTGTATATACTGTATTTGCACTCAAATATGTCAACAAAAACTGGAGGACAATCAGATGGATACATGTTTTAACATTTCATTCTGACAAGGATCAAGGAACTCTTTATTATCCTCAAGGGACAATTTTTTTGTTATTTAAAACAACAATTGCAGCAGGACTAAAAAGTCCCCACCCCCCCATTTTCACCCCTAATTTTAGTTGCATCCAGTTATGACCTGCCAGGTATTGCCTTCACAATCACATGACCACCACTAACCAGGGAAGGGTAGGCATGTGCCCTTCCATGACATGCAGTGCCATTGATAGTGGGGCTTGAATCCCCAATCTTATGATCAGTAATCCAGAACCATGCCACCGGGCCACCGCTGCCCTGTATGGAAAGCATCTGGACTAAAAAAAAAATGAATGAATGAATAAAAAAATGAACAAAATAATTAGTGAATATAAAAGAAAATTGAATGCAGTGAAAGAATCTGAATCCCACCAACCAGCAATTAACCTCCGGCCAGAGAAATAGGCACCTTATATCTGTTTGTCAATGACTCTCAGGTGTGTCTATGACTTGCAATGAGAAGACATCCGACCAAGGTATCAAATTATTAATGTGGCTGTAGTTGGAATAAAGTCCAGGTGTGTATTACTGTTATGTGGTGAATATGAACTTGGAAGTGACTGTGATGTAGATACTTGCAGTTGTAGTCCATGGTGGCCATGTCTGTGAAACAGGGATCTACAATCTTGTTCCATGAGAGCTATATATAGAAAAAAATTGAACACACCTATTTTAGCTGATCAAGAACTTTGTAAGGGAATAATTAGTTAGTCAGGTGTAAATGATAAGGGCTGGAGATAAAGGGTGTTTTGATGGCTTAAGTGTTTATGAAGACAGTTGAAAAAGGTTCACTGTTATTGACTATGCGGTGTTCTGGCAATTGGAGCTCAGAAGAGATTTTGACACAAAAGTCATGGAGCTGAGGAAAAACAGTTCACGTTCAAACAAAAAAACTGTGCATGTTGAAGAAGGGGATCCACAAAACTAGGATTTTTTTTCATGTGTTTTCATCGTGTGTGTGTGTGTGTGTGTGTGTGATAATGCCATCTGAAATGTAAGACTCACTACATAAACCCTATATCTGTGTCATCCAATCTAGGTGGAATTAGACACTAAGTATTTGAATCATACCTGTGGACTTTGTGGAGATTTCAATGGGGTTCCTGTTTTTAATGAGTTTCTAAGCGAGGGTAAGTTGCACCAAATACAGGTTTTAATGTCTAATGCCCCGATCTCATTGAGGCAATAACACCCTATAAATGCCCACGATCTGATCAATTCTTAGGTCAGGTGTGAGCATCAGAGGAATGCAACCAATATCAGCAACCATATCACTGACTGTCAGTAACTGTTAGCGAGGAATCCACCTGTTTTGGAAAATTGTCCTGTTTTTTGAAACCTGTGTCCAAATGTTGGATGATTACACACAATAATCTACTATTTGACAACTGTCGCCAACTATCCGCAGTTATGTTTCCAAATGTTGGAAGATTACACATGATAATCTTCCACTCGATGACTGTCGCCAACTATCTACAATTACAATTACAATTTCTGACAGTCTGAGACTATAGTGCTCGATCACAGATAGTCACAGATAGTTGGGGATTTAGTTGTCTATAGTCTCTTATCTAGTTTCCCTCCATCACAGATTTTCATTTGAGCATTATTTTATTTGAGTAATTTTGGACAAAGCCTGAGACTGTCTTAGAAAACCTGCTACAGACTGTGACTGTCTGCATCCATGTCTGCTACCATAGTTGGGGATAGTTTGCGATATGGTCGCCAACTACAATGAAAACAGTCAAAAATGGTTGTTTCATTTATCGCAGTTTTATCAATTTTATCAATTTATCAAGGACAATTTCGATTATCGCAGATTATCGTTAATTCAATTCAATTCAAATTCAATAAAAAACCCCCACAATTGGCAGTTCCAAGGAATCTCCCAAATGGGATCCGGCCTTTAATTCTGCTCCATATTGCATAAAGTGAATTAAAGAGGAAGAAACATTCTCTTAAGCAACTGTGTATGACGAGATGACTAAATAGATGGTATTTTATATTTTCTCACACAGATCGTATAATTGGCTTCATCGAGTTTGGCAACCAGCACAGGGTGCACAGCCCCAATGGCTTCTGTGAGGACCCTTATGAAGAATTTGAGGATGATGGATACAATCTTCAGAAGTGCCAGTCATTTGTAAGAGAGAAATTTCTTTCAGTAACATTTATTACGTTATTAAATGAAAAATGTCGTTATTATTCAATTGTGTTTAAATTGTTTCTCTTTTGTCATGCTCCTCAATTACATTTATTTATTTACACAACACTGGTTTAATTCAGTTATCAGCTGTTTTACACAAATCACTACAGGGAAGGACAGTCACTGTTTCCGAAGAATAATTCCAGAATTGTTCTTGCTTTGTGCAGCATAAAGGTTGTTCTGAACTGCTAGAGAAGGAAAGCTGGTCCTCCTGTAGGCGTGTTTTGAGTCCAGAGCCTTATATTCAAGCTTGCATTAAGGACAGGTGCAGGAGTCGCCCAGGGGATGTTGGGGACACTGCGTCTCTCTGCAGCACCCTGTCCGAGTACTCGCGTCAGTGCTCACATGCAGGCGGGGATCCACCCAACTGGAGAACACCAACATTTTGTGGTAAATACTTTCAAACTATTATTATTGCAACCTTTAAATCATCTGAAATACCTGATGGAGTAATGTAACAATGGATGCAATATATACTCAGAAAATATGGTTGTACTATCATCAGTACAGTTGGGGCAGTGGTGGTCAAGTGGTATAGGGCGCTGGATCACTGATCCAAAGGTTGGGGGTTCAAGTCCCACTCTCCGCATGGTTGTCACTGTCCCCCCCAGTGCAGCTAACTGGGTTATCAAAAGCGGGCCATGTCTCTCACTGTCTATAATGAGAGGCATGTAAAAGAACCATTGCTGACTTTCGTAAAAGAGTAGGCTGCAAAGCTGTCAGTGTGTTTCTGTCCCTTGCTAAAAGGGTTGTGACAGGAAGGGCATCCGCCATAAAAACCTATGCCAAAATCAAACGTGCGAATCAGATGATTCGCTGTGGCGACTCCCGAGTAAAAGGGAAAAAGCCGAAAGGAAGACAGACTGTCATCAGTACAGTTATATTATATAGTGGAGCTCCTGAGCAGCGGAACATAATGCTGTTATCCCATGTCTGTCTAGTGAATGTGCTTGCCAGCCAAAGGAAACAAAATAAAGCTGCTGTGTTGTAAAGTTGATTCCTATTTGCTGTTATCAACATATTTATTATTATTATTATTATTATTATTATTATTATTATTATTATTATTAACAAGACTGCAACCAAAAAAAAAAAATCCAAGGGGCTCATACATCACTGCTTAGACTAGCACAGAATAAAAAAAATCCACACAATAAAAAACAGAATTAGGTGGCAGGCAAACGGAATTGCATACAAGTAAGCATTTCTGGATGAAACCCCAAAATCAGAAACTTGACATGAACTTTTTGATCTCTAATTAAACTAAAAAGATCAGTGATACAAATGAAAATAGGAAAAAAAGAAATGAAAAGGAAACCCATATTCGGACACGTATCAATAGAGACTGGGAGCTTTGCTTTCAGCCACTACCCAAATCTGTGAATTATTTTGCTTGAAAAACTTACTGTATGTATATGCACCATTTTGGTCCTTAAAAGGAACATATAGTTGCCATGAGGTCCAACAATCAGCCAGAAAATGTACATCAGTGTATATTACACCATGGGTGGCAGTAACTGAGAACAGATTCGTGAGACAATTCAGTTGCCAAATTATCATTGCAGAAGTTCTTTCAATGCTGCCCTATCCTGAGATACATTGTACTTATGTTGTCTTTTTTTATTTAGCTGTGGAATGTCCCTTTAACATGGAATACTCAGAAAGTGGTTCTCCGTGCTTGGACACATGCACAAACAAAGACACCAGCTCACTGTGTGAAGAACACAAGATGGATGGTTGCTTCTGTCCACCTGGTCAGTACTGAAAAAATACAATGACATCCAATTATACTGACAAGTAGTCACATGACAGAATGATTACGTACATATGAAGTTTCCACTTATTTTGGTCTAAACCTGATTATGGTTTGGTTGCTGCAGGTACCGTGTTTGATAATATATCTAACAGAGGCTGTGTCCCACAAGATCAGTGCCAATGTGAACACAACGGTGTGTACAACTCTGGCGAGATTCTCAACAAGGTTGATGAAGAATGGTAACTGCAAATTCAATGGCCAAAATAATTTTCTCGATTCAATCTAATATTTGCAATACCACATATCTTTAGAACCACATCAGGCCATACAAAAGCATAACATACTGCACACACACACACACACACACACACACACACACACACACACACACACATGTATGCATGTTGATATGCTGCAGATTGATTGTGCTGTGTGTGTCTTAGTGTGTGTCAGCAGGGCAGTTGGATGTGCAAAAAGCTGTCTGTTCCAAGTATGTGTGCCGTAGAGGAGGGTTCTCACTTCACTACTTATGATGGCAAAGAATTTACCTTCCATGGGAACTGCTATTATGTTATTTCCAGAGTAAGTGTTCAGAAATTTTTGTGTATTATTAACAATTACGTTAGCATAAAGTTAGCATTAAATCCTGTAATATCTTGACAGGCTTCTTGATACTTGCTAAAAAAAAAATAGAGCAAACATCACAAACCAAGATGAATAGCTGAATGAAATTTGCACTGATTTACATGTTGATCCTACATCCATTTCATAATTTAGTGTCACAGTATCTGTTGAAGGAAAATGCAGGGATGCGAGTTGAAAGGCTTAATTATGTAAACCAGGCAGACAAATCTAAAACAGTGTTCAAGTAAAAAATGTGGGACAGGCAGATATCAAACAATGAAGCAAACAGCACAGTAGAGATAATCTATAGGTAAAGTAGATAAGGCAGGCAATAATCCCATACATAAACATACTATCCAAGGCTAGATAAAACAAACTACATGTCATGTGATGTAAACACATTCAGAATAATCAAGGATTGGTAGAGACTGCCTATGAGTGATACAAAGAGTGCATGTGAACAGAGTCCTTCATGAGCTATGACTGTGAACAGATTGTACTTTAAATTGTGGTGCATGAGTCAGCTTCACGCTTTATACAAAAAAATGTTAATACCCATTGCATGCTACATAAAACCTCAACTTAGCACAGATCACACATCACACAGATGTTTACACGAAATTCTTCAATGAGGCACTTCATTTAACAATAACATTTAATTTTGATATTTCTGTGTTTTTCTCTCACTTCTTTAGGACTGTGTGAACTCAAAGTTCATTATCTTGGGACAGCTTATTCCTTGTGTTGCCCACCATACAGACACTTGCCTAAAATCAGTTGCATTGTTTCTCAACAATGACAGAACAAATGTGAGCATCAATTTTCTCTCAAATCACTGATGCATTTCATCAAACTATAAATGAAACTATGATGATGATAATAATAATAATAATAATAATAATAATAATAATAATAATAATAATAATAATACATTCCATAAAAGATGTTAATCATACTGTTCTTGAACAAAACTTTGAAATATTTTAACAGCTGAAATGGTAATAATAAATGTCGTCTCCAGGCTTTAATCATCAAAGATGATGGCATAGTAAGGCACAATGGAGATATAACTCTTCCTTACACCACTGGTAAGAATGATGCTTACAAGAGTATGTTCTTCATTATAATGCTTTAACATATTTATTACAAAGTGAAATGGTGAGTACATTTAATACTAGTATATTATAGTGAATCAGTTTTAATCAGTCATGTTGAAGAAAGAATTTACCGAAGATATGCACAAACATCGAAGCTTTTGACCCATATTGCAAGTATTTTTATTCAGTATATTTAATGCTGTATAATCCAACGTGAAGCTTGAGATATCATACATAACATAGAGCAGCTTGATTTTGGCAGTGCATAGCAAATTATTTGAGACAGTACCCTTCAAACTCATAGATTTGTCTGACCTTTATCTTTTTTGTTCACAGCTGAGTTCACAATATTCAAGCCATCATCCTTCCACATCATGTTGCAAACCACCTTTGGGCTCCAGATCCAGGTGCAGCTGGTTCCACTCATGCAGCTTTACATTAGACTGGATCATACATTCCAGACCAAGACCTGTGGTGAGTGCTCATCATCATTTAATCATTGCAGAAGGTAGTTGGGACAGTTACCTGTTCCGAGATGCCATTGGTCTGACAGTCCTACTCGTATAAAATTGGAAGCTTGCTTAAATCAGTTGATCAGCCTCCTCAGATCATCTGGGTAGGCTTAGGGTTAGGACTGTATAACCCAGGGGTGTCAAACTCATGCCACCAAGGGCCATGTGGCTGCAGGTTTTTGTTTCAACCAAGCAGTAGTACACCTGACTTGGCTCATTTAATGAAGTGATTTCAGTCTTCAGGCAGTTGATTGGTCAGCCTCTGTACAGAGCATACAGATTAACCAATCAACTGCCTGAAGACTCAAATCAGTTAATTAAATGAGCCGAGTAAGGTGTACTACTGCTTGGTTGAAACAAAAACCTGCAGCCACATGGCCTTTTGTGGCATGAGTTTGACACCCCTGGTATAACCAATGGGGTTATACAATGGGATACAGGGCTTTACGGCAAGAAAATAGGAAAGTGAATGAATATTAGAGAACATGACAGGATAACTGTTGAAAATAAAATTGTCTACATTTATATGCTTCCCAATAGTCAGTGCTCTGTTTTGGTGCAGGTCTGTGTGGAAACTTCAACATGGTGTTGTCTGATGAACTGACAACCCCACAAGGTGTTGTTGAAGGTACAGCAACATCATTTGGTAACTCCTGGAA
The DNA here is from genome assembly GCA_024760905.1 of Plotosus lineatus. Taxonomy (NCBI): domain Eukaryota; kingdom Metazoa; phylum Chordata; class Actinopteri; order Siluriformes; family Plotosidae; genus Plotosus; species Plotosus lineatus. Next base: position 11,975,837 of record CM045742.1, read on the forward strand.
GTCTCAATCCAACTGTCCTGACACTACTGAGAGATTTGATGACCCCTGCAGTTACAGCATAGACAGCGGTAAAAAAAAAACCTTCACCATTCTGAGATTTTCAGCATTGTTCTCAAGGAATTCTTAAAAGGCACTTGTAGACTGAAGGACCCTGAAAGAATTTAACTATAACACAACTAATGGATATTTTATTAATTGTTTAGAATACTACGCTGAGCACTGGTGCTCTAAATTGAAAAAGAAGGACGATGTTTTTGCCAAATGCCATTCTACCGTTAATCCTGAAAAATACTACAAGGTAGCCTTAGCATTTTGGAAAACTTTATCTTAATCAGATCAACTTAAAAAGCATTTCATGCAAAAACCGCTCTTTGACCCCATACAGCGGTGTAAATACTCAAGCTGCACGTGTGAGAGGAGCGAGGACTGTCTGTGTGCTGTCTTCTCTTCCTATGCTAGAGCATGCGCGGCCGAGGGGGTGTTTCTGCAAGGCTGGAGGGACACAGTGTGTGGTAGGATTTCATCTTTTTTATGTGTCAGCACAGACTGTAAGTAGTACTATATAAACACCTAAGGCACTAAAACTGAAAAACACAATGTAATTGCACTGAAAGTACTAATCTAATGGCTTGGTAGTGTGTTTTGAACTAATCGATAATAATATGTTTTATATATTCTAGCTTCTTATATTGTTTGTCATTTACAGAAAAGAATAATGGGAGATATGATAATAGATTACAATATTATATTATCCTGTCTTGTCTAATAAATAATTGATAGAGCGAATGGGCACCTAGTCAATAGCTAGCTAGCTAGCTGGATGGATGGATGGATGGATGGATGGATGGATGGATGGATGGATGGATGGATGGATGGACGGACGGACGGACGGTCGAATAGATAGACAGATACATAGATAGATAGATAGATAGATAGATAGATAGATAGATACCGTATTTTCTGGACTATATGTCGCTCTGGAGTACAATGGCATTGGCCAAAAAAATGCACAATAAAGAAGAAAAAAAAACATACATAAGTCGCACTGGACTATAAGTCGCAAACTCATTGAAACAGATTGAAACAGATACCGTGGCTTGGAAATCTGTTGGCAGTTTATGTGACGTTGTGGTCCTCGCTCTGATAGAGAAGCGATTGCGTTGCATGAAGCGGTAACACCAAGAAAGTCCTCACACAAAGTAATTTCAATTCATCTCCCTGATAACTACCTGGACATGGAGACGCAACTGCACAGTTGACAAGCGTTACGACCTGCGGCACGTTGCTCAAGCACCCATGTGCAAACTCATTCCTCTAGCTGTGGCCATATAGCTTTTATCCCGCGATGAGCTTTTAGCTTTTTAACAATTAGCTTTTTTTTTTCTTCATTGCAGTAATAATAATCTCCGCTTTTCTGCTCCCTTGTAATAATATGTAATAATTTCACTACATGGACGTGGAGCTACAACTTCACTGTTGGCAAGCTTCTCCCTGCAGCACGTAGCTCAAGCACCCATGTGCGAGTTCATTCCTCTAGCTGTGACCAGCTAGCTTTTAGCCCACGATTAGCTTTTTTGTTTTCTTCATTGCAATAATAATAATTTCCGCTTTTCTTCAGTCCCTCACAAGTTTCTTGTTCACTTTAAACTTTCTTTCCGCTGCTCGATTACAATTTTTTTGCTGCATATTTCACTACTTGCAGCTTTTAATCCGCAGAATAGAATTTTCTTTTTGGGGCCATTTCTTCAGTGGTGGATGAGCAGTTACAAGCCTAGAGTGCCGTCTTGTAGGTGTGAGTGTAAAAATAACAAACATGTGAAATTATTTTTGTTATGATGACGAACAGAATTATATGTAATAATTTCACATTTAAGTTTCTCTGGAGCATTAGTCACACTTTCAGCCAAAGTATGAAAAAGTGCGACTTATAGTTCCGAAAATATGGCGGATATCCATCCATCCATCCATCCATCCATTCATTCATCCATCCAAAAAACCATCGATCTATCTATCTGTCTGCATTTGTTTTATTTCTGTCTCTTGTTTTCCTTGTTTTTCTTACAAATATAGAGAAGTACACTAAAAGTTGCCCAGCTTCCCAGATGTTTACCTATAAAATTCAGCAATGCCAGCACACATGCGACTCTCTTAGTCTGGAAGGTCACAGCTGTAGCACTGACTATGTGCCTGTGGATGGGTGTGCCTGTCCAGAAGGGCTCTATGAGAGTGAGAATGGTGTTTGTGTGCCCATGGACAAATGCCCCTGTTATTATAATGGCGAGCACATTAAACCTGGCAAGTCAATCAACATCAAAAATGAGCATTGGTAAGTAGTTAACAATCAGTCAGCAAAATGTGTCACATTTTGAGTCTCAAGTACTATTAAGGCAAATACTGTGTAATGACGTTGTACTGCATCTGCTCTCTTAGTATTTGCTCAAATGGAAAGCTTCAATGCCAGTCCTGGAAGGATCATATTGTAGGTTAGTAAATTTACCTGTGCGCAATGGTGTGTTGACAGAGTTCTTTTAAATAAAGATAATTACATTTTGCAAACTTCTGAACTCTCATTGTATCCACAGCCTGCTCTGCTCCGAAGATCTTCTTTAACTGCAGTGCAGCAGGTCCAGGTGATCATGGCTTAGCGTGTGCACAGACTTGTGCACATAAGAATGTTGAATGTGTGAGTATCTCACACATACTGTGCTTGTCATTTCAAATAATTTCCAGGAACATCCAAATGTACAAGTGCACTACAAGAAGCATTTATTAATAAGAAATATTTATTTCTAGATAACGACAAATTATTACCATACGATTTACTTACATGTGCTTAGTTTACAGACTATGCATTACAGTGATTACACAATGCTTTATATTTTATTCAAATATATATGTTATCTCATCTTACTCCTTTGCCGAAAGAGAAAAATCCTACGATTAGGGTTTATTATTAGGGTTTAACTATATTCACACTCAAACTTACAATTAGGTGCAATTTGAAACAGCCCAAGAAACAAACAAACAATCAAAAAAATATGCACGCCACACACACACACACACACACACACACACACACACACACACACACACACACACACACACACACACACACACACACACACAGAGACTACCGACAGACTGAGTTTAACTGACAGCCTACTTTCTACTTAACAAACCAGTATCAGAATATATTCACTCTCAGTGAATGTGAAGTGAACACAAACAATTAACTTTCATCAACAAACTAAAATCTTTAAATCTATTATGTATATTCTTTACCCTAAGAACCTAATTTTATCTTTTTAATTGGTATCTCATTTCAGTATCTCGCCAGCTGTGAGTCAGGATGTCGGTGTCCTACAGGCCTAATTGATGATGGTCGTGGTTACTGTGTTAAGGAACACGAATGCCCCTGCAAACATGACAATCAATATTATGCTCCAGGTTCTCAAATAACAAAGGACTGTAACAAATGGTAAGTTTGGAAAGTTTTCTCTTTTGGTGTTCAAATATTTGGTATATTATTCATTCATTTTCTGAAGCTCCGACTGTTTCAGAATTAAAATGAGTTGAAATCATTTACACCAAATTTATGTATTGTATGAATGTATAACTGTCATTAGTCTGCCCTTTAATGCATTAGATGCTTTAAATTATTTTTAATGGTATAGTACAGTCATAGTTAAAAATATCAAAACAGTTAAAATTATAAATATTAAAGCTTCAACTGTCTATTTTATTTTTTTCCAGTATCTGTAAACATAGCCAGTGGGAATGCACCACAAACAAATGCCCTGGCACTTGTGCTATCTATGGTAGCGGACATTACAACACTTTTGACAAGGAAAGATTTAGGTTTGGTGGAGACTGCAGTTACATAGCTGTCCAGGTATCTAATGTTATACCTTGCTTGAAAATTTTCTTTTAAAATTTCTCGAAATTTGTCAAATATCTGATGCATTCTAATGTTATATGTTTGCACTGCTTTAAAGAACAAGTGTGGAAAAAAGGAGGGGACATTTTATGTGATCACAGAGAATGTACCATGTGGGACAACTGGGACCACGTGTTCCAAAGCTGTTCGAATTATACTTGGAGTAAGAGCCTGTTATTTATCATTTATATTTTATTTACAGTACTGCTTAATACTAAAATTGTTAAGAACCCGTTTTTAATTTTATATTATTATATATACTAGTCCATCTTCTTCTTCTTTTCCTTTCGGCTGTTCCCTTTCAGGGGTCGCCACAGCAAACCATCCTCCTCCATCTCATCCTATTCTCTGAATCTTCTACGCTTACTCCAACTACCTTCATGTACTCCTTCACCACATCCATAAATCTTCTCTTTGGTCTTCCTCTCGGCCTTCTGCCTGGTAGTTCCAACCTCAGCATCCTACTACCAATATACTCACTATCTCTTCTCCGTACATGTCCAAACCATCTCAATCTAGCCTCTCTGACTTTGTCCCCAAAACCTCTTAACATGTGCTGTCCCTCTGATGTACTCATTCCTGATCCTATCCATCCTCGTTACTCCCAAAGAGAACCTCAACATTTTCATCTCTGCTACCTCCAGCTCTGCCTCCTTTTTTTTTTCCAGGGCCACTGTTTCTAATCCATACAACATCACTGGCTTCATCACCATCTTGTACACTTTTCCTTTCATTTTTGCCGATACCTTCCTATCACACATCACACCCTGGTAGTTTTCTCCAAACATTCCAACCTGATTGCACTCACTTCTTCACCTATTTTCCATACTATCCATTGCTCTGGATTGTTGAGTACTTAAAATCCTCCACCTTCTTTATGTCTGCTCCCTGTAACCTCACCATTCCTCTTGGGTCCTTGTTGTTCACACACATGCATTCTGTTTTACCGTGGCTAACCTTCATTACTCTCCTTTCCAGGGCATACCTCCACCTCTCTAGATTTTCCTGCACTTGTTCTCTGCTCTCACTACAGATCACAATGTCATCTGCAGACATCATAGTCCATGGAGATTCTTGTCTAACCTCATCTGTCAGCTTGTCCATCACCATAGCAAAAAAGAAGGGGCTCAGAACTGACCCTTGATACAGTCCCACCTCCACCTTGAACTCTTCTGTCACACAGACAGCACACCTCACGACTGTCTTACATCTCTCATATATGTCCTGCACCACTCTAACATACTTCTCTGCCACTCCAGACTTCCTCATGCAATACCACAGTTCCTCTCTCTGCACCCTGTCATATGCTTTCTCCAGATCCACAAAGGCACAATGCAGCTCCTTCTGACCTTCTATGTACTTCTCTTTTAATATCCTCAAAGCAAACACTGCATCTGTGGTGTTCTTTCTTGGCATGAAACCAAACTGTTGTTCACAAATACTGAACTCTGCCCTTAGTCTAGCTTCCACTGTTTTTTCCCATAGCTTCATCGTATGGCTCATGAACTTTATCCCTCTGCAGTTGCCACAACTCTGCATGTCTCCCTTGTTCATAAAAATGGGCACAAGCACACTTCTCCTAACTACTCTCTAAGACCTTGTTTAATTGTCTTACCATCAGCATCATCCTGCACACCACCATCCGATGCTGTTTGGCAATACTCTCACCACTACTACTTTGCAGTCAATGACTTCCTTCAAAGTACATCATCTACACAAGATGTAGTCTACCTGTGTGCTCCTACCTCACCCTATGCTCCAGTCTCTTCTGGAAGAAAGTATTCACCACAGCCATGTCCATCCTTTTTGCAAAATCTATCAACATCTGTCATTCTGTGTTCCTGTCCCGGATACCAAACCTGCCCATCACTTCCTCGTCTCCTCCGTTGCCTGCACCAACATGTCCATTGAAGTCTGCACCAATGACCACTCTTTCACCTCTGGGGGTATTCTGCATCACTTCATCTAACTCACTCCAGAATCTCTCCTTCTGTTCTAGCTCACATCCAGCGTGTGGGGCATAAGCACTCACAACATTGAACATCACGCCTTCAATTTCTGACTTGAGACTCACCACTCTGTCCGACACTCTTTTCACTTCTAAAACATTCCTGACCAACCCCTCCTTCAAGATGACTCCTACTCCATTTCTCTTTCCATCCACACCATAAATAAACAGCTTAAACCCTCCTCTTAAACTTCTAGCCTTGCTAATTTATCACCTGGTCTCCTGAACACACAGTTTGTCCACCTTCCTCCTCTGCATCATGTCAGCCAGCTCTCTATCTTTTCCTGTCATAGTTCCAACATTCAAAGTCCCTACTCTCAATCCTAGACTCATGCTTTTCCTCTTCTCTCTCCGCCTATGGACACGCCTCCCACCTCTCCTTCTTCGACCAACAGTAGTCCAAATTCCACCAGAACCTTGTTGGTTAACAGCACTGATAGTGGTTGTTGTTAACCCGGGCTTCGACCGATCTGGTATGAAAATTTGTCTTTACTGTTTGCATTTTGTATTCTGGCAATAGTTTTATGCCGGATGCCCTTCCTGTCACACCCCTCTGCATTTATCTGGGCTTGGGACCGGCGTAAGGGTGGACACTTGTTTGTGCCCACCCTCACAGCTGTATTTTTTATTATATATACATATATTTATAAAATAAATCAGTACAAAAACTTATGTTCCATTACTTTTCCTACAGAAATTAATGAATAAAATGAAAACAAAAATGATACGGAAGTATCTTTTTGTGTTGGTAAAAAAAAAAAAAAAAAAATAGTTCCAGCATAAATCTGAAGACCACTATTAAGATAAAACACTAAATGAGTACAAATGGGTACCAGTAAAAATACTGGGAAGCTGACCTGTGATTGACTAGTATCCCATTCATTAGGATTTGAATTTCTAGTTACTTCATCTTAATAAAACTGGGATAAGCTCTGACCTGATGAGCTAAAGATGTATTTTATCTCACTGGGTGTAAAATGCCTAACAGACTTTACCTACCTACCTTTTTTTTAACCATTCCTGCAACATATAAGATTGGCAGAACATAATGATTTTGTTCTGTTTATTATTTGTTTACCAGTGGTTATCAGTGATGCAGTGGTTTGCGTGCTAGGCTAATGACAAAGAGGTTGTTGTTAAAGCTACTGAAACTGGGATAAGCTCTGACCTGCTGAGCTAAACACATTAGGTGCAAAAACAGACTTTACCTTAGATCTACCTTTTTTTTATTTTTAGTTTTATTTTATTATTATTTACTGCTCCAGATAATATAAGTACTATGGGGCATCCGACGTAAAAACCTATGCCAAATCAAATGTGTGAATCAGATGATTCGCTGTGGCGACTCCCGAGAAAGGGAAAAAGCCGAAAGGAAATGAAGAAGATACTATAAATTCTATACTATAAGTGCAAGGCATTAAAATAGAGATATGTACTTGTTGAAGAAGTAATGCAGATGCTAAACATATTATGTGCACACACAAATACATGCATGTACATACATAAAAGTGAGTACGTAGTTGCATCCAAACTTGTAATCGGTACAGTGTCCTTACATTATGTTTTATTTTCTTATTAATTGCAGAGAACAGAGCTGGAGTTAATGAGTGGTAAAATATCGGAGATTTTGCATTTAGCTGGTCCATCTATTAGGTATCACATAAGAAACGTGGGTCTTTACCTGGTCATAGAGGCTGAAATTGGGTTAACAGTGTTGTGGGACCGTAAAACAACAGTCCGCATCATCCTTCAACCACAGCATATGGTGAGTCATAAATGCTGAATCATACTATTTTGTTCACATTAATTCACATATGACATCACCAAAAATAACACTGATCCCCATTATTCTGATCATAACCTATAACGCAGCATATACTTCATTACATTCCAGGGAGAGGTTTGTGGATTGTGCGGAAACTACAATGGAAATGGCAAAGATGACTTCACCACTCAAGGCTCATTGCAGGTTTCAAACCAAATGGAGTTTGCGAATAGTTGGAAATTATACAGCTGGTGTCCAGATGCAAGGCCAGATTTTGATCCATGCTCCAAAACACCTAATCGCCACACTTGGGCAAAACTACAATGCAGCATCATTAAATCTGACACGTTCAAAGAATGCCACAATAAGGTACAATCAAACAACACTTATCTTTAAATCACCAGGATTGAAATCAGAACATATTAAATGGGAGCTGTAACGAATGCTAGATATTATGCCAACATTTTTGGTTTAATATACGTATGTACAGGTGGAGTGGACCCCATATTTTGAAAACTGTGTAAAAGACTCATGTTCATGTAACACTGGTGGGGACTGCGAGTGTTTCTGCACTGCTGTAGCAGCTTACGCACAAGCCTGCAATGACGCAGGTGTCTGTGTGGTCTGGAGGTCCCCAGAGATCTGTCGTAAGCTTTCTCACCTTTATAATATCCAATACCTGTGTATCCAGCAATGGATGTTAATTCATTCATTTTCTAAACTACTTAATTCTAATGACTGTAATTAGTCAGAACTTTAGAATGAATGGTATGATGTCTCAGAGATTTCTAAAACCAGGGTCCAGGGCCCGTTTATCTTTTTGTGCTTCATGTCTAGTACAATGCATGCAACTGAATGTACCTCAAACTCGTGTTTTTTATACAGGTACCTCTGTAGATTGTTTGTAAAAAAAAAAAAATGGCAAAGAAAACAATGTTTGCTCTGTTTGGAAATGCAGTGCTAAATCCCACAATGAATTATGTTTCCCAAAGTGAATAATGAGTTGCTTTGTGTACATAAGTATCTAGTTTATACAGCTATACCTCAAATCAGTGACAACATTCCAGTACTGTTCAAAAGTTTCAGGTACATGCAAAAAACTGCTGTTGAGTAAAGATGCCTTATGTTTACGCTATCTCAGCCAACTCTGGGCAAAGGAGGGGTACACTCTGAAAAGCTCGCCAGACCATTATAGGGCAACATGCACCTTCAAACACGTACACACACACACACACACACACACACACACACACACACACACACACACACACACACACACACTCAACAAACCTAGGGGCAATTTGAAACAGCCAATTAGCCTAATTTGCGTGTCTTTCAAGTGTGGAAGAAACCACTATTGTATATCTGGAGGAAGCCTGCATTAGCGAAGGAAAAATGTGAGGCATTCCATCAAATGTAGGCACTTGTCGCAAGTGACGTATGGTGCTTGTGAGACAAAGCGTGGTTAATTCGGACTTCTGATCTTTCAAGTTAGCAAGTGCGCGTTGAATACTTGTTTAGTACTCAACCTTCACTTGCTCACTTGAAAGATTGGAAGTCTGAATAAACTGCGCTTTGTCTGACAAGCACCATACGTCACTTGCAACAAGCGCCTACACTGCCATTCAGCTGTCATTCACTGGAGCGCCTCACACGTATGCAAACTCCACACAGGAACGCCCGAGATGAGGACTCGAACCCAGGACCGTCTTACTGTAGTGCGAACACTAATTAGTATCTCACCATGTTGCCTGCTTATATTATATAATCATCATAATAATAATAACAATAATAATAATAATAATAATAATAATAATAATAATAATAATAATAATAATAATAATAATAATAATACTATGGAAAAAATATTTTTCACAGTACTGCACCATACAATCAAGCTGTACACAGATAAAGCTTTACAAAAATAAATAAATAAATAAGAAAACAAGATCATGCTGGCTTGACTTTGTGCATGTGTGTGTGTGTGTGTGTGTGTGTGTGTGTGTGTGTGTGTGTGTGTGTGTTTGTGTGTGTGTGTGTGTGTGTGTGTGTGTATGCAACCTTCCACCAAAAAGCTGTGTTCTGTGACTTTTACAATCACCAAACCGACTGCATATGGCACTACAGTCCCTGTCATACCCCATGCTACAAAACCTGTCTGAACCCTGACGGCAAGTGTACCAACCCTTTGCCTCATGTGGAGGGTGAGTCTGCATCCAATCCTGATACTGTAGTCTCTATTTCTGTCTGGTTTGCTTTTTCAAACAGTGACTATTCCCCCTGACTCTAACCTGAATTAAAATTATCACTGCCATATGATCAAATCACGACTATCAACAGAATAGTTTGTTTTAAAAGAAGGAATTATGTTATTAAGTGTGCACTATTTTACAAGCATTATTTTATACAGGATGTTATCCCAAATGTCCTGAGGACAAACCCATTTTTGATGAGACGAACCAGGTCTGTGTTGAAATCTGTCCCGTATGCGTCATCGATGAAATAGGGTATAAGCCTGGAGAAGAAATACCAACTAAAAACCCATGCACCAAATGGTATGACCATTCACTACTTCGAAAACATTTAACTATGTAATGGATATGAATGCGTCCATTAACTAATCTCTGTAAACTGTAACTTTTTAAATGTATTTTTATTTTCAGTTTCTGTGGTAACAATGGACAACAGGAGTGTTTTCCGAGAGAAGGTAAGCATGTATCATAAACTGTACAGTATATTAGAGGTCTTTTCTCAATATTGTACATTGGAATGTTTTTTGAAAGGTTCTTGCGGTTTTACTTCATTTACTCCGTGAATTTACTGATCCATATGTACCATAAGAGGCCATCCATCCATTACCTGTACTGCTTATCCAGTAAGGTCATAGGAGAAGCTGGAACAAATCCCAGTTGACTTTGGGCAAGAGGAAGGGTATACCCTGAACAGGCTGCCTAAGTACTGCAGGGCTAAAGCAAAAATTAAAGGTTTTGTGAAATACAGATATTAAATCAATGACATTAGACCCCATAATCAGAAAAAATTTGGGATGGTATGTCATCGATATCTTTGACCTGGATTGTTTTTAAACAATATGACATCACATTAGTTGGCAAGTTTTTGTTTTGGTGGGCATTACAACATAATTTGTGTTGCTCTCTCTCTCTCTCTCTCTCTCTCTCTCTCTCTCTCTCTCTCTCTCTCTCTTGCATGCACACAGACACACAAGTTTTACCTGACCCCATCTTGAGATGGCACTCTATTGGACCCCTGTTACAACATAGTGCTTTGCCTAGGTAGTCCGGAGCTTGAGGCATCATCTAAACTATAAATGAATGACAATTCTTGATCAAGCGTTGTGAAGTATCAAAGACCACAGGAGTTCAGATTAGGTTTTGCATCTTTAGATATTGCATCCTATAATTTATTCTGTTTTTTTCGAATCATGAAATGATAAAAGGTTTGACGGTACTGCCCGAGTGCAGCTAACTGGCTTATCAAAGTACGGACATGTCTCTCACATGTCACATGTTTATAGTGTTAGGCATGTAAAAGAACCATTGCTGACTTTTGACAAGAGTAGCTACATAGCCGTCAGCGTGTTTCCACCCTGTGATGGCCTGGCGAGCTGTCCAGGGTGTACTCTGCCCTCGCCCTGAGTCAGATGGGATGGGCGCCAGCCTCCCTGTGACCCTGCAAATGAACGAATGAATGAAGATACGGTAATGCGGTATAGTTTTTAGCATATCTGAATCTCAGCAAGAAGGTCTGAGTCGAGGTGTGAGTCCCAGGCTCTGTGAAAGTGTTTGTCTGTTGTCAGTTTGTATGTTCTTCTCATGCTTGTGTGGGGGAATGTGAGTGTAAATAGTTTGTGTGTGTGTGTGTGTGTGTGTGTGTGTGTGTGTGTGTGTGTGTGTGTGTGTGTGTGTGTGTGTGTGTGTGTGTGTGTGTGCGTGTGTGCGTGTGAATTGGGCCTGCCATAGACTGGCAAACTGTTCTTTATTTGCACAGAGCTGGCCGAGACAGGGTCCAGCCTCCCAAAAATGCCATTAGTGGTTCAGAAAATAACTGAACATACTCTCGAAAGTGAACTATCCAAAACCCTTAAAGGTTTTTCTAATAGGAACATTTTGTCAATTTTCTTGGGCATTTGTTGACAAGCTAGACGTTATTTGATATTCAAAGGCGATGCCTTTCTTGGATATTGTTTTTGAACCAAATCATGAGTACAATCACCTGTTAGCTTCACTATTTTTATATCATATTACTTTTTCCTCATTGTTTTAGCTCATGACTAGCCTCAAATTTAGATTTCTTTTAAATGTCTTGCAAGAATGGATGCATAATAAAAATTTAAATATGCTGACAAGACAAAACATGAAATGTCTTGTGTATATACTGTCCACGTTTTTAAAATAATTACTTTTTTATCTGTTCATATTTTCCACAATATCCTATTTTTTCTGACGATTAGGTTGTACACAGCCATAATTTTAATCATATACTTTTAAGTATGTAAGCTTATCATAATACCATACTTTCACATGGTAGCACAAGTAGCACGCAAGGATTTCTCTGCTTCTATAAATTTATATTTAATTTTACTCTTCTCATCTTACTGGATAATTTTGATTAGATTCTAGTATACATTTCCTATATTCTACAAGTCCAGGACAGTGAAATTATTATTTTTTTCCCCAATGTCCTAGCTTGTTAGACAGCTGAGCCAGGGTGGCTGATCACCTTGATATGCCACCCTCTATAGCCACTTTGGAATCATGGTACTAATTTAAGACTAATATATTTACTAATTACAGCAATTCGAAGAAACATTTCAGGACTCTTTAAATTAACATCTAACTTCTAGCTTCACATATTGTCGGAAAGGTTTTTTGTTAAACATTATTACATTTGCTTGTGCCACTTGTTTCAATCTTGTTGAATACATGCTGTGTATATTAGCTAAAAGTATGCAACAAAGTCAGGAAAATTTCTTGAAATGCTGCAAACGTCAGTGCACCCAAGAAGAAAGGACACATAATTACTCAATGCTTTCACTATATTCAGATAAAATTTGTTTCTTGTGTTCTCTACTATGTTACCATTGTTTTTTAATGAGTAATTTCATTTTATATTTTATAGGATGCTGTTTTTATAATGGAACAGAATATAACGACACTGATGTCATATACAATGTAACGGACAACATGGGAACATGTTACTATGCTATATGTAAAAACACCACGGTCATCAATGGAAGCTATCCCTGCCCAATTAGCACCACAACACCAAAGACAACCACAACAGTGTCGACATCGACAACTGAAATTACCACACCCAGGACATCAGGTACAACTGAAACAACCTCAAGTTATTCGACCCTAACAACACCAACAAAACCAACACCACCAACACCACCACCAACAACAACAACACCAACATCAACACCAACAACACCAACAAAAACAACAACAACACCAACAACAAAAACAACAACACCAAGAACACCAACATCAACACCAACAACACCAACACCACCAACACCACCACCAACAACAACAACACCAACAACAGCAACAACACCAACACCGACACCAACTACACCAACACCAACAACACCAACAACTACAACACCACCAACGCCACCACCAACAACAACAACTACAACAGTCACGAGCACTCCCACAACAACAATATGCAAGAATGTATGTGAATGGTCAGACTGGATCAATGTGTATGACCCAGTGGGAGGAGGGGGGGATGATTTAGAGCTATATGAAAATATAAGAAATAGTGGAAAGGAGATCTGTGAACATCCAGAAAATATAGAATGCAGGGCGACAAATGCTCCTGATATAACATTTGAAGATTTTATACAAAATACAGGTCAGTCTGCTCAGTGCAATGTTTCGTTTGGTTTAAAATGCTTAAAGAAAGAACAGACAACACGCCCATATAAATGTCATGACTATGAAATTAGACTATACTGTTGTAGAGATGTTTGTTTCAGTACAACCCCTACTCCAGTAATTACAACTGAATCAACCACACCAGAGGAGACAACAACACCACCACCACCACCAAAAACAACAACACCAACAACAACAACAACAACACCAACACCAACAGAAACAACACCAGCAACAACACCAACACCAACAACACCACCAACAAAAACAACACTACCAACAACACAAACAACAACACCAACACCAATAACACCAACACCAACACCAACAACACCAACAAAACCAACAACACCAACACCACCAACAACAACAACAGCAACAACAACACCAACAACACCAACAAAACCAACAACACCAACAAAACCAACAACACCAACACCACCAACACCACCACCACCAACAACAACAGCAACAACAACACCAACAACACCACCACCAACAATAACAACAACACCAACACTATCAACAAAACCAACAACACCAACACCAACACCACCAACAACAGCAACAACAACACCAACAACACCAACAACAACACCAACAAAACCAACAACACCAACACCACCCACAACAATAACAACAACAACACCAACAACACCAACAACAACAACAACAACACCACCAACAACACCAACACCAACATCAACACCAACAACACCAACAACAGCACCAACAACAAAAACAACAACACCAAGAACACCACCACCAACAACACCACCAACAACAACAACACCAACACCACCAATACCAACACCAACAACACCAAAAACAACAACACCAACACCACCAACAACAACAACAGCAACAACAACACCAACAACACCAACAACATCAACACCAACAACACCAACAAAACCAACAACACCAACACCACCTACACCACCAACAACAATAACAACAACAACACCAACAACACCACCAACAACAACAACACCAACACCAACACCAACACCACTAACACCAACACCAACAACACCAACACCACCACCACCAACAACAGCAACAACAACACCAACAACACCAACAAAACCAACAACACCAACAAAACCAACACCACCAACACCACCACCAACAACAACAACACCAACATCAACACCAACAACACCAACAAAAACAACAACAACACCAACAACAAAAACAACAACACCAAGAACACCAACATCAACACCAACAACACCAACACCACCAACACCACCACCAACAACAACAACACCAACAACAGCAACAACACCAACACCGACACCAACTACACCAACACCAACAACACCAACAACTACAACACCACCAACGCCACCACCAACAACAACAACTACAACAGTCACGAGCACTCCCACAACAACAATATGCAAGAATGTATGTGAATGGTCAGACTGGATCAATGTGTATGACCCAGTGGGAGGAGGGGGGGATGATTTAGAGCTATATGAAAATATAAGAAATAGTGGAAAGGAGATCTGTGAACATCCAGAAAATATAG
Organism: Plotosus lineatus; assembly: GCA_024760905.1. NCBI lineage: Eukaryota > Metazoa > Chordata > Actinopteri > Siluriformes > Plotosidae > Plotosus > Plotosus lineatus. Next base: position 11,990,990 of record CM045742.1, read on the forward strand.
AATGCAGGGCGACAAATGCTCCTGATATAACATTTGAAGATTTTATACAAAATACAGGTCAGTCTGCTCAGTGCAATGTTTCGTTTGGTTTAAAATGCTTAAAGAAAGAACAGACAACACGCCCATATAAATGTCATGACTATGAAATTAGACTATACTGTTGTAGAGATGTTTGTTTCAGTACAACCCCTACTCCAGTAATTACAACTGAATCAACCACACCAGAGGAGACAACAACACCACCACCACCACCAAAAACAACAACACCAACAACAACAACAACAACACCAACACCAACAGAAACAACACCAGCAACAACACCAACACCAACAACACCACCAACAAAAACAACACTACCAACAACACAAACAACAACACCAACACCAATAACACCAACACCAACACCAACAACACCAACAAAACCAACAACACCAACACCACCAACAACAACAACAGCAACAACAACACCAACAACACCAACAAAACCAACAACACCAACAAAACCAACAACACCAACACCACCAACACCACCACCACCAACAACAACAGCAACAACAACACCAACAACACCACCACCAACAATAACAACAACACCAACACTATCAACAAAACCAACAACACCAACACCAACACCACCAACAACAGCAACAACAACACCAACAACACCAACAACAACACCAACAAAACCAACAACACCAACACCACCCACAACAATAACAACAACAACACCAACAACACCAACAACAACAACAACAACACCACCAACAACACCAACACCAACATCAACACCAACAACACCAACAACAGCACCAACAACAAAAACAACAACACCAAGAACACCACCACCAACAACACCACCAACAACAACAACACCAACACCACCAATACCAACACCAACAACACCAAAAAACAACAACACCAACACCACCAACAACAACAACAGCAACAACAACACCAACAACACCAACAACATCAACACCAACAACACCAACAAAACCAACAACACCAACACCACCTACACCACCAACAACAATAACAACAACAACACCAACAACACCACCAACAACAACAACACCAACACCAACACCACTAACACCAACACTAACAACACCAACAAAACCAACAACACCAACACCACCACCACCAACAACAGCAACAACAACACCAACAACACCAACAAAACCAACAACACCAACAAAACCAACACCACCAACACCACCACCACCAACAACAACACCAACATCAACACCAACAACACCAACAAAACAACAACAACACCAACAACAAAAACAACAACACCAAGAACACCAACATCAACACCAACAACACCAACACCACCAACACCACCAACAACAACAACAACACCAACAACAGCAACAACACCAACACCGACACCAACTACACCAACACCAACAACACCAACAACTACAACACCACCAACACCACCACCACCAACAACAACTACAACAGTCACGAGCACTCCCACAACAACAATATGCAAGAATGTATGTGAATGGTCAGACTGGATCAATGTGTATGACCCAGTGGGAGGAGGGGGGGATGATTTAGAGCTATATGAAAATATAAGAAATAGTGGAAAGGAGATCTGTGAACATCCAGAAAATATAGAATGCAGGGCGACAAATGCTCCTGATATAACATTTGAAGATTTTATACAAAATACAGGTCAGTCTGCTCAGTGCAATGTTTCATTTGGTTTAAAATGCTTAAAGAAAGAACAGACAACACGCCCATATAAATGTCAGGATTATGAAATTAGAGTATACTGTTGTCGAGATGTTTGTTTCAGTACAACCCCTACTCCAGTAATTACAACTGAATCAACCACACCAGAGGAGACAACAACACCACCACCACCACCAAAAACAACAACACCAACAACAACAACACCAACAACACCAACACTAACAACACCACCACCACCAACAACAATACTACCAACAACACAAACAACAACACCAACAACATCAACGCCAACAACACCACCAACACAAACAACAACAACACCACCAACAACACCACCACCAACAACAACAACACCACCAACACCAACAACAAAACCAACAACACCAACACCATCACCACCAACAACACCAACAACAACAACAACCCCAACAACAACAACAACAACACCAACACCAACAACACCAAAAACACCAACAACACCACCAACAACACCAACACCAACCCCAACAACAGCAACAACATCAACAACACCATCACTACCAACAACACCAACAACACCAACAACAACAATCCCAACAACAACAACAACACCAACACCAACAACACCAAAAACACCAACAACACCACCAACAACACCAACACCAACCCCAACAACAACCCCTACAACAGCAACAACACCAACAACACCATCACCACCAACAACACCAACAACAACACCAACAACCCCAACAACAACAACAACACCAACACCAACAACACCAACAACACCAACCCCAACCCCAACAACAACACCAACCCCAACAACACCAACAACACCAACACCAACAACAACACCAACAACCCCAACAACAGCAACAACACCATCACCACCAACAACACCAACAACAACACCAACAACCCCAACAACAACAACAACAACAACAAAACCAACAACACCAACACCATCACCACCAACAACACCACCAACAACAACCCCAACAACAACAACACCAACACCAACAACACCAAAACACCACCAACAACACCAACACCAACCCCAACAACAACCCCAACAACAGCAACAACACCAACAACACCATCACCACCAACAACACCAACAACCCCAACAACAACAACAACACCAACACCAACAACACCAACAACACCACCAACAACACCAACCCCAACCCCAACAACAACACCAACCCCAACAACACCAACAACACCAACAACACCATCACCACCAACAACCCCAACAACAACAACAACACCAACACCAACAACACCCCCAACAAAACCAACAACACCAACAACAACAACCCCAACAACATCAACAACAACACTGACCCCACCACCACCAACAACAACAACAACCCCAACAACAACACCACCAACACCAACAACACCAACAACAACACCAACACCACCAACAACAACAACACCACCAACAACACCAACAAACCCAAGAACAACACCAACAACACCAACACTAACAACAACACCAACAGCAACAACACCAACAAAACGAACAACACCAACACCACCACCACCAACAACAACCCCAAGAACAACACCAACAACAACAACACCACCAACACCAACAACACCAACACTAACACCAACAGCAACAACACCAACACCACCACCAACAACACCAACAACAACAACACCAACAACAACACCAACAACAACAACAACACCACCAACAATAACAACTTCAACAGTCACAAGCACTCCCACAACGACGATATGCAAGAATGTATGTGAATGGTCAGACTGGATCAATGTGTATAACCCAGTGCTAGCAGGGGGGGATGATTTAGAGCTATATGAAAATATAAGAAATAGTGGAAAGGAGATCTGTGAGCATCCAGAATATATAGAATGCAGGGCTGTAATAGCACCTGATACACCATTTCAAGATTTTATACAAAATATAGGTCAGTCCGCTCAGTGCAATGTTTCATTTGGTTTAAAATGCTTAAAGAAAGATCAGACACTACGCCCATATAAATGTCATGACTATGAAATTAGAGTATACTGTTGTAGAGAATTTTGTTTCAGTACAACACCAACACCAACAACACCAACAACACCACTAACAACACCAACAACAACAACACCACCAACAACACAATCAACAACACCATCAGCACCAACAACAACAAAAACACCACCGCCAACAACACCGATACCAACACAAACAACAACACCAACAACACCACCAACAACAACAATAACGACAACACCACCACCAACAACACCAACAACACCACCAACAATACCAAGAACAACACCAACAACAACATCAACAAAAACAACACCACCACCAACAACAGCACAAACAACAACGCCACCACCACCACCAACAACACCACCAACAACAACACCAACATCACCAACAACAATAACAACAACAACAACACCAACACCACCACCAACAACAACAACAACACCTCTTGGATCAAGCACAACAACTTTCCCACCTTCCCCTTCAACATTGCAACCAACATCCCATTCTACAACAATGCATATTACCACTCCAATTACACAGACATCATCTGAAGCAACTTCAACTGTTGAAAGCAGTACAACACCTTCAACAGTTCCAACATCGACAACGGCATCTCCCACATCAATTACAACTCCGTATTCAGTTGGAACAGGGACTACTTATTTGACCTCTGAGGGTCAAGTGGTACTGACAACAACAACACCTCCTGTGTCAACGACAAAACCAAAAGGCAGCACAACACCTGTACAAACATTTACAAATGGAACAACTATTATAAAAACAACATCTACACCACTGGTGACAACAACTCCAACTCTTGTATCAAGTACAACAGTTGAAGGTAGTTCCACACCTAGGAGCATGCCACCATCAACAACTGAAACAACTACCAAACCACCACCTACTCCAGTAACTACAACTAAATCAACCACATCTCAAATAACACCCGGAAGCACCTCAACACTGACAACAACAACAACAACAACAACAACAACAACAACAACAACAACAACAAAACCAAAAACTACTCCAGTAATTTTAAGTACTTCTCCATCAACTGAAAGTAAAACAACAGTGGTCATTCCCACATCCACTCAGTGTGTCTGCATAATAAATGGGACGCATTACAAACCAGGTAAGATATACAACATTCTTCTTAAACAACTTAGAGTGGTAATTAACATATTTTTAACTAATCCTTACATATACATTATTTTATGATAATGACTCATTCTCTGTTACTTTTATTTCTAATAGGACAAGATATACTTAAGGATTATTACCTTGGCTCAGGTATATGTTTGAACATGCATTGTTCCAATAGTTGTGTAATATATAACACAACAACAGTATGCCCCACAACACCACCCCCCGTGAAGAATTGCTCAGAATGGGGAGTAACTGTAAGTATCACACAGCAGTGCAAAAACAAAACTGCAGTTCAGAATAAAGTTTTTATGCGCACTCTTTGGATGCATAATATGGATCTTATAATGTTGCCTTATCTCCATTGTTACCCATTCAGTTGAGGAATGTTTGATTGTGCCTCACACTTAGTTATTAAGCAGTTATTACGTATCACTTATTTTAAAAGATCAGTGCTAAGCTGCTATTTTTTCTCATGATAGGAAGATGAGATATTTGAGCTTTGTAACTGCACAATGGCCAGATGCATTGAAAACAATACTATTGAGATAATTCCATATAAATGTCCACCTCTTGAAAACATCACATGCTTAAATCGCTTGAAACCTGTGGAAGTTCCCGACAAGTATCACTGCTGTAATCAACGGGCTTGTGACTGTAAGTGAATGATTATTTTAATTTTAAGTCCAAACAAGTCAATTGCACACATATTGATGTAAAATTTAGAATTTATTGATATGCTTCCAAATTTTGATCATTACTATTGCTACATCATCAATACAATATATTATACAAAAAAACAATATATTATTTGAATTAAAATGTAAGATGCTGAAATCATATATATTGCTGATTTTTTTTTCTTTCCCATTTCAGGCTTTTGTGAAGGCTGGGGTGATCCTCACTACATAACATTTGATGGATTATTCTACAGTCATCAAGGAGAATGCACATATGTTTTAATGGAGGAAATCCAGCCGAAACACAACTTGAAAATTTACATTGACAATGTCATTTGTGACCCCCGTGAGTCTGTGTCATGCCCGAGAGCGATCATTGTGTCCTACAACAATATAGCGATCACACTAAAAAACCACAACCTCATTGGAGCTGCCAAGCTTGAAGTAAGAAAATAAACACATGCATTAATTACAGTTAGATCGTTTACATAATTTTAAGGCATTTGCTTTTTTTTTAATTGGTTGTGCTCAGCCAATATCTGTTTAACTGTGATTAATTTAATCTTTTTTGTGAATGCAGGCTTTAATGGGACACACTCCTCTGAATTTACCCTTTTTTCAAAAAGGTGTAAGGGTGATGAGCTCAGGGTTGAACTTAATCTTGGAGATTCCATTGTTGAGTGCTGTGGTGACGTTTGGAGTCACTGGCTTCAGTGTCAACTTGCCTTTCCGGCATTTTGGAAACAACACTCAAGGACACTGTGGTATGGAAATATAAAAACAACTATTTATGATAGTCTAACCAATCCTTTCAGTTTCTTGAGTACATAGTGTGTTGTGGATTTATGTGAAAGGCATTGTGGATATTTATTTGGATATTTACAGTAACAGTTTAAATTTAAATTCAATTACAATCAATGTTCCCTCTAAGCTGCATGCTTGGCAATCATGCACTGCTTGCACATTCTCAGTACACAAGAAAATCTATGCAACGCATAAAATAAAATTCAACAGAAACGTATTAATTAATATCTAATATTAGACAGAATCTAATCTAATGAATTGCACCAAAAATATTGTTTTCTGTACCATTTTCCAATGTAACGCAGTGAGTGACAGCTGTCCAGCCAATGATATGATACGGTTCACTTACGCTACGCAGCCAATCATAGTATTGACAGTGCTTGCATATGTGCCCTGCCCATATGCGCCGTGCAGTGTCTTCAGTGTGCTCAAGGAGCTTGTGTGTATGCCCAGACACATGAAAAATTAGAGGCAATATTGATTAGATTGGGTAGGTGTGTCCAAAGTACTCACTTGTGCTGTGCTAATTGGTTTGTTTTATGGTTATATATGATAATGTTATATATTACAGATGTTTATAGTGTGTTTGTTTGATTTCTGATTAGGGTGATTAGGTCTGAGGATTAGTTAATTTCAATCATCATCATCATCATGATTTCTTCTTCCGCTTAATTTGGGGTTGGGTTGTTTGGGCAGCAGCCTAAGCAATGAGTTCCAGCCATCTGTCTCCTCATCCACTTTCTCCATTTCTTCTGGGGGTCACTGAGGCCTGTGCCAGACCTGCCAAGAGATATAGTCCCTCCAGAGTGTTCTAGGACGTCCCTGGGGTCTCTTCTCAGTTGGACATGCCTGAAACGCCACACCATGGATGCGTTTGAAGGGCATTCTAACCAGATGCCTGAGCCACCTCAACTGGCTCCTCTCAACACGGAAGAGAAATAGTTCTACTCTGAGCTCTTCTCGGATAGCTGAGGTTCTCACCCAATCTCTAAGGGAGAGCCCACCACCTTGTGAAGGAAGCTCACTTTAGCCACTTGTACCCACAATGTTGTTCACTATCCAAAGCTTGTGACTAGAGCTGAGGGTTGGAATGTAGATCAACAGGTAAATAGAGAGCTTTGGCTTGCGGCTCAGGTCCCTCTTCACCATGACAGATCAGTACTGCTCCATCCTTCCCTCACTTGTTAACCAAAACCCAGAGATACTTGAACTCCTCCGCTTGGGGTAGGACCTCATTCCAGACCATAAGGGTGCATTCTGAAGGTAGGGCTGATACCTGGCTTCTGACTCTGACTGTTGGGAAATTAACCAAATTCTGGATGGAAATAAATGTTATATAATTTTGCTTGCACTTTTCAAAACAATGGTAGAACATTTATGTACTTCAGGGCTAAAACCAATTCAACAAAATAGTACAGTGTGAAATTTAAATTTTGGCTCGGCAAAGTATGTACATAATGGTAATGTTCTCGGGTAATTTTCTCAGGCACCTGTAACAACAACCAGGCTGATGACTGCATGATACCAGGAGGAAAACTTGTAGCCAACTGTGCAATAATGGCAGACTACTGGCAAGCCAAAGACCTCTACAACCCTGACTGCAAACCACCTCCTGTGGTACCAGAAACAGCCGCACCCACCAAACCTTCTTGTCCAAGCAACAAAGTGTGTGAGCTTCTGAAGAGCGAGTGAGTGCTACATCATTAGACACTTTACTAAATTTCACCCTGAAAAATTATCACACATTTTTCTTTGTAAACTTAGACCGGCTTGTAAAATTCAACTGAAAAATCACATAATTTGTGATACACTCTGTTTGCATTGATACCTGTTTGCGACTTATCATAAGAGTCTGATACATGACCATGAACTTATGTATGCTAATTACCAAGCGATATATCATGCTGCTCATAACTAGCACAATGTTTCACACTAAAAGAAACATGCAGTCTTTCACATATGTAGAATATGAAACTTTTGACATCTTTTCACCAGTTTGTTTAAGGAGTGCCATCCCTACCTCTCTCCTGATAACTACTTTGCTGGCTGTCAGTTTGACAGCTGTCATATGAGCAATCCAGCTGTGGTCTGCACCAGTCTTCAGACCTATGCACTAGCCTGCTCACAGCTTGGTATCTGCATAAACTGGAGAAGCCATACTGATCTATGCAGTAAGCTAACACACCACATGCAACGGATCATTTTGAAAACATACATTACCCCGATTTGATGGGACGAGAATGACAGACACCAAAACATACAAGTTTTGTATTATGGGCAATATTTAGATATCGGTGCTCACACTTTGAGTTGTTTGTCTACAATAAAATTATATGTTTCCTATTACTTCCTCAGCTGTTGAATGTACAGCAGGCAAAGTGTACCAACCCTGTGGACCAGCTGATCCTCCGACGTGCAAAGACAAGTGCGCATCTCCCCACTAATCACTACATAATAGAGTATAGTTCACCACATTATACACACCAGTATACATGCATGCTGTAATCTAGTATCTTATCTAAAGTAGCTGTTTATAGGCAGAAATGATAAGGATTAGTGTTACAGTTGACTGATATGAAAATCAATTCAAAGATTTCGTGTCTTTTTTTATTATTATGAGGCCTGAAGACCATCTGCTGAATGCTACTACTGAGGGTTGTTTCTGTCCGGATGGCACGCAGCTCTACAGCAAAGAGTCAGGAGTCTGTGTTGAGAAGTGTGGTAAGTGATTAATATTTCTCTATTATATGAGTGCATGAGATCAATACACAGCTACCTCTTTAAAGACACAAAATTGTGGAATAATTTTAGGTGCAAGTTGTAAAATAAAGAAACACTTAAGGTTACGTTTATATTTATGGCATTTAGCAGATGCTTTTATCCAGGTCGGCTCACATAAGTGCTTTAAAAGTATTTATCATTAAAGTCATGGCACCAGTAAAACTGGCTCACTTGGACCTGGGTTAACAAGTAAAAAGTCTGAACTTTATGGGAGAAGCCAGGACGTTTGGGGCTAAAATATACTTGCACGTAATTAATGACCTCATGATATTTCAAAAAAGCTCTTGGACCATTCATTTATTCATTCATTCACTTGCTAAAGTACTGAATTGTATGATGGTCACAGAAAGGCTGTAGCCTGTCAAAGCCAACTCTGGGTGAAGGCAAATTGCTTGATGAGCTTCCCAATCAATTTCAGGGCAAATAACTCACTTACACCTGGGGCAATTTGGAACAGCCAGTTAGCCTAATGTTCAACTTTTTGGGCTGTTGGAGGAAACACACACAAGCACGGGGGGAGAATATGAAAACTCCACATAGAAATACCCTTAGACTGAGCCTGGGACCCAGGAGCTTTTGGCTGTAAGGCAGCAATGTTAACGACAATACTGCCCCCTCAAAAGTTCATAATATAAACAGAAAACCCTTTGCCAAGCCCAGCGAATCATCTGATTCACACATTTGATTTGAAATAGGTTTTTACGTCGGATGCCCTTCCTGTCACAACCCTTTAGCAAGGGACAGAAACACGCCAACGGCTTTGCAGCCTACTCTTTATGAAAGTCAGCAATGGTTCTTTTATATACCTCACACCATAGACAATGAGAGACATGGCCCGCCTTTGATAACCCACTTAGCTGCACTGGGGGGACAGTGAAAACCTTGTGGGGACTCGAACCCCCAACCTTAGGATCAGCGATCCTGTGCCCTATCCACTAGACCACCACTGCCCCAACTACCAAACAATAAATACCAAACAAATATTTATATTTCATATTTAATAATACAGAATGTCAAATAAATAATATTCAATACCAAATATTATAAAAATTGTTATTGAAGATAGGAAAGAAGAAAGTTAAAAAGTTCTAATCAATCTAACAGCCATGTCTCAAAAAAATAACAGAGAAAATCTAAAGACCTGGAACTGGAAACAACAACAATGTAGTCATTAAAAACAGATGCTGTACCAGTAGGCGGTGGTGGCCTGGTAATAAGGTGCTGGATCACTGATCCCAAAGTTGGGGGTGCAAGTCCCACTCTTAGCAGGTTGTCAGTGTCCCCCCAGCACAGTTTACTGGGTTTTAAAGGCCGGTCATGTCTCTCAGTGCCTATGGTGAAAGGTTTATGTAAAAGAACTATTGCTGACTTTCGTCAAAGTGGACTGCAGTGTTTCTTCCCTGTGATGGCCTGGTGAACTGTCCAGGATGTACGCTTCCCTCGCCCAGAGTCAGCTGGGAAGGGCGCCAGCCTAGGGTCAAGCGGTTCAGAAAATGAATGAATGAATGAATGAATGAATGAATAAATAATAATAATAATAATAATAATAATAAGAAGAAGAAGAAGAAGAATAATAATAATGTTTGTGTTAACAAGCATCTGTCTGAATATTTGATGTGTTTCTGTCTTTAAAGGATGTTTGGACCCCACTGGTCAAGGACGAGAGGTATGTTCAGGTCTTTCCTGTTTACTTTTAGTGACAGTCTTAAGCTTTTATAACTGTCACGATTCTTGGTCTTGGAAAAAAAAAAAAAAACGATGACAGTGCAATTCAAACAAATTCCCACCTGCTCAGTTTTAGGTACCTCCAACTCTGCTCAGGCATTAGCGTACCTCACCAGGCCTGAGGAGAAAGCAGGAGCACAGCACACAGGCTCATGGTCAACAGTGTTCTCTCTTTATTCTAGGATTCTTCAGACTTTTATCAGCATTCACTAGCGTAAAATAACACAGGACTGGTCAGTTCAAAGAAAGTGCTACATGTAGTTTACACAGGATAGGCTAGTTAAAGTGAGGTCATCAAAACAGGTGTGGCTTTTTACAATTCATTCACCGTATGTAGAGTCTCTGATTTCTACATGTGCCACTTGATTTAGGGTAAAAACTATATTTTTTCATTTCAAAAATATTGAGTTTAATTTAATAGTACTTTTAGTTGTCAAGTTAAACGTTTTTTAAATAATAGCACATGTTCTTAACCCATGTTAATGCATGAAGGCCATAACAACTACTAGAAGTGATATACTGTGTAATTCTGCCTGCATGAATGAGTTAATATAAGAAGATATGGACATTTAAGATCTAGAACTTCATAATTGTGCAACCTTTTCTCTGATTTTACATGGCAGTTTGGAGAAATGTTCCAGTATGGTTGCCAGGACTGCATCTGTGACCAGGCAACTGTATCCATCATCTGTAAACCAAAGAAATGTTCAGGCATCAACATCCCGACTTGCAAAGATCCAGGATTTGTTGTGGTCAATGTGACAGATCCAGCAGATTCCTGTTGCACTATCCTTACCTGCCGTAAGATAGAATACTTATTTACATTTTAATTGTTGAGAGTTTGTTCGTGATTTACAAAAATTTGAAATGGATTTGGAGAGTAAAATTCACAGTGTCGTGTTTAGCCATGATTCATAATGTAAAGGTTAATTTTTCTTGTTAAGTTAAATTTTACCAGTAACTTTGACGTGAGTATGTAGTTGAAATGACTCCATGATTTTCTTGCCCTTATTTTAGGCTGTGAGATCAGCACCTGTCCCACCGTAAATGACCGCTGTCCAATTGGCTATTCTCCTGTACTCAAGGTGCCTGAAGGGAAATGCTGTCCTGAACTCAGCTGTGGTATGTTCACTTAAATAAAAGATATTCAGAGATTCTCATTAATATAATAACACAAATTTTCTCTCACATTTGTTTACAACTAAATGGTTTGTTCTGACAGAACCAAAGAAAGTTTGTGTACATAAAGGACTGGAATATGAGGTAAATGAGAAATTAAAATAATTTTGCTAAAATGTGCTGTATGTGTTAAATGATGTGTAGCTATAACAACCATAACCTGTGTGAGTAATTACTTACTGATAATCTCTGTTCCAGCCTGGTATGACAATCCCCGTGATGGACTGCCATACATGTGTATGCACCAGGAATATGGATCTAGAAACACAACTCTATCAGATCGACTGTAAATTTGTGGTTTGCGATGAGAAATGTGATGCTGTGAGTTTGGCTAAACTTCTGTCACAATGCAACAGTTTTAATATATCTGTCACTTCATTGATGAAACTGTCCATCTTTATATTACAACATCAATCATGAAAAAGGAAAATCTGTCAATTCAACTGATGCATTAAATGATAATGCTGCAGAGGGTGTTTCTCTAAGACTGGGGTACATTGAGGTCCACATTAACAACATTTTTAATTAAATAAGTATTTCCCTATCAAAAAACTCAAAAGACACACCAGAGTCCTTTATCATGTTCGAAAGTGAGGCCTGAGCGCAAGATTTTAAACTAAATCCACAGGAATACTTGAATTGCTTGCACTGCTTAGTAACTTAAATTACAACACAAAGATAAGTGTACATTCATCTAAAGAATTACATTTTAATTTATATTATGATGGCCGCATGTTTTATTCAACATGCATTGGCCTTTTAAATTATTTTTTTTTCCAAAATGATCATCTGGCAGCAAATTCGAGGCTAAATGGCTCGGACTCCATATAGGAATGTTATTGTTATTTATGTTAATGATGAGTAAAACCGTATTATGGTAGTGATTCAATGTATAGTTGTCCTAAATTAAAGGCAGCAACATGTATTAACCCATATTTTCACTATTTCATCCGGATTTCTGAACACCATTCCTGGAGTGATAATTAAGACATTTCACCTCCCACACAATTTTTCCGGAAAACTGGATGTTCTCAGCCCCAAAATCCAGCTGTTGGTGATCCTGTGATTTTATGCTCTGTGGGGATAATTGTAGGAATCTAAAATCTAGAGAGTAGAGATTTTGTGCACCCATTTGGTGAATGTTGGGTTACGTTAAGAGCGGGATAATTCATTTTGTTCCTTTTGAACATACAGAAAGGTAATATTTTTTAAAGGTTCAAAACACAGAAACATGTTCATACATGGAAACTATTCATTAAGTAACTCTTAAAAGATAGTTTGGGAAACAGGCATAAAACTACCTTAAACTTTTAGAGTCGAGTGTTTTCACATTAAATTGCTCGGAGATATCTCTGTAAAAAACAGCTAAAGAATAAAAATGTAACTTATATTCCATCCAATAATCCTATATATACATATACACATATATATACACACACACACACACTAGTCCTTCTCAAAAAATTAGCATATTGTGATAAAGTTCATTATTTTCTGTAATATACTGATAAAAATTAGACGTTCATATATTTTAGATTCATTGCACACCAACTGATTTGATATTTCAGGTCTTTTATTGTTTTAATACTGATGATTTTGGCATCCAGCTCATGAAAACCGAAAATTCCTATCTCAAAAAATTTGCATATTTCATCCGACCAATTAATACAAAAAAAGTCAACCTTCAAATAATTATGTTCAGTTATGCACGCAATACTTGGTCAGGAATCCTTTTGCAGAAATGACTGCTTCAATGCGGCGTGGCATGGAGGCAATCAGCCTGTGGCACTGCTGAGGTGTTATGGAGGCCCAGGATGCTTTGATAGCGGCCTTAAGCTCGTCCACAGTGTTGGGTCTGGTGTCTCTCAACTTTCTCTTCACAATATCCCACAGATTCTCTATGGGGTTCAGGTCAGGAGAGTTGGCAGGCCAATTGCGCACAGTAATACCATGATCAGTAAACCATCTACCAGTGGTTTTGGCACTGTGAGCAGGT